>JAFBJU010001075.1:4458920-4571156 GCA_016785305.1 Colistium nudipinnis
CCCGCCCCCCCCCCCCCCATCCTGCTCTGAAAGAAAATAAAAATAACCATAAAAAATCACAACTATTCAACCCTCAAAAAGAAACTCACAAACTAACACTCACAGGGAAGAGATAATTATTTAATCAACTTGAAGCATCAATAAGTGAATATATGTGTGACACTGTTTATATCTTTGAAGTCGCTCATGTTATCTGCTCCCACTTGTTTTCTTTTCTATTAAAATTGATGCCCTGCCTCACAAAACTGCAGCTTCATCGTGGCTGCCATGTCGCTTGACAGAATATTGGTATACCACTTACTCTTTATCTTAAAATGTGTTAAATAGATTACCCCCCTTGGTATCATCCCATTTTTTTTTAAGAAAGCCAAGTCTTTTTATCTCTCCAGCCCAGCAGTCCTCAACCTTTTTTTTTCCACGGACCGGTTTAATATAATACAATGTTTTCACGGACGGGTCATAAAGGTGGCGGATAAATATGATGAAATATATATGCAAATGCAAATGTGCAACACGTCCTGACGTGTGAAGAGGCACAGACGGATGTAATTGGTAGAGAATATGGCAAATCTTCAAGATAAAATATCTTTCAATCTCTTATAATCAATCAATTGAAATAATGTGTGTGCAGTCCTCCGCCTCCCTCCCCGCAATGCCGCGCGTCTCGCGGCTGTGTATCCGCAGAGAGCGATACGATGCTCCGGTGTCATTACATTGAAAAGTTCAGACCTATAAGTAGGTTATGCTCTGAACTGCTGATCTTTGAACCCAGAAAAAATACATGAGAAAACTTGTTATATTGAAAACTAGACATAAGCAGTGTGAATATGCCATACTGGGTAGAATCACCAAATGTGGACGATCTGACATCAATTGCAGAGGAATATTGTCCAAAATAAAAATAAGGACAATGTAGATAAACAAAGGATAGAATGGCCCAGTCTTTGTGCGTGCAGATGCTGGAATAACATGCGAGGGGAATGATTAATGCTCCCCATTGAAATATATTGTTTTTTAAAAAGTAAGCAGCACAACATTATTGAATGCGAATCGTTACAGTGGCCACTTATCAATAGATAGATTTCCATTTGTGGGACTGGGCTGGGTTGAAAGAAGAAAGATATTGTTTTTGTGAGGGTTGTGAGTTATTGTAAACTGAATAGCTTTTTATCAAATAAAACAACAATAATTGTACTTATTTTTGAGACTTCAGACTCGACAGATAATTGAAAATAAATTTGACTAATTAATCAATAATTAATAAGAAATCATTACTTGCATACCGACTGAGTGAAAACATTTGATCAGAAATACTTAAAATGAATGGCCTCCGATATATAATGTATATTGTATATTAATACTCAAAATTACGCAAATTAACTTATGAAAGTGCATTAATTTAAATCATTGACCGATACAGCAACATTATACATTTTGTTACACATGATGAACATTAATACACAATTTGTTCATGCAAATATGAGAAATGACCCTGCTGCATTTGGTGTACATGCATGTGTGTGTGTGTGTGTTTTACGCTGACCCCTAGGAGTCAATGGTAGCCTCTTTAGAATGATTCCCTCTCTCTCTGTTAATGGTGCTCTACCTTTTTGTCACTTGTTCTCTCATCTGCTCGCACTTTAATTATTTGCTGTGTTACGTGCCACAGAAACAGGAACGTAACACAGAGAAAGCTTTGTTGTACTTATGTGATGGTTGATGTTTTATAATATAGCTCTGCTAACAGACACACACACACAGGAAAATATTTAGTATACATACACGATTATATCGGGAACGCTGACTCGCTCTTTCTAGTCATTTCTTTTGGCTCCTTTTGTCTTTCATTTTTCTCTCAGACACTTCTGAAAAGCAGGTTCTGACAAAGTCTCTGACCTTGCCTTTAACATCTACATGATGTGTGCACAGTTTTACAAGTTTTGGCTGAGTTTTGGAAAATAACTTATCAGCACTCTCCATCACATAATTTAAGTTCATTTTGTCATTGCACTACATATTTTAATTAAAGAGCAGTGGTTGTGCATACTTTACAAAACAGTGAAGAAAACATAACAAGCCGTTCTAAGCGACAATTAATTTTGCATCTGTGTGGAAAGGCTTCCATTCATGATTTTTCGCATTTGTATTTTGATATTCAGGTTATATTATATTATGGTTCTGCTTGCTTTTAGTTTTGGCACTCACTAAAGTACAAGATTTTATTTGACAATAACTTCTTACACAGCATTAATATATTTATTTTTCTTTATCTCCTTTTTCTGCCCCTCCAGGCCAAGCTGATAGTCCCAAATAGCACAGCGGGTTTGATTATTGGTAAAGGTGGAGCTACAGTCAAGGCAGTAATGGAGCAGTCTGGGGCATGGGTCCAGCTTTCCCAAAAGCCAGAGGGCATCAACCTGCAGGAGCGCGTGGTCACCATAAGTGGGGAGCCTGAGCAGAACCGTAAAGCTGTGGAGATCATCGTCCAGAAAATCCAGGAGGATCCGCAGAGCTCTTCCTGCCTCAATATCTCTTATTCCAACATCACAGGGCCAGTCGCCAACTCGAACCCCACCGGCTCCCCGTACGCCAACTCAACCGAGGTCATGCCATCTGCGGCAGCCGCTGCCGCGGCAACAGCCTCCTCTCTGCTCGGCCAGGCTGGTCTGGCGGGGGTGGGGGCCTTCCCCACCACTATGTCCAGCCTCTCAGGCAATGATCTTCTGGCCATCACCTCTGCCCTCAACACTCTGGCCAGCTATGGCTACAACACCAACTCCCTGGGCCTCGGTTTGAACCCAGCTGCAGCCTCAGGGGTGTTAGCAGCTGTAGCAGCTAACGCTAACCCAGCAGCTGCCGCTGCGGCAAATTTGTTAGCATCTTATGCCAGTGATGCATCCACCAGTGCAGCTCACCCGGCCAGTCTCGGAGGGTTCTCCCTGGGATCACTGGCTGCCGCTACAGGGGCTACCAATGGCTACTTAAGTGCTGCATCGCCACTGGTAGCATCCTCTCTTCTGGCCACGGAGAAGCTAGCAGAAGGAGCAAAGGAAGTGGTCGAGATCGCCGTCCCAGAAAACCTGGTGGGAGCCATCCTTGGAAAAGGAGGGAAGACGTTAGTGGAGTACCAGGAGCTGACCGGCGCCCGGATCCAGATCTCCAAGAAAGGCGAGTTCATCCCCGGAACTCGGAACAGGAAGGTGACCATCACGGGTTCCCAGGCCGCTACACAGGCCGCACAGTACCTGATCAGCCAGCGAATCACCTATGAGCAGGGGGTACGCGCCACCAACCCACAGAAGGTGGGCTAAACCTGACAGCCAATGAGGAATGAGGAGGAAAAGAGGGAAAAAAAGAGTGGGGGCTTGGGGGAGGAGTATAAAAATTGAGAATGAGAACGCAAAAAGGAGAGGAGAGCAAGAATGTCTAAAGGAATCGTCCGCGCCATTTTCTTCTGCGTGTTTTCAGTATTCTTTATTAAAAAAATAATAATTTGACGCAAAGCAAAAATGTGCTGAGAAGACAAGGAGGTAGAGGAGCGAGTTAACACGCTGAAAAACCAATAAAAAATGTGTAAAATGTAAATAAGGTTTTATTACTTAACGTCTTGACCGTTTTGGGATTTTTATTGTTTTGTTCTTTTGTTTTTTTTTGTTTGTTGTTTTGTTTTGTTCAGTAAATTAAGCTGTCTGTTTGTTTGTTTATGTATTGTGTGGACAAAGCTGAATGCCATGTAGACAGGCTGACTGACTAAGAGGCTACAGCAAGTGGGGGGAGGGAGGGAAGGGGAACAGACAGGGGGAGGGTTAGCGTTTACAGGGTACAACAACCCCTACCCTCCAATCCATAATCCCTCAGAAAACGATCCTTGCCCCTCCAATTTCGCTGCAGCCCACACCCACCAGCCTCCTGGACAGTTTTTTCTTCCAGTTTTGACTTGCCCCAAAGCCTCCCCCCAAAGGCCCTCTCGCTACTCACCCCCCTGCCCCACCCCTCCCTCCCTCACACCCTTTTATAGGGGTTTTATTATGAGCAGGACTGCAAACTTCAGCTGGTGTGTGAGATAAGAAACATCCTCGACTCACCCCAACACTGTTTATTCTCTCCCCCGTTAATGATCTCGTCTCCCTCACCCCCCCCCTTTTTTTTTTTACAGGATATGAGGGAAGGGAGAGGTTAAACTGGGTAGGAGTGTGGGGGATCATCTGGGTGTTTCTTCTTTTACAAACACCCCTATACCCTGTGATGTAACTTTCAAGCAGTGCGGGGGCTTTACGGCGAGTAGCACCCCCTCACATTCGCGGTTCTAGTGCTTGAGATTTGTTGAGGCGCACGCCGATGACCTCTTGTAGTGCAAAACCTAGAAACGATGGGAGTGATAGCTGTGGCAAACAAACACGATCTATGGCATTTTATTGCAGTCTGCTTAGATCATTCTATTAATGACACTGTTATGATTATCACAATAGGAATCATCACCATTGTCATTATTTATATATGAGTTCACACATATAAAGCTCAGATGTTTGTTTTTTTTTAATCTGTGAATTCAGGTTGACATGAATGTAAATGCGACTATTTTTGATTTTAAGCATTTGTTTTAATTTAAATGAATTGAAGATGAATAGTTATGTCACATAGTGTAATATATGTCTTATTTAAGTTCAGTAGGAACGCTGCCCCAGGCATTAAGATCATTACAGTGAAGGATCACTTTATATATCCAGTGAAGGAACATAACAGGGAACATGTACACACACACGCAGAAACAAAACACTATGATGCCATAGTTGGTGTAAGACAAGGGAATTCTCCATATCTATGATGCAGATTGTAGTGAGACCTCTAGATAAAAAAAATGCAAACCACTCATACCACAGGCAGCAGTGCAACATCTTAGCAGCTATATTTACCATAAAAGACTGGAAATAGTGTTCTCTCTCTTAAATCATGCTCCAAAATATCCCTTCTGTGTTTTATCTATAGTAAACGGTTACAGTTTGCCTACAATGAAAAGTGTAACTGAAAGTAACAATGGAGTTGACCTGAGACTAATTCTCAGTTGAATTGCTGCTGTTTAGCCTGTCGACTTCCATCCCCTTCAGATGAACCTGAACCACAGACTAGATCAAGCAAGGGCACTTAAGAGTCACAATGTACTACTGACAAATACAAACATGGAGTAAAAGGAAACACTGAAACGGGATGAGGGAAAGGTGTTCGTCCAGGGTTCCACAGCTGATTCGGCAAGCCTCGCTTTTAGATATGCTATTTAAAGGCAACATGGATATCAGTAAAGGAAATGAATAGCCTCGTCGATCTTTGCCCTTATTAAGGCACCCATTGGACTGCAGATGAGGTAAAGGGCACAGAGAAATGTTCAACATGTGTCCAGTGAGTTGAGCTTGTACTGCCTCTAGCATCTGCAGGTCTCACATGGCAACAGGTTTTCTGGCCACTGTAGACCCAGGAGGCTGCTGAAGATGCTGTTGATTATTTTGTTGTAAAGTTTATGTGTGTTGTGTTTTTTTTTTTTTTTTTTTTCGCAATCAGAGTACACTGAACTTTTGTCTTAATGCACTGTGAAGCAAGGGAGCGGTTCTCTCTGCCTATGAGGTCAGGGAATGTTTGCTGTAAATGGCATCATGATTGGATGGTTTTTATATGGAAGGGGAAAATATATATGGAAGAAAACAGATGAATAACCAGATTAGAAATGCACTCCATATCTGAATACTGAAGGGAGAGAAAGAGAGTTGGTTGATGATCAAACAATTGGGTAGAAGAGTTGAGGTCATTTAGATAATAATTACCGGCTGTCTTGGAAGTCCTCATGTAATTAGAAGGTGGGATGGGGCAGTGTAAGGTGTCCAGTGGCGGATTAAAAAGACTGGAATTCATTTCTAAATTCACATTTCTATTGCAGCTGTCTCTTTTTCATAAACTGTAGAAATTGTACTGCTCTCATACTGGGCAAATCCCTGCACATATTCATCTCCAGCAGGAGTTAAAGTCTGACAAAATGTACAATGCCAAAAATGATGAAGGGGTTGAATTAGATTTATTGAGAGAAACAGCCTGGTCAGGGGAGGGAACTGCAAATTGTAAATTGAAAAAACAGACTTTTAGATTCCTTTTTTTAAACCAATCTGACTCCAAACCCTGCACTGTGCTATCGAATGTGTCTCTCTGTTGGAGTGCCAGTGAGGGTTTATCTCCACTGCTCGGTAAGGAGACTTCTTTACTCCCATCTAACACCATCTACACTCTCCTCACCCTCCCTCGCCCCCTTCCTGAGCCCTCCAGTGCAATCCCATCCTGACACCCCCTCTCCTCCTACCACATCGCTCCATGGGTGACTATGTCTGATGTTCACGATTGATTGCATGTCTGCTGCTTGCCTTGACAAACACCACAGATAGAGTAGGTCTTGTCTTTGCCTCCTCGGGCAACTGAGATTTGGAGATGGCATCAGAAAAATGACCACACCTGCAGAGGAAGTCAAAGTTGAGGCTGGGAGGGCAGAGTGGATCTCATATTGGATCAGTGTTTTCAATTCCATGAAGCTGGAGAGTTTTTAGTTTGGAAAGCCTTGCTGCACCACCACAAAACATGCACATATCATGAGGGAATATTTTGTCGATGAGGTTTGACTTGACTGTTTCTTGATAAGAGCATTCTTTTCCCTGTATGCCTGTATCATTTGATCTAGTGCATTTAAGGCAGATGTGGGCAGGTATACCACAGCTTCAATTATTGTTAATGAACTGGCAAGGATTTGCTGATTACAGCTGTTAATTTGATATGTTTGGGCTTTGGACCGTTGATCAGATGAAAGACAGAATCTGTATTGATTATTCTTGAAACTTAATATCCACTGTTTCACAAAATAATTGTAATTATTCAAAATAATAGAAAGATATCTGACATAAATATAGCCTTAGTTGTGTGAGATAATTAAGACACACCTTTTACATTTGTGGAGAGCCAGTAGGTGCAGATTATGTCTAGTCAGTCAGCACAGTACATTTTGGTGTAACATTTTTGTTCCTGCACAGCAGCCAAACTATTCAGTTCTCTTTATGTTAGGTGATGGAGATAAAATGTGATGATTACTGGAAGCAATACACCTAATGGCATGTTGTCTTGTCCTGTCCTTTAACCTCTGTCTGCAGTAGGAGCTTTTGGATTTACTTGTAGATAGTGAATAGGTTTACACAAGTCATTTTTCTAATTTGCGGAATATGCTGCTATTTAATAATAACCAATGTACAAAAAAATACTAGGTTAAAACATATCGAAATTTTTCCTTCAGCTGGAGAGGTTAGACTCAAGTGACAGTGTGATACACGCTCTGTTATAAGCTTAAGTTAATAATAGTATAATTCTAACCTGAAGTTAAACCTGTGCCAAAATAAGTCTTTACAGAGTGAACCTGTAAATGTGTTGATTTAAATCACGTTAGATAAGAGATGACATACTTTTATATTAAGAAAATGTGAAAAGTGCCAAATGAACCATATTCATAATTTACATAGGAAGGGATTAGTCCCAGTGACCATTTTCAGTGAAGCAATTTGTTTAAGCCCTCTGTGTTCCTGCCACAAGCAGAGGGAGCCATCTTGTTAGCCGAGCGTTAGCCAGTCCCCTGGGAACTAATATTCCCAGAAAGAAACTGCACTATGACTCTGGGGCTAGATGAATCAATATAGCGATAGGCTAGCTAGGAAAAATGTGACTAGATAGCATTCTTAAATACAGCCTTTTATAGTAACAATGAAAATGTATTTTGTGGAAATAGATGTTATCTTTTTTGCACGTCTATATTGCATGATATCAAAGTGAAGTGTGGACAAAAAAAATGGGGGGGAAAAAATCAAAGACACAAAAAAAATCACAAAGAAATGTGTTATTGAGTTCTCGGAGACAAATCCTTGCATGCCGATAAGGGTAGAGCATTTTGATATTGATTTACTCACTTTTCAAATGTTAGCCTTTTTTCATGCAATCGTAAGTCCTGGTCGCGAGCCACACGTGAACAAGATGTTTGACATTACAACAAAATAGATATGTCGTTGTCACGTTGTCTAACCTTTCTCAGAGGGAAACGAACAAAACTCTTGAACAAACCTAAGATTATTTTGCTATTGCTAAGTGAGCTTGTACTAAAAAGTTGTTCAAGAACCGAAAAAAAAAATGGTCTTCATTTCAAACAAAGACTGATAGTCCATGATTGTCCATGAATGTACTCATGTACCTCTGCATAAGTTTGCATATCACTCCTCTGACCATTGACATGCTGTCGGGGCTCATTTGTATTTGTGTGTTTTTGTACTCTTAGATTACTAACCTTCAATGTGCTATGTCCAGCTCTCAGTTTTCCCCATCCTTTTGACCCCTGACTTCTGAGCTCTGACTAACTGTCGTGTCACTGATATGCACCTTACTGACCTCAAATACAACATGGAGCATATCCTAATGTATTTTATAAAGAGACATGAAAACAACCCGCCTCCCTCCACCCATCTCGGTCTCCCTTGGGTGCCTCAAATTTAGGACAGATTGTGTTGTAACTCCCTTAATATGCAGTCCCAGGCTCTGATGTTGGGGAGAAAAACAACGCTGAGCATTGCCAAGGTGTTTTCAAAGAGGGTCGTTTTTGAATCCCTATCCCTCCTTCTACCTGAGTTAATCTAGTTCAAGTAGATACTTTATTGGCCTCAGTGTCGAACAAAATATAAAACATTGTTAATGTCCACCCACCTCTCTCCCTTTCTCATTTGTTATCTCAAAACCAAATAACTGAATCATTTTCAGTTTGTTGTGTATCCTGACTGATGTTGTCATGGTTAGTGACCCGCTTCCTTACAAAACTCCCTTTAGAGTAAAGAAACATTTCCATAACTACTCTTAGTAACATGTTTGCACTAAACACTCCACTGTTACTGTGCATGGCAGGTCGAGCTGAGGTGGGTGTCAGTTTGCGAGACTACTGTAGAAGTGTAGCCTTGCCGTAGGTGTTTATGCAGCAGTGTTTTTTGATGTGCATGCTCTCTCTGCCTCTTTCGGAATTTGTCTGTTTTAGGCCAGCTCTGTGCTTGTGGTGTCTGTGTTGCAACGTAGCCAGCTAGTCGTATATATTTTTTTCTTTTTCTTACGATGTGTGGAGGAATGCAAACTGAACTCCCACCTTCTGGCCAGATTGCCTCATTGCTTCTCAGTGGGTGTGTGGCTCTATGACATTGCCCTCAGATCTTGTCTTGTGCATCTCCCCACCATGGCCCCACCCACCTCCACAAACTCAAACCCACTCTCACCCACACCCACCACTGACCCCTTCTCTTCAAATACCCTCCAATACACATTATGGGACCCCATTTTTCACCCCCCCCCCCTCAAACTCAGGCCCCAATTGAAGCACCAGCAATTGTAGACTGCATTGTCATATCACTGTTTTTTCTGTTCCCTCCTCTCGTTCTCTGTTGTTATTTTTCTGGTTTTGATTTGTACTGTATGCTCTGTCTAACCTAGACCACTTTTAACAAAATGCCATTTCTGTGTGTAGCCTGTTTACCCTCTCAACCAGATACACACACACTCAAACACTCTTCCATGCCCTCTTTTTGCACTTTCACTGCCCACTTCTCCTCCTCCTCCTCACCCCAAAACATACACACACACTTTCCTCCTCCGCCTCCCACAAGCCTCTTCTCTTGAGTGCCAAAATAGAACAGAGGAAAAAAAGACAACAAACTACCATTCCAAGCGTTTCTTTGAGTTGTTCTTGTGTGTCGGACATCCATCCTGGAAGCACCCATGAAGCCAGCATGCTCCGCCCTCATAACATGATGTCGCTCATGACGCCTCAACTGAACAGCACCTTGCCCCCACCACCACCACCACCTCCTCCTCCTCCTCACCACCCCCACAAAGCTAAACCCGACAAGGATTAACCCCTCTGCAGGTTGGCTACCTACCTACTGTCCTGCCACTCGACCTACCTAAAAAGCCCTACCGCTCATGCCAGCTGCTTTCCTAATTCTCTCATCTCTTCAGCCTGTGGGACTTCATTGATTGTGTGCCATAGTGTTGGGGGCACCTTTCACTCTTTTCACCCCCCCCCCTTTCTACTACCCCCACCCCCTCACCCTTTCTCTCTCCCCTCCTCTCCCGCTTTTGCTCCATTTGATTTTTCTCAATGGGAAAGATTCAAAAACTTCATTTTTTCTAATGATGATTTTTTTTGTTGTCGTTTAACATCCAAACCACCCACGCCGACACATGCACCGCCCCCCTGCAGTGGTGTGGAGAGTGTTTACGCACCGTCAGCTGCGCAGCCATCCTCTGTCTTCTTGAACTTTTTTGAACTTTCACCCCCTCATGAACTTTATTGACCTTCTTCCTCCTCCTACCCCTTCTGTGTTCATCCAACTGTTTGGACGATAACTCTCCATTCCATCCCCAAAACCTCTCTGAGACTGTGCAATGCTAGCTGATATGATTGGATTTTTTTGTTTGTTTGTTTGTTGCTCATCATTGGGGACTATTGTCTGAGATACAAGTTAAAAAAAAAAGAATAACAAAAAAAAAACTCCAAAGGAAGGAAAAAAAACATCCAAAAAAGGAAATGCAGACAAACAAAAAAAGAAAAAAAAACAGTTTCTCCGCAATTTAATTTTTTCTCTCTGATTGTAAATATTTTTGTCAAATTTTGCTGAGCTGTAAAGAGAGAAGTGAGTAAGGGGCCGGCAGCATAATGAGGAACTAGTGGATGCAGTAAATAATCATTACACTTTTCATCCTCTGTATCCAATAGTTAGGTCTGCCTGTATAATTGGCAATGTTAGTTCTACTGTTTTAACCTGTGCTGTTGTTAAGTGTTGATTTACCTACTGTATTCAGTGTTTAGCTTCCATGTTGGCTAGCAAACTCTTTAGATAACTGTGCTCATCAGATTATAATACTAAGCTTGAGAAGTTGTCCATGCCATTCTCAGCATAGGCTTGTTTTTGTAAATGTGTGATGTTTTCCTAATAGTGAGTTGAAGTGGCATTAGTATCTTTTATCATCAAGCCATAGTTATTGCAAATACTTGGTCGTGTTAGAGACATATCATCATGGAAAACGGCTCAACTCGGCTCCTCCAGGTTGGAGAAGACCTGGTAGGTGGCTAGAGGCGAAAAAAAAAGTTGAAATATAGTTTCTCTTGGCGCCGAAACGAGGAAGCTGAGCTGCTAATTTTTTTGTGCAATACAGTCCTACTTTACATAAAATAGAATGGTAGTTTATTGATGATTAACCTCTGCAAGTGCCACTCAACCATCCTGCTGCCTGCAGAACCAAACCTGTGCTCATCTCCACATATCGCCTCTCCATCAGAGACATTTATTGTATTAAACTAGCTATGTGAGATTAGACTCCCCCATTTCATCGCATTGCTCTGAGGTCCACTCTTGATTTATGCTGCCTGCCCCATTTCCCTGAAAACAACACATGAGCTATTTATTTCTTCGACTATTATTATCATACTATTAATAAGTAATAACGCAACAAGAAAAAGGGAATGACTGGAAAAGGGTGAATAAATATTATTATTGTTTTGTTTTTATTTTCAGTATTTTAGTGGTTGCTTTTAACAACATTCATTAACTGACTTAAAGAGTATTCAATATTTAATGTAATTGTAGCATTGTGTTTGTAAGAGAAAAAAAAACCTAGTGAGTTGTGTTTCTTGACTTGTGGATTACCAGTGAAGTGGGCAATTTAGTGCTAATATATATGAGGTCTTTTTTTTTAAGGATTTTTATTTTGCGACAGCAACAGCAGTCATTATAAATGTTCATTTTAGCATCACCTGTCTTCCGTTGTCTTATTCTTCACCTTCCACCACACTCTGCATCTTCACAGTAACACATTGCGAGTCTGGGGGTGGGCAAGATTGTGTGTGGGTCAAATGTGTGCAGTGAATGTTAAAACTAATGTGTGTTTGTTATGACTACGCTGTATGTGTGAATGTAAGTTAAAACCTGTGTAATTGTGTCTATGCAAAATATGGGGAATGAACGTGTCTGTCAGCCTGTGTGTGTGCCTGCGTGCATGCATCTGTGTGTGTGTGTGTGTGTGTGGTTGCTTGTGGGTGCTTGCTGGTTCTGTGTCGGGTTTGGGGTGGGTGTTTTGTCCAGTGTCCACCAAAGCTAAAACCTGTCAGGCTTCCATACTTCCCAATGGAACCTCCTGATGTTATAGCTGCAAACCTTCATCATGTGATCTGACTCGACTGTCCATAACCCCTTCAGTCACCCGAACAACCAAATCAACCAATCACTGTCCACCACTACCGCCTTCCCTTGCGCCATCCTTTGCTGCTCACCACGTCAGCCCCATGTGATGTTCTCCATTGATAACATACTACTGTCACAATCTACTGTTACATACTGACAGATCTGGGGGAAAATACAGATCTAAAAGGGACATTCAAGTGTCCAAACTTGAGGTGCACTTGTGCTTTCACCTTTTACGTTGTTAATAAATTAAAATAAGCAACTCTTTAAAAGAAACTGAAGAAAAACAGGAGAATACTTAAAGTTTTTTATTTTCCATTTTAAATGGCCAGTTCATACTTCAATAAGTGTTTGTTGTCCAGGTTTTAATGTATCTGTCTCCATCCCAAAATAATGGAGATGTAACAATATTTCCCATCCCTGTTATTGCTGGTTAACTACAGACTCCACAGAGAACATGGGGACTAACTATATTTTGCCCGAAGCTAGTTGTTCTAATGAAAACTTCTAATTGCTAATAAATGAAATCCCATTTTTGGTAGTGTGGTGATCACACAAATAGCACCTATAGTATCAGATACCATGAGGGAAGAAGTTCTTTTTTTTTTTGGATGAAATGACCCTTTAACCTGCATGAATGGCACTTGTGTGGATTTTCTTTGTCTTTGAAACCATTTTAAATCCAGTTATTTTCCCCAAGAGCTGCATATTACATTCTATTGTTCATACTATCGTACGTGCTGCATACTACCTACCAGGTATGAATCCACCTTAACCTGTCTCCATGCCAACCACTGAAGAGCCAGTTGCATGGCAACCAGCTTCCACCACAATAAACCAACCTACCAACCAGCCATCATCCTATTTCGCCGAGGCACGCCCAACCAAGTATGATCCTTCCATAGATGAAAAAATAGATGAAGAGTAAGATTAGGGAGAAGGGATGACAAGTGAAAGAGATGTAGTTGTGATTCTCAGGGTGTCTTATATAGATCTACTGTTCAGTCGGTTTTCCAGTCTCTCACTGGTGTCCTGTTGCCATTAAGTGAGCCCAAAGATGATCATGTCCTTCCATGATACATTTCTTGTACAATTGATTGACCATAAACCAATTCTTCTTGATCAGTTGATTGATAGTATTGATTGACCAATTATCTACGCTACACAGCCAGCCAGGTGAATGAAGCTAGACACTGTAAAAAATGTTTACAACCCAAATGAGACCAACAATGCTGTTGAAAGAATGTCTAGGACTTTGAAAAGAGAGAGAGAGACAAATCTCTGAAGAGTACTTATTTCTAAATGAATTAATGGAACTTTTTCGCGTACTTTCTATGTGACATGAGGTAATGTAATTTTTTTCAATCATTGCATGTGACTTTTTTGATTTGCGAAAAGAAACTGTTAGAATGGATGGTACATTTGTGACATCAGTGCAACATTGAGACACCGATGCCAGAAAATGAATGTCGGTGTCTTTAAACAGTGTTTTCATGTCGTCGTAAGGAGTGCTTATGGACCAATGAATGCTAAATGTGTGACCATACAAAGCTGTAAAGGTTTTGTTTATTTGTACATGGTTATGGGTAAAATAAACCATTGAAGCAAAGTAACATGTTTAGTCTTCAGGAGTAAGCCCTGGCACATTTATTTGTAAAAATCAGGATTGAGAAAGGTGCTTTAAAGGTTTTTGTTAATGCTGTAGATTCACTGTTCAGAGGTAAGTTTCAATGGTTAAAGTTGATCCAACATGGCCTCTGGCAATGTGTGACCAATATGATATCCTGAGATTTTCTTGGAGAGCTTGGTTAAGTCGGGTCAACGGGCTAGAGAAGGTAATTGGTTTAAGACAATCAGGGTTTGGTTCACTTCCACACATGCCTGTTTTCCTTAAGATAATCATCACAATCAATTAGGGGTGGGGTTCAACTCGCTGACATTTTCATCTACCCACAATCCTTCTGTGCACAAGAGTCATCTGATCAACAAACACCTGCACATCCACATTCGCCATGATTCCACAAACCAGTCAATCAGCTCCTGTGAACTCATGCAAAACCGTTTCAGCCCTCTGCATGCCATCAGCTAGATGGCTAGTGGTTTTTTGAGCTGTTCACCCAAAGCTCCCTGGGAAATTAAGTCACAATTCACAGCATCGCCTGACCAACCTCCTGTCACTTTCCTCCCACACAGCTTTTTCCATACACCACTAAAGAAGTTCCTCCGGCCTCCAGCAAGAAGGTCACCCTATCTTGTGGTGTTTTTCTTATTGTGTATATGACAGGGGGCATATTGTTGTACACTCATGATGAGTCAGATCAATGCAAATAAGCAGATACACGGGTCTTCAAGGCAGCTAAAAGTAACCTATAATTAAAGAGGGCAAAAGTGTTTTTCTTTTTCTTTTTTTCTTCTTTTTTTTACAGTGTATTAGTACATTTACATATACTATACTTTAATAAGGTTGATAGCCAAAAACATGGAATACCATCGATTTACTGTGCTCAAACTATAAACATGATATTTAATAGGGAGATTATAGAACCTTTTAATTTAGGTAGAGGTAGAATTGGTAATGGAGCAAAACTAATCCCATTGCTTGATTTTTGACTGTATGTGCGGAGCAAAATAATTGCAGTTTTCTGGCTAGGTAAGAATAGACGGAAGTAAAGGAAACAAACTAGCAGCCAATAGGAGATCAGCTAGAAGAAGGGGTTGCCAAACAGCAGCTCATGTGCTCATGTAGTGCTCTACTTCAATGATCTGGTCCTCCAGAATAGGAAACATTCTGATAATACAATGAATAAAATGTGAGTACGGGTTGGCTGTCTACTGGTGATATAACAAATTCCTTTTTAAACAACACCAATATTTCCAAAGTCAATACACCTGTATGGAACAAAACTGCCCTTTTTTAGGGCCATGCACTGCTTTAACTTTAGCCAGCAGCATACGACTTCGCTGAAGATAGTTGGAATTAGCATCAAACATTGTGGCCATATGAATGGGGATGCGTTAACTTAATATTCTACCAATGGTGCATCTGTAATGCCTTTCAGTGTCTTCGTTTTTTTAGGGGAAAAAACACAATCAATCTGTGCAAACATTTGAACCTCAATGTGCCAAATAATTCAAACCACCACAGCAATTGATAAATAACACCAACTCTTTTCATTACCTCTTTTCATTACCTCTGTCACAATTTGATTGCATACTGTCAAATAGCTCAATTGTATATTTTGATGCTAAGTTATTATAAATACCTAGTCTTTCTTTTTGTCGATGGCAAATTCTTCCTCTAGAGCAGTTCTTCCTCCAAGAAATGTTTACGTGTCAAAACCTTGTCTCAGTGTATTATTGTATGGAATAAGCTTTTGAAAGGTTAAAACCGCAAGTGTGTTCCCATGTTTTCCTTATCATCTGTAAAATCATCTCCAAAAATGGGCTCCGACATGTGCTCCGGTGTTGTGATGGATGGTAATGTGCCTTTGATCTGTTCCCAAAGGTGTTGTAGGTTGTGTTAGCACCACAGAGCTCTCTGATGACATGGGAGGTAAGTTGTTTGGAGTCATTTCATGACGTAAAGGACGTTAAATTGTGTTTTTAAGGATATAGGTGTAATACCTCTGGCCATGTATGGTTAGAATCAGGTGCACATTTTGTGTTGAAGAACAGACAAAAGATGCTGGTGTTGTGCATTATGCATGGATTAAGTTGAGCTTAGCTTGGCCTCTGCGAGGACAGAGAAATGAGATGTGAAATCTTTCTAGTAGTCTATTATCAAAATAATACGCACTGCAGCAGAATGAAGTCTAGGAAAAAAATGTTTCCTTTTCCACCCTCTGCAAGAGCACACTTTGGCCCCTAGGAAAACATAAAGTTGTTCATATGTTCAATGCTGTTCTTGCATTCAAATATTGGCTTAAGTTCAGAGAAACATGTTGTCAGTGGATTAAAAGTTGTAAAGTTATATTACATGTATTAACTAAATTATTTAGCATTAACTTTAGGTCAAATGTTTAATATACATTTTAGACCTCTAATGGGCAGTAACAATAATTTGCATTAACTGGTGTACCATCCAGTTATTTGCAAGTCCACCCAACTCTCTTTTCACAGTGTTTCAGTTCATTGTTGCCCTACTTTATTGCAGACAACATGAGCCACAGAGGAGCAAGTGTGACAGCTATCATTATAAACCAGCCTTGCTCCTGAAGGCCAGGTACCAAAATATGCATCCCAGACTGCATCTAAAAAAAGATTGGTTGGCTGGTACTCGTACTGCAAATATTATCATTTCAAGCATTAAATTAATGAATTCAATTTTAACTGAAACCACAAACTATAAAAGTAATTTGAATCATCTTTCAATGAAACATTTTAACCTGGAAATGTTTCTAAGTGTTACTTATGAGTCATTATAGCTTTTGCTGGTGTGTATTTTCCCTAACAAAGCCACTGCAAATAGTGCACCTTTTCTTCTTGGAGGCTTGATATAGATTTCCCTCCCCCCTCTTCTGTTCATTCCATTTTTATTTTTCCTTATTCATTTTAAATCTAAGAATAGTTTCTATGAAACCCCAAATGAGATGTCCACAGGAATTCCCAGGTTGTTCCTGTGAATTAACATAGCAATAGGAATGTAATCAGCTTGCTTCTTGCCAAGAGTAGATGCTGCATTGTTTACCAGTTTTTCTATTGGAATATGAATATGTGGCCTTGTTTCAGAGAATTATGTTGGTCAATAAGGTTTCTGAAAGAAGTCCAGTACCAAATGTTTGAGTTGTCTTACTGCAGGTTTAGGGCATATCAACTTAACCAAATTCTGCAAAAAGTATAAATGCATTGTACTGTATTATTTGTTGCATTTAAGGAATATTCAATATCCCATAGCAAAATTGACATAAATTAAAGCAAACTGCATAATGTGTCATTGAGTGGAATGGGCGCATAGTCTGCAGGTACAAACATTAGTACAATATAGCAATATAGTATAGTGTAACGCTGCAAGCTTCAATTAAACAAACAAACCACGTTATTTTTCCCCTTATGAAAGTCCTCCTCACCTGCAACAAGGTAATAATTGCATGTCTTGCAGCTGAAAGCGTGCCTTGTTTGCAGTAAATTTCTTTCTGTATTTCTTCCTCATGAGATGACAACCTTTTCCCAGTTTCCCCGACACTCTTACAAAACAAAAAAAATACTTAACTTCATACTTAGTCCACAAATCTCCAGAGTGCTGTTGGTGCCTTGGATCATGCTTTCATCGTTTCAAACAAAGCCTGTGTTGCATGCTGTGTCAGCCTGTTATTAACATTGGTTAATGTTGGACAGCATTTTGCATTCTTGTCCAAAGCACAATAATTAAGAATTATTATGTAGGTCACGGAGAAACCATATGAACCACTTTGTACTAATCATATAAAACTACAGTGTAATGGCCACAGTAATTAAAAAGTACAAAAACTGATGCATCATATTTCCACATGCAGATGTAAAAGGAAAAGCTAAACCTACAGAGAGCAAATTATTTATGTTGAGGGACCATGTCTACTGGATGCCTCCCTGCCCTCCTTCACTCACTGTCCCTCAGGAAGATTCAATTTAAAAGCAGCATGCAACTATTGAGAGGGCACTACAACATTAAACAACAAAGTGTAAGCCTCCTCTCTAAACTGTTAACATTTATTAGCAAACGTCATAAATTACTAATGTAATGAGTCCCACAGGGTATTCACAGTTCCTAATGGACGAGCAAAAATACACCAGTTGTTTTCAAGGAGCCCGTGTAGCTTTCTTTACTCACAGGGTGGAGGACTGAGAAGAAGGAACGAGATTTTAAGATAGACATGAAAAGTAGAAAAATAATCTAATAATATTGGCTATTTCAAGATTAAAAAAAGAATATCACTGCTTAGTGAGGCTCAAGTAAAAGGTAAAGGTTGTATGGGTACCACTCTAAGAAATGCATAAGAATTCTCTATTAAACTAACAAAGTGTCTACTATCAACTAACTGCTAATAACTAACAGCCAACTATTAAATAACTATTACTCACAGTTACTAGTGAAATCCAAACAAAATAATGTGCTGACATATGAAATAGATCAGACAATAGTTAAACTACCCAAATGCTCTCAAAAGAAAAACTGGTAAATATAGTTTATGTGGAATGCTTTGGAAGAGGAAGAGCTTGTTGGGGTGTGTGTGTGCATGCGTGCGTGCGTGTGTGTGTGTGTGTGTGTGTGTGTGTGCGTGTGTGTGCGTGTGTATGTGCGTGTGTAGGTGTGCGACTTTCTTTAGCACCACTCTCAATTGTTTAGGCTGCAAAAGCACTGCTTGATGACACTACAGAAAAATGCATTTATATTACTCTCGTTAGCGTTCATACAAATGCACACTTAACTCCCACTGTTTTCAACTCTTTGATCCATTACAGCTGATTAAGATAAAACAGTGGTCCGGTGATGAGTCTGTTTTTGCCCAGTGCAAAACATGGCAGATAAGTAAAACTGAACAAACCACCCCCTATGCACAAAAACAAAATCATCAGCAAGAAAATCTCCTTTGGTCTCTGAAGAGCTGTGTGTTCCTGTCTAACAACTGTGTAATATTCTCACTAATGCAAAGATGCAGTGATATGCCTTTACCCTTTATTCATTAATTTGTTCACAGAAAACAACCAAATACTGCCCACAACTCTCCACCCAGTTTCATACTCTCTCTTTTCTTAAATCTCACCGCGAGTCTTTGTCTCTGCCATCCCGGCTCCCACAGCTTGCCTTACGTCACAGTGTGAGGGTGGTTGATGTTTTGAATTTATGATACACAACCACTTCAACCTTGGCAATTTATATGCAGAGAAAATCTCTGAAAATGTGTTCATTAAAGTGCCGATAGCTTTATACTGTATAACTCAGCCTCCAAACTAATGCACTGCTTCAGGGCTGCGATATACCTAATTTCCTTCCTGCAAATAATTTGAGACTGGACAGAAGAGACTGATTAGAAAGATAATGGGATTATCAGATTTTGAATTATAGTTGATATTGGTTGACTTTAAATCTGTCACATGCAAAAACTGAAGTAACAATCAATCCAGGTGTTTTATGCGTTTTCTTATCCTTTCTGGAAAGACACAAAGAAAACGAGAAAAATTGGAGCTATTGTATGTGAGACTCCCCAAGCTATTAATGCACTATATTTTGTATGAAATTTACACATAAATTCTAAATTGGCATTTGAAATATATATCATTTGTAACTTAATCAGATTTTAAAATAAATATTTTTAGAATCTAAAAGGAATTTGTAGTTACTATGGTCAATTTCTGGTGATGTGGGGGTTTATTCTGATTGCATGTGTGTCCTTAGTAGAGATATTAACAAATAAGTTAATGTCACTTGTGTTTAATTCAAGTTGTTGCTTCGAAAGTGATTTAAGGTTGTTTGTTAAATCTTGGTTTAAAAATCCGTCCTATCTTTCTTATTAGTAGAGCTGAGTTTAATTCAAAATCTTCCAATAACAGTGGCAAATGTTCCTCCTGTGAAACCTCAAAGTAGGGAAAATTATTCAGTTATGAAAAACGCACTTTTAACAGAAATAACTGATCTGATTGCACTAATACAATTAAAATACCTATGTTTGTGTAGTACTATGCTAGTATATTTAAGGCCTAATATTATTTGATTTTGAATTGCTCCCAGTCTTTCCTTTGTCATTCTTCTCTGATTTACAGGAAACCAGTTAAATACTGAACAATGATTGTATTTTTTTATTCTGTGTTCAGCTCTCAACTTTTCTAACTCAAACTTACAGAAATACATTATTTGAGATTAATCTAATTCTATAATGTTCCCAAAAAGAACTATTTGAGATTTAATGAATGTTTGTTATGTGTAAAAAAAAAATATATATATATATATACTGTACAGTATATATAAACAGTATGTTCTATAAACTGCGCTGCAAATGCTGTGATTTTAAAAAGCACTGTAGCCTATACAGTGATATCTTTATCAATTGTATGGTACATAATATGTTCTGCAATCTTGCAGCTGTTGTCCGTATTTGTTTTATTTTTGTTCTACAGCCTTTGCTTTAATAAATACATGTTTATGGTACAAAAGAGAAGCCTACATAGTGCTTGTCGTGTCTCACTGGTATAGCTGTGTATGGTAGAGCCGCTCTTCTCGACAGTTTTTTTTTTTTATTTTTTTATTTTTTACTAACAATATAAACATTTATCTACCCACTCTGTCTGCCTCTTATTTACATAAAGTCTGTACATACAGCCCTTGTGACACCTGGACGAAAGCTGATACTGATATTTTAATATTAACAACGGATGAAATGACTGGAATTGTTTGATTCTGGTGACAAACCCATATAAAAGAACAATTATTTGACAGATCTACAAACCCACTCTGCAGAGGTTGCATTTTTCAGTTCATAGTTTTAGTTTCACTTTCCTTAAAACTTACTGTTTTGGTTCCCTCTTACCACTGTTGTCATTATAGCAAATAGCAGAAAAATAGCATCTATAACAGATATTTTCCTCAGGGTTTATTTGAGCTTAAAAATGTAATTGCCCTAAGGTTCCTTCTGTTTAGCACTAGATATCTCAGAGAGTCCTTTTTAATCACAGTGTAGCAGTTTCTCAACATGTTCAGCTCTGCAACCTGTCTTTGAGACCCCCCAACTCTACATGGCAACCCTGTCGGGAGACATTAGGCTCCTTGATGTATGGAAGTCAGCCAGACTGCCTCAGGCTGCCTCACATCATTGCCACAATGGAACAAACAAACACACACACACACACACACAAAAACACACAAAAACACACTCATAACTTAGTTCTTGTAAAGGAAGTTATGTTTGTGTTTGTGTTTGTTGCTGTTTGTTTAATGGTCAACCAGTTAAGAAGATGTGCTCATGTGTTTGTTTATCTGTCACAGTTGCTATATCAAACTAATAAGATTGATACTACACTGACATTTTTTGTTAAATTGTCATTGTGTTACACACACACAACAGGTCAATAAAAGGTGACACATTTTTTAGCTCAGGTGGCTTCTCCATCACGTATGTATGATGACTTCGCAAAGACGTTGTAATATGTGCAGTTAAAAATTTTAAGCAGCTGCCAGTCAATCTTCTGTCAAAAATCTTACTCCAGTTTTTGCCCTAAAAAGCTATTGTGTGGCAATGACATTAGTAAGAAATGCTCCAATGAAAATAAATATTGAAAGTCATACAATTCTGCCTGGCTGAAAAACATTAGTCTCAAATCTGCATGGAGAACAAATTCGATCTAAACAAACACATCACATTTAAATGTCCTTAAGTGGGACATTGGTGCGGCAAACAGCACTGACATAAACCAGAAGAGTAGTAATGTCAGGTTGTAATAATTATTTGATTATTAATCACAGCTTCTGAGAATAAAATTATCAAATGTTGATCAGAAGAAGTAAGTGTTTGTAAAATGTCTTGCAATGTATGGATCAAAACTATACCAGATAAATAACATTGTCGAAGGACCCAGATGAGTAAATCAACAAAACCTTGTTATTAGATGATACTTGTAAGCTCTTAGGCAAGCAGCTGAATCAACTATGTTCTTTATGTATTTTGCCCCATATAGTGATTATAATTGACAAATGGATTTTGAAATATCAAGAAAAAATAAGATAGTCCATACATCCGGTCCTTTGCCTTTTTGTTGCCATGACTACTATTCTATTTCCTCACCCCACTTTTCTTTGCTTTCCAATTTTTCATACTTTTCTGCCTTCTACTTCTCTCACTTCTTTTCTCCACTCTTTCCTTTTCTGTTCCCGTCTCATCTTTCTGTTTCTTATCCCCTTTCTTTAATAACTGAATAAATGTCAGGACAAAGTGGGATTGAAGACAGATTTAGTGGTTTGGTGAACTTGAATTAACCTTGAGTTGCTGCATTCCTCCGCTCTGCTTTTAAGTTATTACTGTCCTGGGTCATTTAATAACTGAATGATAATCTGATCAAGCTAAGTGCTCGGAAATAAAGAGATTGAAATGAAGAGTTCTTTTTTTCTGCTGGGCCAGACATATGTGATTTAAGGGTTTTTATCCGAAAAGCAACAGAGGAAAGAATGCTTTGCTCATTAGGTTGATAACTAAATGCCCATCCTCATAAGGGTTAAGAAAAGTGGGACTTATAATAACATACATTTTAAATAGTACTCCATTAAGTAAAGCAGTATAACATCAAGTCAATTTGACTTCAGGGATATGAATCTGTCCATTTAGGAAGCATGTTTGGGGGGAAATTAAAGTGATTACAGGTGCACTGGAGGGGCAACAGCAAGACAACCCTTAAAAAGTAAAAAGTTTCGCAGGTGTTGGCCACAGACAATTGCTTTCTCCATTTCCTTTCCTGACTGATTCTTGCAACCTTGTCACTACTGGTAGCATAAGGTGGTATAACATTGCCATGAGCCGGTAGATAGTGGGAGCAAGAAACACATGAGTGCAGAAAGTGAAGGAAACTGAAACAGATTAAATAAAACAGGAAAAAGAGCTAAAAACCTGCAACACTCAACGAGAGATGACAGATACTAAGAAGGCATTAAGAAGATTGTTTGTAACTTTGACCGGGGCTGATTTGTTCTATAATAATCCTTTAAATCTGGACTTAAAATCTTTAAAAACGGTTGTTGCTGTGCAGCTAGTCAGCTAATTGCTTTGAAAAAAACCCTTTGAGATTTTAGAAATAAAGAGGAGGTTTAATATTGGGCCTTTTATTGGCTGAGAAATCGGGGTCAAGAGTTGGCTTTTTAAGCAGCTGTTTTATTGCTGCATCCTTAAATGTCTGTGGGAGGTAGCCTGTAACCAAAGATAGATTGATCAGATTTATTTACGGGACTGCTAATGAAGGGGAGAATGTCTTGAAATAGCCTGGCAGGAATCGGTTCTAAAAGTCAAGTGGGTGGTTTGGATTTCTTTATAATCTATGTGATTCTCGTTTAAGACCATTTGTTTATGAGCTCTACTTTGGAGCTTACCTCCTCGGATTAATTAAGTATTACAGTGTAAGGTAGTTGCACTATCGAGTATATCTATAAAATCTAGTTATCCTATGATCTGTTGATAAATGTGATTTTTACAAAATTATGTGAAAGGCATTCTCTTTTTAAATTACTTTATAACATTATTAGATAATGGTCAGACAGACTGACAGAATATTTCTGGGAAATACGATTACATTTTTCAAGTCCATGCAATATATGAGAACTGGATCGAGGGTGTATGTGAGTGGGTTTATTTATATGTTGAATGAAACCAATTGACTCTAACAGTCATTTGAATGAAGAATTAGGCTGTTGCTGTCAACATTTATTTGAACACCCTAAGGAGCGGTAGGGTTTTGTTCTGTGCAGATAGTTGAAATACAAAGAGACTATTTATGCAATATACTCAGCATTGGCTAATCCCCCTTTACATAAACCAGCTTATGAAGCAACAGACTTTCTCAAACTTAGTGCAGTTCAGTCAACAAATATCACTGGAATACACTTCCTACACTACACAAAGAGGTCCCTCTTATGGCAAAAAAATCTGCTGTAACACTTCATAAATTGGTTCATATTAAATTAATGGAATACAAAAAAACGTTACTAGGAATGGAAGGGGAGGTAACACTGATTCTATGGGAGCAACAATGTTGTCCTGTTATGCTGCCCCATTTCTGTGAGTTACATAATTCACAGAGCACATTAAAATTCTAGATTACTAGGAATAACATTTATTCAGATAGCTGGGGGTCAAATGGATGTAAATCAGATTTGTATGTTTGTTACATATTACTAATTCAAATAGTAAGCTTTTTCTCTCTATGAATCTGACTTTGAAGCTATTCAAGTCTCAACAGTACAGATCAGAGAACTTTTCTTGAAATCTCACCAGTTTAAAATAAAGACATTTCTTGATGATAAAGAACAGTCTTAAAGCACATAGATTTTATTGTATTTTTACATTATGTACATAAGGTCAGGATCATTATGCCAAATTAAATTGTGTTTAGATGTTGTACTGCAGCCCTTTCAGGTTACGTATAGTCAATACATCTATAACATTTTGATGCAAGTATCAATGTAACTGTAATACACTAATAAATAATGTATATACTGTATGTCCTTGTGAATATTTAATTATAACATAATGGTAGATGTTAACCAATGTGAATTTAAACAGAAGACTTAAAGCTGATAACAGTGGACTGGTTTGTACAGCAGGAATGCCAATGATAGAAAATGTCTGTGTCCGGGTTTTGGAGAAATAGAAATTAAATCTATTTTATTTGATTTATTTATTCCTATATTGTTGTTGGATTTGTCACATAAACTTCTGAAAAGAGTTATGAGATTAAATTCCTCTAAGCTAAAGCTAATGACCTAATCAAGCCTCCAGGATTGGAAAGTGTTACTAATCTGCTTTAACAGTTTCCAATAAACAATCCTGTTTTGCTTGACTCCAGGTTTCAAGTGTTCAGAGTAAAAGGGTTTTTTTCTGTCTAAACCCACAGGCAGATGGCTGCCCAGCAGGACCTCGGGGTCCTCCGTCAGCCAACTCGTCTCTCGTGCAGCAACCTTAAATCTGACCCAAGTCAAAATGAGGGCCAAACAGACAATACACTTAAAAAAAAGGTGGCCAGTCATCAGGAAATGAGAGAAGATATGCCCGGAAATGTAAACACGTGATAACTTTTCTGCTTGGAGAAAAAAGGAGAGTTATACAAACACTCGTCTTGGTGTCTCACTGGGTTTATGGCTCTTCCAAGGTTTTGATGTCAAATAGTCATTGTGCAATTCCACAAAATCCAAATTAATTCAATGCCATCCAAAAAATAATAATTATGTCAAATCTCACAGCCAAATTTCAAATATGTTTCCATTTCTACAACATCTGCACAGTGACCATAAGATAAGATAAACCTGTATTGTCCCACAGTGGAGGAATTTGCGACCATTGTTTGGGCGTCATAAGATTGGTTTCAGGTAATAAAAATGTGAATATAAATAATGCTGTATCACATCTCTGATATGGCATAACTGGCTTCACACACATGTTTAATCCATATCAAACATGTAATTACTGAATTATTTCCTCATAAGTATAAGGTCCCTGAGTACCTCTTTCCCTCCCTCTATTATTCTCCTTAACGATTCTGTTATCATTTGAGTTTTGTGTGTGTGTATGTGTTCGTGCGTGCCTATGTGCGTGTGTGTGCACAGACTGACACACTGCTGTCCACAACCCCCCTCTGACATTCAGTTGCTTGTCCCTTTTAAATAAACTTTGTTCTCCATATTGAAGGCTCTATGTCTGCTCTTGAGTCCAATCAAAACCACCCCATTACAGGCTGTCAATCACATCTTTTTTTGCTCACAAATTCACAGCATTATGGCATGCTACCATACTTTAACTTGATGAATATAAAGTCAGCAATATGGCCATGATATTTCATATATTAATAACAACGCAGATTAGCATATGAGAAAACATCTTCAGTATAGATATAAAAAAAGTAATGTGTTTGAAATTGAAATGTGTAAAGGCTTTAAGTTACTGTTGTTTGAAGATAATTTAAGACATTTTTGTCTCTATTTTGCCCATAATACAAATGATAAATATAACTTAGCTTAGAAAAACAACACATTTTGTGATATCAGGTGAAGGAGATCTTCCTTTGTTACCACCTCTTTCTGAGACTTACCCCTGTTATTCACAAACACACACACACACACACACACACACTCACATATACACACGCATCTAGAAACACACACCTACACATATACTCACACATTCACACACACACTCACACAAACACACAAAGAGAAATAGAGAGATGCAGCTTTGGTCACATTAAGCCTCAAACTCAAATAATAATGCACACACATCTCTATTCACACAAAATACAAAAATGCATATACACACACATTCATCAGAAACACATACACACATAAAGTATATGCCGAATATATATATGTACAAACAAACAAACTGCACAAAACCCGCACTGTCTGTCATCCTCCCTGTCTCTAATAAACCAAGATTCTAGCGTTCCAAACAATGGGGGAGAAATGGCATTGGGGTTTCCATGGCAACTGCTGTAAGCTGCTAAGAGGGCTGTTTTGAAAACATATGTCAGACTTGACTGGTCTGTTCACAGTGAGCCTAGCAACAGATTCTCAGTGCAGCCTATCACACAGTCTCCCACAGCATTCACTGTTTTAACATTTGACTTTCTATCAGTGGCAAAAAGAACTACTCCCATGTCTGGCAGAGCAGTTTTTGGGGCCAAATAATTCATTGAAAATGTGTCTATTTCCATCTTTCAGCTTGTTCTTTAATGAGTTTTACTTCAGCAAAAGGGACATGAGAAAATCGGAGCTATAGCTATCTTTGCTGAGAAAGACAAACATCCAGCTCTCAGTGAGTACCAAAACACTGTCTGCAACTTCCTCATACAGAGTGGTAAGAGTCTTACTTACCCCGAAGGTCAAAAATCCATCTCCCACCTTGCTCCTCTCCTTTCTCTTTTATAGTAGGGTGCAAAGTCAGAGAGATCTCAACTGGATTCAGTTGCACATGCATGGATTCTTTATACATTATATTTTGATGAGATTATTATATGGTCAGCACTAAACATTCACCTTTTTTCAGCTTCTGAAATGTGACCATTAGCTGCCATTCTGTTTTATAATATTCCGTGAATATTTAAGGGTTGTAGAGCTCCTACGTTGATTGTTTTTCATTTTCCTGACATGCAACGTCTTCTATCCATACAAATGGAGGAATCTCTTAAATCAAGAGTGAAAGCGGCATATTTATAAACATTTAAATAAGGTTGACATAACCTTGAATGCTGAAGCTGTTGGTCTTGGAAATAATGTTGGTTTCTTGAAAATAGATACACTAAGTCTTTCTGTACGATGTGGTGGAATTCTTGCAGAGGTGGTGGGTTTGCGCGAGTAGCAGCTCTTTGTCATGTCGCCACACATCTTGAAGGGAAAGGAAGGAAGGAAGGAAGGAAGGAAAAGGAGGGAATGAACGAAGGAAGGAAGGAAGGAAGGAAGGAAGGAGGGAAGGAAGGAAGGAAGGAAGAATGAGAGAGCGGAGATATGGAAAGAACAAGGAGGGAGGCTGATTGGGGG
Organism: Colistium nudipinnis; assembly: GCA_016785305.1. Lineage (NCBI taxonomy): Eukaryota > Metazoa > Chordata > Actinopteri > Pleuronectiformes > Rhombosoleidae > Colistium > Colistium nudipinnis. The sequence continues at coordinate 4,486,401 of JAFBJU010001075.1, forward strand.
AGGAAGAGGGGATAGAGAGGCGTCATACCTAAACATTAGTATGCTCTCCAGTTGCTGGTGCAGTAGCGTTTGTCGTTGCCTGTCAACAGCTGCCGCATCCATTCACTTCTACACTGCAATGTCACACACAGACATACACAGTCACACATGCACACACACTCTTAATGAATGACACCACGCAAACAACCACTCCTAGACTCTCTCCATTGTCTGCGACACAAAAGGGATGAAGAAAGAATTACTATTTTCATGTCACTTGTGGAGAGGAGTATCGTACATCCAGTTATTGATCCATGTAGCACTTTCGGTTCCAGTAGAGGGGCTTATTAGAGTGCTGGAGCTGGAAATGAGACAGGGCCACAGACACACACAGTAGACACTCCTGTGGTATCAGTATGGTCTCTGGATTCTCTTGGAATATTTATTTAATTAGTGGAGAGGGAAGAGAGAGATAAAGCCTGGCTCATTCATATATAAATGGATAAGTCTGAATTGAGTTGAACAATAAATAAAGTGGAAAAATGTGCAAAAAAAATAAATCCTTTTCCTCTATGAGGGCCTTTGGCTCACTACAAAGAGGGCACAAGGGAACATGTTAGAGTTTGGATGGAATTCATCTGTTTGTTCACTTTTTCCATTAACGCTGGTAGAAAAAAATAAACAGTTGCAACTGAGGTGAAGCAAGGGAGGTAAAATGTGGGAAGCTACAGCGGTTTGAGATACTCTGCAGCAGAATATGCTCGAGTCGTTTATGATGTTTGTTCTTAGAGCAGCATGGATGAAGAAAGTGTGTGTGTTTGCGTGCACTTTTGGGTGGGGGAAGTAAAAAGGGATTCTCAGACATTGATGAGCTGCACCCCTCCTCTCTTTCTCTCTCGTTCTACATCGCTGTAGTCCTTGGCAGTTCCACGTTGCCATGGTAATGCTCACATTGCCGCAGGCTGGCTGGAGTGAGGCGCGCTGGTTGAAAGGAAAGCAAGAGAGGGAAGAGAAAGAGAGATATTTGAAGAGGGAGGGGAGGGCAGGTGAGAATTGGTTCTCCAATTCATTACAGCCCCCCCTCAGCCACCCACCCACGGACACACACACACACACACACACACACACACACACACACACATACACACAAAACCTTCCCCCCACGGTAACCTCCTTCCTCTCCACCCCACCCATCCAAATCTTATCATTGGCAGTGTCTCGGCTTGGCCATAGAAAGGCCTTTGATCTACTCAGTAGTCTGAACACGTTGGATCCAAACTTCAAACCGCATTTATTATTCATCCTCCTCTTCGGCAGACCGTACCGCAACATACACACACACATACAGCAAACAGTCAGCACAGCAGCATATTGCGTCATTCTATTGCCTTTGGATGGTATGACACATAAGAGTGGAGAAACAAGCAAATGTAGATGGTTGTAGATATTTCTTGTTAGCCTGTACATCCAGGCTAACAAGAAACTTCCTCAGCTCACATTTCACCCCTGTGACCTTTTAGCTGATGATGGCAAGTACATTTTGAGGTGATGACGCATGATTTTGCAAAATATTGTTCTCCTTCAGTGTGTTCCCTAGATAGGAGAAGAAATTAAATTAGCTTGATTTTTAACAGGCTATTGCTCCCAGTCTTTTAAAGATGTTACAAATGAAAAAATGTTTTGCCTCCTTCTTTAAGAACATAGTGAATTTATTGAAATAGTTCTTGTTGAAGAAATGGGGAAAATGTGAAAGGAACGAGAACGAAACTACTCATCATGAATAGTATCTTAAAGAAACACAAACATTAGGTAAAAAAAAATAATAATTCTGCTCAGATTTCCCCATAGAATATAGTATAACTTGTTTGTTTTTAATGATAAATAAGGACAGTAGCTCCTTCAGTCAAATGTTACTCTGTACTCCTCAAACATGAACTTGATTCACTGCCGTAGTCAAGCTCTGACCCCTTGGCCCTCTCAGAAGTTGTGCTGGGCACTGACATTGTTGCATTCAAGGAGATGGACACACTCCATGACTCAGAACGATTTGGTTGCTAAGATACTCGATGCAACTGGAGCTAAATCTCACCTGGTCCCCTCTTAGCTAGGAGCTAAGTTAATTGCCTGCCTTACTTACCCTGTTGAAATGTCCATGTACATAGCTTTGAAAAGTGACATTTTGATTAGTTATTTGCTGCAATAGAAATGGGGTGAACTAGCACTCTGAGACACGCTTGTGATTGGTTGACTGGGTGTATTGGCATACTTTGGCTCCACTCTGTGGACGTCAATAGCACAAAACGGCAGCATCTCTGTCCAAGATATTTTGTAATAGTTTTGTATATCTTTACTGTCCATAGTTGTCCTTAATGTGGTGCCTTGCCACGGTTCAGTCCATCAGGTTTAGAGGGCATGTGCTGCTCTGATAAAACATTATCACATGAATATGGCACATCATAGAAGCCCAGACAGCATACACAAATAGAATATATGTGCAAAAAGACTGGAAATAATATTATAAAACAAAATAGCTTGACATTTGGAAAAAGGTCCACCTTAATGTAGGTTTTTACATGTACATTATCACATGTACTAAGTGAGAAACACACCATATGGCCATTGTTTCTTTAATGGCCACTAGAAACAGGGCTCCAAATTAGAGCCATACATGTATTGAGGGGCTCTATCAGGTAAAAAAAAATGTGCTAATAATGCAGCACTAAGCAAGTAAGCCTTTGCCTAAATAATAATCTTATCAAGCCAAGATTAACATTGCCTTGTTTTGATATAGACTATATAGAAAAGTGTAAAAGTGACAAAAAGCAATATATAAAATAAAATATAAAATATACACTTAATTCTGTAGTTGAAATTATGTGAAACCTATTTTGTTATCAATTATTAACTAACTTTGTGTGGATTTTCTTTTGCTAGATTTAATCTTAGGCACCTGCATTCACGAAAACTAAAATATTCTTTCTGTTACAAATGATTATTGTCTCATGCATTCAAGTCTGCAGACTTTGGCCACGAAACACAGGCACTCACACACATTTAACATACTGGTGTGGATACACAGAAATCTGGCATTAGATAGGACTCACAATGAAATGCTTGAGCATGACATCTGTGGCTTTAATGGACGCCGGCTAAACTTGAACTCATAAGATAAGGCAGATTCAGAGAGTAGAAAACTATTTTACAATTCTCTTCAGTATTTCGAGGTTGACATTTTGCATCTGGTTCACCCCTTGGAGAGAAAAGTGCTTGTGAAAAATGGGAACACCGAGGCGAGGATGCAGTATGAAGCAGTATGTGCAGATGGGATATTAGAGATGGTGAGAGTGTGATGGTGCCAGAGGTGCCTGAGCTCATTAAGAAACAGGACCATACTCCGGTGCAGAGCAGGGAGAGGCGAGCAGTGAGGGGAGGGAGGAGGGGAAGCTGCAGAGCCTGGACTGAGATTTTTCACCCAAGTGCCACGGAGATGTGAAGATTCTCTGCCGCTGGAAAAATGGAAAAAAATGTTAGTCCATTTTTGTGTTTGAAGGGCAACAGCATATTTATGGTGAGATACATTTTAGCATGCAAATAATAAGCTGAGAGCTTGGTCAAAGGCTGTAGGTTGCTGCTGCACACAGGAATCCAGATTGACTGTGGCGCCATCTCCTTGTCACAACTGCAATTTCCCACTGTTGGAAATGCAAATTCATATACATGGGGCAAAATATGGCATGCCTATATTTTGTGCAATACAATATTCTTTAAATATGACTTTTAGCAAGCTAAGAGAGAAGTCTAAAGTCTAAATACCGCTGTTTTGCAAAATACTTATTGGAAGACTGAAAAACTAAAACGTTTAGTGTGCATAAAAATATTTTAAGAACTTTTTCTTACTTCTTGCATCTGAAGTGAAAAATATATAGTTTATTAAAAGTCCGCTTCTTTAAGTCTATGAATCTAAACTAAATAATTATATTTATGTTTTTTAACATGCAGAAACATAATGACAGAGCCTATATATATAATATAAAGGTTTTATTAGCTGTTCATCCACAAATAATAACCTGATGACACTTTAGAAAGCCCTTGATTCCAGATAATGAGGAAACAGATGTGTAAATTGGGAACCTCTTGCAGTTGCACGGATGAAAAACCCAAAGTCAAACAAATCAAAACAATCAATAAAAGCAAAAGACTATCTCAAGAACTTATGCAAAGTGTAACTTATCCTCTTTTGTAAAACAAACGAATCGTTAAAACACCAACACTGTTTAAAAGGTTTATATAAAATGGTCCACTGTGGTCCATGTCCTTTTCCTGCACCTGGGCTCATATATATATCTCTGGAAACGTAGCTGCTGGGTCTGGGTCGGCCTTCCTCTGGCTATAATCCTTCATCAGTATTTTTATCTTCTCGGCCACCCTCTCCGAGTGCAGACCCAGCAGTGAACCCAGGGCCCGGGCATAGTCAAGCTCCGGCCCCACTGCCTCAACCAGCTGTTGCAGGCACAGGGTCCTGGACTGGAGCAGCGCCCTCGTCATGCCGGGTATGTGTTTGCTGCTAATGTCCAGCCTGGCTCCGTGAATAAGAAGCTCATTTAACAACCAGTGCAGAGAGTCAGACTATGGGCATCTTTTATAGTTAAAAGGGCCCAAGAGTTAAAAACACCCTGATAAAACGGAGGCAGCCCATTTAACTTTATCATTTAAAATCAGTTAAAAACAGAGTATCATGCAGCCCCGGGTTATTTGTGTGTCTGAGAATGCAGCTGGCCACATCTCTCCACACCAAATCAGCAGGACCAGTAAGGTATTTTTTTTAAACTGGATTCTAAAAGTAGCTGTTCGGCTGGCCAGGTGGACAAGGCCCTGTCCCCCCTCCTCTCTGGATAAAAACGGCTCCACTGTGGCATCCAGTGTAGCCCATCCCAAAAAAAACAATCATGTTTTTTTGTATTTTTGCAAATAAGCCAGGGGGGGGTCTACACAAGTGAGAGGGTGCCACAGTTGGGATGCCACCAGATTTTTTAAAACCAACAATCGACCTAAAAGACATTTGGGGTAGCAACAACTTCCATTTTGCCATCTTTCCCTCCCTTTTTTCTATTGTATTCTCCCAGTTCCTCTGTGCTATGGCTGGCCCTAAAAACACACCAAGGTAGTAGGTAGTTTTGATGTCTTGCAAAAGTCCTGCAGCTTTATGATGGCTCAGCGACAGGACATCGGCATGGAAATAGAGGCCAGACTTTCGTTAAAAACACTCTTTAAAACTCTTATCAAATGTTAGGACCGAGTTAAAATACCAAAAAGCACTTCTCAGTGAAACATTCCTCATTAAACATTCCATAAAAGCAAAGCATGATCCGTAAAACCAGCAGGCACGATACTACACATTTTATAAGTATTGAAATGATGCTTAAAACAATAAATACAATCTAGTCCGGCTGAGGACCCCTACTCTCTCTGAGTAGAGACCATGTGTACGGTCAGCAGTCTGCGTGCATCCTCCTCCATACATCCACCAAGACGTGAGAGTGGACCAGCTGCTCAGAGCATGGTGGGATGCTGGATGCGGCTCTGCACTGGCTGTTGGAGCATACACATTCATAAAAACAGCTGTGAAAAGGTCATACCTTGCTTTGATTAAAAGCACCCTCCCCTCGATAAAATGTTCGACCTCCAGTTAGACCGGAGAAAATGACTTGGAGAAGAGCCCCCCCCTGCACTGAGGGATGTGTTAAATGTAAAATTACCTCCCCTTCCCACTCTCTTCTCCAGTACTCTTCATTAAAAGTGTTTCTGTGTCTTGTAAAAAAAAAAAAAGAACATAATTGCATTTGCTTCTGGCCGTTTAAAAAATGATAGCGCTTTTTTTTGAAACTCTGGCTCCATTCACATAAAGGCTTTCTATTTTAAAATCATCCATGACAAAAGAGACCTAAAAAACAAAAATAAAAACAATAACTTTTTCTTAAGTCCAAAATCCTGATGCTTGGACAGGCTCACACGGTGTCCCTCCTCCCAGCAACCAATGCATCATCATCACTGATGTAGTTGCAAAATTCACATATTTATAATCATTTATCTCCACGTGAAATCAGATGTTGAGCTCTTCATTCCTGTTGTTCAGTAATATCACGTGCAAAAACATGTATCCTCTGCATTTAAACCATCTGTGGCACATGCATGGCCACCAAGCGGTGTCTCTCGACTAGGTCCATCCTTCGAGGAGAGTCCATCTCGAGCCTCGAACCGGCAACCTTCTGGTTGGATACGTGTCTCCACTGACACTTGTCCACCTCAAGTCATAGCCTGACTTTAATTTTTATTGAAATTTCACAAAAGCTAACAGTAATAAAAACACATTTTCTTTTGTTGTTTTTTTCTTTAACTTCATTTAATCACTTTTGGAACTTACTCTCAAACATGTTTTCCTGCACAAGCATCATTTGTCCAATACATGCGACTCATCTTCAATGACTAATAACATGCCACAGAATCATTATTCTGTCCAAGTATGAACTCTGGATTTCAGAATCTGCGGTAAAACCAGTGATGTTACCACGAGTAATGGTAATCTGTACACAAACACACAAAGTCCCATACAATACATCACAACTTAACAGGCAGAACACACTGTGTTTCCTCCAATGTACACTCTGATTACCCATGTTACCCATGTACCTGCACACATTCTTTGCTTGCAACAGTGTCACGTTGTGGGTTATATTTTTTTCAAAATACAATGTCCTGCAACAACAGGGACATTATTTACAATAGATCTGAAAAGATGGACTGAAATAGTAGTAAATTGGCTCCCAGGCCAATTCAGAAAATCAATCAATAATAATAAAAAAAAAAATCTAAAAAAAAAAAAGTATAAATGACAACAGACTAGTCATTTTCAGCTACTCTTTTTTTTTTCTTTTTCTTCTTCTTTCCTTCCACAACATTGTCATACAAAGTCTCTATAGGTTCACATTTCACTGTTACTTCTTCCATCTTTTCCCTCACACTTGGCTCCCCAGCCTCTTCCAACTCCTCTCTCTCCCTGTTCTTCTTTTTCTTCTTCTTCTTCCTCTTTTCCTCCAATACATCGCCTTCCAGGAAGGGGAGCTCCATTATCACTTCATCCTGAATTTCTGCTTCACATTCCAACTTCACTCTAACTAGCTTCTCCACTTCCTCCATTTCTGTCTTAATCTGCTTTTCTTTCTTTTTCTTCTTCCTCCTCTCGTTTTCTTCCTCTTCATTTCTTGCTTCTTCTTTGAGTCGTTTGCCAACTGGGGGCCTAAGGGTAGTAGATGATGGCCCAACGGCGGCTCCGTCCATCTCGTTCTCTGCCACGCAGATCAGCGAAGGGCTCTTACTGCCAAAGGACTGGAATCGCTGTTTCAGACCCAGTGGTATAGAGGGCGCTGGAGCAGTAGCGATGACCTGAGGGTTCCAGTTAGCACTGCTGTCTTCATAGCTCTCACACACATTTAGAAGGCCAGAGAAAGCAGGACCAAAAACAATTTCATCTGAAGGCTGCTTGTCGCCAGTGAGCAAGCAAAGATGTGAGGTACCATGGGAGGACGCCAGGATATTGTAGATCTGCTGGCCACTCGCAGTCCTGGCTCCACCTGCAGCATTGGGGACCTTCAAGGTCTGGAGACCTGACAGGGGCACCTTGAAGCCACTGAAACTGGATAGAGGGGAGGCAGGGTTACCAGGTACCCTTCAAACCAAAATTGGACCACTTTGTGCACTTTCTGACGTTTATGACTGAACTGATGGAATGACTGTTTAATGTGAAACTGTATCTTGAATCCGAGATATAACTTTTAACAATGTGTTGATATATACGTATATATATATATATATATATATGTTGAGGAATTATTTAGAGGCGTATAAATGTCTATAAAGTCTATAAAAATCTTATGATTAAACGCCCCAGGCGTACAGACAAAGCAAAAATTGGTTGTGGGAAAATATAAGTTACAAGTTTGACCCTGCACAAGAGACAGAGACAATGATAAAGACAACAGAGTAAAAACTGCACCCACCATTCTGGATTAAAGCCATCAGGTGCTTTAATAAGCCATAACTCCTTCTTGCTGTTCTTCAGACTCTCTGTTAGAGTGCTGCTGCAAGGCTTGTGGCTGAACGATATGAAGTCAGCAGGACACTGGTACCTGGTCTTCATTTCTGTAAATCCAAATAGCAGGCTTTCAGTTAATCAATAACAACACTGAGCATTAGAGACACACCCACCGAGACAGAGGAAGAACACTTTGCCATGTTGAAGGTGCTCAGTCGTTCTTGGGTGATTTAGAGTGTCGATATCACCTCGCATGTGCATGGTTGTCTATTAATTGTCCGGCATGATGCCAGTTATAATTAGAAAAATAAATATAGAAATGTTGCGTGAGTCAAACACAATACAGGCGCGTATCCAGTCCCAGTACAATCTCGCCCGTAATGGAACTGCTTTCATGAACATGATGCATGCTACTAGCATATCCGCCAACAGATGATGGCTAGAGCAATCAATATATAAGAACTCACCGGGTTCTTTTTGCTTTACCGATGGTTCTGGGGAAAGACCGTCGTCTTCGTCTTCGCTTGATGAGGAAGACATATCCCCTGGCATTTTAAGTTGAACTGCAACGCGCTCAGATTAAGGGGTTTCTAACTCCAGGCGCATGGCTACGGGGCGAACCATGTGTTGATACAAAATGAACTATGACCTTTAACACGTCACTTCCGTGCCAGTTTTTGTGGCTGTAGTTTCACAGCCAAACTCGATTGGTTTGTTGGCTTTGTCGAAACCAGGTGAGGAAACTCAAATGCCCACAATGCCACTCGCAAAGTTACGTAACGTCCCAGCGTCCGTTTGAGAAGCAGTTGACAGCAGTGAAAAGCAAGGCCGAAGTGGGTAAACAAAAAAAACATAGGAGAAAGGGTAGCGAAAAAAGCATGAGTTTTTAGCGATTTTTTTTATTATTATGTTTAACGTTGTTCTGAAGTGTTTTGGGGTCCGCTGACGTAATGAGTTGTTAGCAAAGACAGGGCTTGCACCTGTCCAAGCTAAATACGTTAACTCAGCTAACGTGTGCTAGCACGTTCCCAGGCTATTTGGCCCGGTTGAACTTGCACGGGTTCGCTACCCGAACAGCCAGCCATGTCGTCCCCCTCCTCCTCCCGACGCCAATGGTGCTACCTGTGCGACCTGCCAAAGATGCCTTGGACCGTGGTGTGGGACTTCAGTGAGGTGGTCTGCCGCGGCTGTGTCAACTACGAAGGCGCTAATCAGATTGAATTCCTGATTGCGAGCGCCCGACAATTGAAGCGAACGCACGGAATGCAGGATGGAAACGTCAGGTCACCCGGTCCCTCGCCCAATAAGCACGGGACGACGGGCAGGGCAGAGGCGGCAGACGGAGGCAGGCCTCACGCGGACCGCTTCGAACGAGGGGGGAGAGGAGACGGCACCGGGTCGACAGCTCGCGTGCCGCCCAACGGGCTACACCGTGACGGGCAGCTGCCTCATGAAATGAGCCGCCAGAGCCCTAGCAGCAGCCGGAGACCCATGTTGGGAGCTGCTATACCTCCTAGTTTGGTAACGCAGAGTATTGCAGGGATCCCCCATGGGCTACTCGCGAGCATGCCGGCTGGTCTCACCGCCAGGACAGCCCCAATGAGCAGCCCGTTGATCTTCCCTGCGCCGGTGCTGGCCGAGATGAGCCGCAGGCAGTTGGGGATAGGGATGGGGATAGCCCCCTTCATCACCCCGGAGCTGGAGCGCGAGCTCAGTTTGTCCCAGAACCAGCCCAAGACACAGACGCATGTCCACACCGCGGTGGCTGGTAGCGCAAGTAAAAGTACCGGCCTCCCCTCTTCGTCCTCCACTGTGGCGGGAGGCGTGAGCCAGACCAGCCCCAAGCCCGCCTCGTCTCCGGCCAGGCAGCCGCGCGCCCTGGCCTCGAGGTCTGGAGGGGAGCCCCTGAGCTCCATCTCCTCGGCAGAGGCGGCTACCGCGGCCGCAGCTTTGCCCCACAGTGGAGCCTCTGAGCTGGGGACGGCGTCCACCAGCAACGCCCACTCCACGGGAAACACTCTGTCCTGCACTCTGTGTCACGAGAGGTTGGAAGATACACACTTTGTTCAGTGTCCATCAGTGCCAGGGCATAGGTTTGTGAGTTTTTATTTTTTATTTTGCGAAGAGGGGGTTGTATTGTAAAGTGATTCATTTTGCCAAGAATAAAATGCTTTATATATCTTAGACTTAATAGTATGTACATCTGCATATTTTGCTCAGTTTTTTTGTTTTACATTCTGTGGACTAAAACATGAATCATTTCTTGCCAGTAATGCTGAATATCCTGAAAGCAAAATAATGTATCAATATTTGTAAATATGATTATTAATGTATGTTCTACCTCCACCATATGCAGGTTCTGCTTCCCTTGCACCAGGGTGTACATTCAGAGCCGACGGGGCGATGGGGAGGTATACTGCCCCAGTGGAGAGCGCTGTCCGCTGGATAATTCTCCCAACAGTCCCCCATGGGCCTTCATGCAGGGTGAGGTCTCCACCATACTAGGTACTGGAGGAGCAGGGGCTGCACCAGCTGCTGCGTCAGGGCCTGGAGCTGCAGCGGCTGCTATGTCTGGATCTGGGAGTGGCGATGTAGCCGTCAAGAAAGAGAGAGAGACGTGATGGTGATTTCTATGGAAACCAAGAGCAACAACAGCAACAGGCAGGTCCGCAGACAAATGACCAGCCATCAGAAGAATGTTCCGAGACTGATCACTCGGTCTTTAAGCACTGTGTTTTCTAGAGTTTAGTCATAATTCACACATCCATTTAATTTTAACCAAGTAGGTATAACTATTATTATTTTATTTATGTTTTCATTTTGAGTTATCAGTGCACCAATGTTTTATCATCGAAGCTGCTTAGGATATTGAACTCACAATTGACCAATTGTCATGTCGAATAAACTTTAGGGGGGAACAAAACATTGAAACAATCGGGTGGTAAAGATGTTGTGTGGCAACATCTCCTTAATAAGGATCCATCTCAGTACTATACAACGAGTTTAACTTTTTATGTCTAGAAAGCTTAGTTTTGGAGTAACGGGATTATATTCTGTGTTAAACACTTTTTATTTGTTTCCCTTTTTGTCACCACTGTCATCACATACCAAAGGGAGAAGTCTGCACTGGACCATTGAGACATCCTGAAGAGTGATAACACAGCAACCTACAGTTCAGAAAACCTCAATTATAGAGGTCCTAACTTCACCTCATCCACCTTTATCAACTTATCAGACCCTGTTAGATATCTGACCAAAGTTGAAAAGCCTGCCTTTAAAATCCCTTTTTTCTTCTCAACAACGGTTGACTTTTATAACTTCTCATTTAAATTCTACCATTCTGTTTAATTTCCATGGCTGCTTTACATTTGGATCTCACCCTCACCATCTCTGTCTAAATGTGTAACTGATCATTTTAATTTCAAAAGACTTAATTGTGCCAGTTCAAACAGTTGATCTTACACATATTAGGACTGATGGTTAACTGATGGTGGCTAGGAAATATAGGCTGAAGCAAAACACTAACTTCACCACCTTTCAGCAACAATGTCACTTTTCTACTAAATAAATCTTCAACATGCACTTTAGTAACCAACCCTTTTCAATACATCGACAATGATGCAAAACACTGACATGTCCCCATTCCTCTGTGTTGTGCCACCTCTTTATGAACCTATAGCTGTTTTCACATATGAACCAATATTGTCTCATGTTGTCTATTCACACATGCAGCACTCAAATTGGACATTGTCTGTGTGAGACACGTCCACACCTTGTGGAAAGGATTTATTTGGTTTAGGTAAGGAATGATGCCTGTGTAAAGTATCCAGGATGCGAGATAGAAACATAAAGACCCCCACTCTGTTATTAGCCTGCTCTATCCAAATATAGACTCAGTCGGGTGTCAAACAGTTGTTGTACTCTCTGCTGTGACATTTGCTTTCACACATATAGCTCCTACAGGTCATTTCCCGACAAGTTCAGGGTTGCAGTGCATTTGTCAATACAGCCCATTGCAGAAATTGGTTTTATTTGCCAAAGCTATCATCAGCATAACTTCTGATGATAGCTTTTCGGGTGATCTAAGATCAACTCAACTCATAGAAAGTAGCCATGGTTCAGCGATTGTTAATGCTACACTCTGACAAAATGACCCTTTTTACCATTTGTGCTTCGTCTACCACAATTTAAGTTAGGATGACTAAGTGTATTTTAAGTCAAAGCATGCAACCATATTTGAAAAATGTCAAACAAATGGATAAACAGCATGCGATATGGACAGAAAGTCAGTAGTGACCTTTCTGTGTACATCTGCATTTGTTTTTCGTCCACTTTTTGTTGATCTGCAGAGTTTGGTGAATAGAAACAACTGGTTAATGTGTCATATAGACCAGCCACAGAAACTATGACTGTATGTACATTTTGCTTTTACAAAAGATCCAGCCCAGCCTACGCTTTACCCTGAATGTATATGAAGATATCTATTGATTGACATAGGAATATATTTTATACTAGAATGATGAATATTATATACTGTATAGACTTTTAATAGTACGTTTGTACAATCCTTAGTCCAAATATAAGCAACGGTTGGAAAATGTAATTAAAAGCGAGCACATATAATTTCTTAAACCCTTGTTTTTAAGTGAGAACCCACCTAAAATCTGTAATCCTGAGAGATTTAATATCATCATTGAAAGAGTTTCTCCCAAAACCCCAAAGATGTAATCAAACACTTCTGTCAAATCAGTATTCACAACATTTGTTCTGCTGGTCTCGTAAACATGCTAAATTGTTTGATGTGCCTAAATTGAACAATCAAGCAGTTTACCCATGATGACATTGATTGAGTTTTTGGTGGTTTCTCTTTTAACGTGCAGTTATTGCATGTCAGTACAGAAGCACAGACAAACCAAAGGTAATATTTTGCCAAAATTGATGTTTCTGGATGTAAATGTTTTATGAAAAAATATATATTGCTGTATTTCCTGGCCAGGTCTTATCTGTTTTTTTTTTCATCAAGCCGTTACAGTTTACAAGCCCGCATGGTCAACTGTACTTGGGATTTTGCATATGAAAGTCTATAGTACGCAGCAGATAGGCCTTCTATTTTGATAGGATATCCTGCAAATCAGGTCTATATAGATACGTGTCTTTGAAGAGAAGTGACATTTTAGTTTAATATGCACTGATACATCATGCAAACCCTTGGTAAGTGCCTTTTTTTAATGTTTATTGTCTGTCTGTGTGTCTGGGAACCTCAGGGGAAGTAGGAGTGCAAAGGCTTTTTTATTGTTTAGTCAACAATCAACCCTTCAATTGCCATCGGACGGCTTTTGCATTTATCCGGGAGCCTTTGTAAAAGCTGGTATTCCATTTAGTGTTTGGACATGGTCTCACTGTCCTTTTCTCTCCGTGTGTTTGTTAAGTGTATTTTGATTTGTGTTACTTTTTAGATCTGTTGGTTCTTGGTGATTGTAGCTTCATGCACAAAATAGAAACAAGAAATAAATGGGATGGAAGCTTCTCAGATTCTTGAAATGTTATCACTGAGATTTGATCACATAAAAAGTGGTATTTTGAAGAAAACGTCATCAGATATAAGTAACTGTACATTTTCTCTTATAGAATTTATATTTTCATGATGGAATTTTGCTTAATTTCTAATCAGATTTACACAATCCCACATAAAGCCTACAAAACAGTTTTCATTTTGGGGGGATGTTTTGGATTACAGCACTCGAGCAAATAAGAGACCACACACAGAAAATAAGTGGGTATTAACAGTATAGAATACATACAGAATATGAAAAAATATAACCTAGATAATCAGTAATGATTGTAGGGTAACAATTAATTATTGTTTAATAAAAACTCTATTGAACTATTGATCATGCCTCCTGATGATTAGTTCATATAAAACCATATAGCAAGTGTAATGCAATGCTTAAATGCCAAAACTCAAGCAAATGTTCTCTTTTCGTTGTCTCTTTTTAATTATTTGTGTTTTTACATGCACATTGTTAGCTGTCTGGCTAAATGATAAGAAAGAATACATCAGAAATTGTGTCAGCGAGATCAAGTAGGGAATGGATTGATAACATCAACCAACGCATTTAATATGAATGTGCAGGTGTTCTGTTTTACGATGACCACATGGTGGCGCTAGTACACACGCAAAGACGGCGCTGTGCACGTTGATTACTGTATCATGTTGTTCTAACTAACTTGGTTCTATCAGGTAAAAACATATTTTATATTTATATATATATATAAATCCAAGACATTCAGATCACATGTCAACACAAATAAATAAAAGGTGTCACACCCAGTCGAATTCCCGAATTCCACCGGATGAAATTTAATTTCACTTCATCCATTTTCCATTTTCACGAGATCTCTTTCTTTAATTGTTTCAAACGTGTCACTAAAGCGCTTTAAACCAACTCTAAGAGTTTTCATTGTAGAAACACAAATTCGTAAAGATGAAGATGGTGAGGATGTTGGCGGACGGGAAGGTGATTAGAATATCATCCCGCCGGCCGTGGAGCTCCTGGTGGAATCCAATGCGTCGTTTCCTCCATTAGGGACGAGTCGTTACAGCTTTTGTTAAACCAATTATAAAGGTGATAATGGACAATAGACGGGCCATTGGCATGAAACACGGGACACAGCGAGGACGGGGCTAAGTGTGAGTTTAGAGTGAAGCAGGGCTATAATGGTATATAGTGTGTTGCCGGCGGGGGGGGGGGGGGGGCGTTTCTCAACCTAAGGGGGGGGGGGGGGGGGGGGGGTGCTTTTCTCAACCTAAGGGTCTTGTTGCATTTATATTTATTGTTCGTTAATGTCGTATTTTATTGCACTAGTCTGTATGACGTACTTATGGTTAAACGCCAAACGCACAGCAAAAGGTCGTCGTGGGCAGCGCCGGTGGCTCAGATTATCATCTGCTTCCCCCTAGTGGTATGGAGCTGTTTTGACCTAAACGTTTGTAGTGGTCCCTAATGATTATTTATATTAAGAAGATGTTGTTTCTTGGCTCTTCGTTGATTCAGACACTACAAAGAGATTTAGAATCTGTATTCCCGTATAGATTCACTTGCACATACACACACATGCGTCAGGCAAATGTGTCCTCTGCATTTTACCCATCTGTGGCACACACATTTTTGTGGTCACATTCAATCAACGGGCACAGATTGTAAGCGCCCAGGGATGGTGTGTCAACTTGTGGGGTTTGATGTGTAAAGGAGCGTCTTGAAATGTCTAAATGGACAAATGGATAAAGATGTCAACCAATAATCGTTGTGTCTTTGATTTGAGGATCTGGAAGCATCAGGAGTACAGGCCCTTTGGTTCGTTGTGCTGTTGATGAATTACCAGACTGCTTCTACTGTAAATCTTAATTCAGACATTCAGCTAAAATCTGTAGAATAACACAAACACATAAATACTTCGGGAATCCAGTTAATTCCCATGAGATGTCTAATGCTCAACAACTTTATTTTACATTATATACAAAAGAATGCAACTATTGAACCTGAGGCACGGAGGTCAAAGTTTACCATCCTTTTAATCTCGGACACCACAGTCCAAATTAAAAAAATCTCATCTCTTTCAAGCTTAATTACATCATTACAGACACTGAGGTGTGAGCTCATTCCGCCTGTTAATCGACTTGACAGCCTTTCGCAAACAGGCGATAATCGCCGAGACTTAATAGGTGATGCCTGACCTCTGATTGACGATGTGAGTGTATATCCTATTCTCACAGCCAAAATTAAAAACGATATATGAACATTTGAAAAAAAGGTCCACATTTACGGAAAGCAACGCATCCCCTGACGAATTATACTGCAAATGCCCGTGTCTTTAAATATATATATATCTAATGTCTAAAAACTTACCACAGATAATTCCTTAACACTCAAACGTCTATTCATTTTTTGTTTTGTTTTGTTTTGTTTTGCTTAATATGCACACGTATATCCCTTCCTGTTATTACTTATTTCCTTGGGGATCTTTCTCTCACAGTCTAATCCCATCGACCTCCTGCCTGCGCATCAATTACATCTCCATTGAACGGCCATTCGGCAGAGGCATTGACATTAACAGGCCTCCGTCTGCACCGAGGCCTTATGTGTATTCGCCGGGACAAGACTCCGGCCCATAATCGCCAGGGTTACGTTATTTATCTGTGCCTTCGGATTGCCAATGCCTCTTTGGAGCAAATCATAGTCTCAACAGGTCTCTCGGGTTTAAGGAGCCGATTTTACGCACGCATTGCGCACAGGAGCACCCAGTAGAGCCAAACGGAACTAAAGAATGATTTGTTTTCTGCAGGATTAAGAGCTTCTGTGCAACTCAAAATAAATACAGCAACGTATACCCAAAGAGCATCCCTTTGCACGGCACTTGGGCCGTTGGTCTGTTAGTCCTTCAAGTTCTAATAATTACCTTGCTTTACTTGATGTTGGGGTGCAGTGACAACATTCTTACGTGTCACTTTTGAATTGCTCTGTGGAGGTCTGAAGGTGGTGGTGGTGGGAACTTGAGGGTTTTTCTGTTTTGATGACTGATTAAAATCTCTGATAATCTGATTCCTGTTTTGAAAGTCAAATATTTCAAAATCTATTGAAAGTCAAATCTTAGTTCAATTTTACGTGAATGTCAAGTGAAATATTTGACTATCAAACACGAGAATCTGAAATATGTTTGGCGGTTATTACAATTAAGCTCCTGGAGAACGTGTTAAAAGGTTCAAGGCCCCCACAGACGTGATAGCCGAGGGAATTAACAACTTTCACGCCCTCACAACACAAACACTTCACAAAACTGACCCCACAACCCAATTATACTCGTTCAAACGACTTTTTTGTTTGCAAAACAAAAACATATTAGGTTTTTAAAGTAGTAAGATTTTCGTTTTCTCAAGTTGCTGTTTTATTTTTTAACAATAACATATAGTTGCACACTTCAAACCGGGTTTATAATAACTATTCGACCATAATAACAACTAACTCCACTGTTAGTTAAAAAAAAAGAAAAAAACTCATCTCCTATACAAAAAGATCGTGAGACATTCACTCGTCCGGGTGGCCCCAGTGTCGCCGCCGCGGGCCAATATACAGCACGCCAGGGGGCCATATCGGCCTTTTTGCAGGGCCCTTCCTGGATCTTAACACGGTATTCAAATGTCAGGAGTGGGGCGGGACCCACCGGCCCCGTATAAGAAGAGGGCGACCAACTCTCTGTACTTTATTTGCGTGCTAAACCTCCGTGTGCGTCCAGGTGCCCAAGGAGTCAACATCTGCTGAGCCACAACAAGATTGAAGGTTATGTGACAATGGATGAGTGACAAATTAGAAATATTGACTTTAATATTCCCAGGAGCTGAACGACTCATCACTTTCAGAATTTTTCTCTCACACTTTTTTGGTTCGAGATATTTTCCCCCTGTTTCTTGGCAAAAAGGACATACATCTATGTTGGGAATTTCTTCCGAAATCTCCCAACTCTGCGAAGGATTTTATATTTACTTTTGATTTAGTTATTTTTTTTCTTTTCAAATAAATCAATCCTGCCATAGATATAAGTATTTATCCCCTAGATATTTCTGTTGGGGATGTTGAGCTCTGTGAAGATGGAAACCCACGATCTACCAGAATGGAATACTTTCTACAGCGAGGCCAGTGAGGTAAAAACGTTTTTCTGATCAAATAACAAAAACACAGATCTCAACGTGTTCATGTGTTCAGTGAAAACGTTTAACTAGATTTTCTCTTAGGGTTTTCATCATAAGACACGAAAATAGCTCTCCTTTAATCAATAGATAAATAAGAACTTAATAGACCGGACAAAATACTAAAACGACAACAATGTACGAAGTCTAAAATAACTTAGATTAGTTATCAAATATTACTGTGTGGGCGTACTTTAAATAGATGACTATAACGGCAACATTTCTTTTTACAGTTCCTTGTCACGTGAAGCCAATACAAATAATTGATTTCAAATAGGGAATTTAATGGCCGATGATAAAGCTTTAATTACAAGTTATTCAGGTATAACATTGCGCGCTGGAATAGGCCCAGATGTTTGAGAAAAATTATCGCATCAGCGGGCCTTGTTCCTTTTTGCTGGGCCAATTCAGGTGCAGCCTAAACGGGACAGGACTCATTTTCTCAATAATTCAGTCAGAGTTAATTCTATCAGCAGCTTCACAGTTCTCACCTCAGCTCGACCTGATGAAATTACCCAGATGAGAGAGTCTGATAATATTTAACGAACGATCAGTAACTAACCTGTCCGTCAAGTATCTAACCCTACACCCCCCCCCCACTCACCGGGTGTTTTTTTAGGACATTTAAAAATAAATCAATCCGTTTCAATTGTTTTAGAGATTTTACAAAAAAAGAATTATTTGAGCACAATGAACACACTGGATCGTGCAAGAAACAGTCACACGTATCCACTGTAGCTTAATACAGAAGAGCTTGTTTTTTCATGGAAGCAGCAAAAGAGGCCGTCTGAAGTGAGAGGCACCATGACGCGTCTTTTACGCATTTTCAGGTTAACATCGGTGTGTGAAATCCATGTCCTCTCCGCACACTGAGAGCTTCATTGTGCATTGATAAGAAACCCCCGTTTTAAAATGCAGAGTCACTCAGCTTTATTTTAACATTTTTTTCAGCAATTGAAAGAAAAACATTGATTAATCAACCACAAATGAGCTGTTTGATGGTTTTTCTTGATTTAAAACGTATAGGTTAGTACCTGTAGATTCTACTATTATTTATTGGTCCTTCTTGTTGCATGGCATTTATGCAAACTGGTTCCCTCTGTGTGTTTTTTTTGTTAATAACCAGATGGTTTTGTGTTCCACTTTTGTCTCTAGATGTATTCCTCTCCCAGTACCATGAATTCTGGTCTGGGCGCCATGGGCACCATCAACAGCTACATCAACCTGAACCCAGCCACTGCCTCCCCAGCAGGTATGAACATGGGATACCCCACCTCCAGCCTCAACAGTTCCCCACTGACTTCCATGGGAGCCGGGCCTGGCCACATGTCTCTCTCCCCAGTGGCCTCATCCCTCAGCACAAGCTCTCTAACCCAACTGGGCCCTGTTGCTTCCAGCTCACTGGGCTCCCTGTCCCACTACCAGAACATGGGCCAGTCCATGGGCCAACTTGGTTACCCCTCGACTGGGACTTTGAGCAGGGCTGGGCCCAAGGAGATCCCCCCGAAGCCATATCGACGTTCCCTGACCCACGCCAAGCCACCATATTCATACATCTCCCTCATCACCATGGCAATCCAGCAGAGCGGCAGCAAGATGCTCACCTTGAACGAAATCTACCAATGGATCATGGACCTGTTCCCCTACTACCGTGAGAACCAACAGCGCTGGCAAAACTCCATCCGCCACTCGCTGTCCTTCAACGACTGCTTCGTGAAGGTTGCTCGCTCACCAGACAAGCCAGGCAAGGGCTCCTACTGGACACTGCACCCGCAGTCGGGCAACATGTTTGAGAACGGCTGCTACCTGAGGCGCCAGAAGCGCTTCAAAATTGAGGAAAAGCTGGCGAAGAAAGGGGGGAAGAGCCAGGAGTTGGGCTCAGGGAAAGGAGGCCACAGTAGAGACCACCTG
Organism: Colistium nudipinnis; assembly: GCA_016785305.1. Classification (NCBI taxonomy): domain Eukaryota; kingdom Metazoa; phylum Chordata; class Actinopteri; order Pleuronectiformes; family Rhombosoleidae; genus Colistium; species Colistium nudipinnis. The sequence goes on from JAFBJU010001075.1 coordinate 4,506,122, forward strand.
GGGTTGGATCACAGCCCCACAGGAGGATCAGAGGGAGCTGACTCAACCCACTCAGACAACTCTCACCCGGGCTCTTCGGATGACCAGCCACATCCCAGAAACTCCCTGGTTCCACTGGACTGCCCTCCCCTGTCCTCCTCACACCTCCACAGCCCACCTGTCTCCCTGCCTTCATCCGCCTCATCCTCCTTGTCTCTGTCTGCCACGTCCTCTACTTCTTCCTCCAACCCACTCCTCCACTCCCAGTCTCTAGCGGGGAGTGCCCACCTCCTGCCCAGCGCCATGCAGCAGCACATGGACCTACAGAGTGAGGCCCTCAAGTCCCTCGACCCCCACTACAACTTCAACCACCCCTTCTCCATCACCAACCTCATGTCAAACGAGCAGAAGATGGACCTCAAGTCCTACCAGGACCAGGTGATGGCCTACAACAGCTACACCGGTGGCTCTCCGGTGGGAGCCAAGCAGATCTATGACAGCCAGGGGCCCACTGCAATGGAGTCAGGTGCCTATTACCAAACTCTGTACAGTCGGTCGGTGCTCAACGCCTCCTAATGTGGACACACATGCACCCACACACACACGCACACACAAATACACACCCACACTCGCCTGTAGTGGTGAGCCAAGATGAAGCCTTTTTTTTCTCTGCCTTTTCTAAAATGGACACCCAGGCTCCCTTCATCTTCCTTTCTCTCTCCCTCACTCTGGTTGCCGTGGCTTTCTGGTGGCCTTGAGAGAGACACACATCTAAAATGTCTGCCATGTTGTAGGGACCAAAGAACTTTTTTTTCTTTCGCCAGCTCTAACAAGCCTGGAAACCAGGTCGGTTACATGGAGAACAGAAAAGTGAAGCTGGACAATAAGAAGACTTAACTGAAAATGAAGACATTTGACTCATTGGTGTGTTAAGTCAACACATACAGTATGTGAGATTCGTCTGTCGTCGCAGCATTGACTTTGTACAAATGTAAATAGAGCTATTCTGGGGGAAAAGGATATTTGCATTTATTTATGAGGGGAATAAAATTTAATATATCTTGTATTGCGCTCTGTCAACCAGTTACAACCCAAATGGGACCTTTCTTACTTTTTAACTAAAGAATTAGAAAAGGAGGCGCATTTCAGGTTACTGCTTCGGGCATGTGTTACTGCAACGGGAGACAGTTAAGTACATTTTTTTGTTACAACATTTTCAAATTATTATTCTTTCATTTTTGTCACATCTGCCATCTTTCAATGTAAATGTAGCTCATGAAGACTCACAAAAGTATGTGTAGTTTTGTATATGAAGAAAAAACAACAAGACTAAAGGATGCAAAGGAACTGTGGTAAAAACGTGAAAAAATCATGTTATCTTTCTGTTTTTCATGGTCCCAAATCATTTCCTGTTGTTACCTATACGAGAGCATTACAGTTAACTGCTGAATGCTTTCCCACAGACTGTAACAGTTAGCTGGTAAGGTGCATTGGGGGGTTCAGTCAGTTACTGAAACTGTAGAAGGGAGGGGGGATGCACTACGGGAGGATTTACATACAGTACTTTGCACTATGGAGCTCCCACTGGTCAGGTGGGCTGATAGTGTGTGTGTTTGTGTGAGTGTGTTTGTGTTACAATGATAGTTAGGAATGATCCCTTATACTGTCAATGCATTGGTTCAATGGGATCAGTGTAACAATATCAGAGGATGTGAAGTAACCCTCACAGTCCAAAAAGTTCACTTTTCTTCGGATGACTGCTTATCTTATAAGAGATCAAAATATCGATGATCGATTGAAGGAATATTCTGATAAACGGCGGAGGACGCAGACATTTCAGGTCACATTAATGGAGAATATTTTAGTTTCCAAGAGAAATGTCTTATTTAAGCTATGTTCCTTTTCAAACTTTGAAAGTGTGTTGATATAATATATTGTTGTTGTTCCTATTGGTTTAAATGTGATTACAATAATTCATGATTCACTTTTCTTATTAAAAAGGCAAAATATTTGGGGAAAATTGTGTGTACATTTTTCTTTTTTATTCCATTAATGCAGGAGGTGTCAAAAACATTTATAAATAAATATAATGGATGGTTGCTTAATCATTAAGAAAGTTACATAGAATATCATATCCATGAGTGTCCAAGCAAATAAAAAGCTGAAAGATTCCAGTCAGTGATGCAAAAATTCTCCTTTAGTTAAAAAACAGGAAAATGATATATTGCACAGTGTTATTGGCAGGACCTCAACATCTTGCCCTGGTAATCAATCAATTCCAGACTCCTGTCCTCACCAGGCTGGTGAAGCTGAAGAATTTGGTGTGTGACATACAGGCCTGGTAGACTAAACATGGCTGTAGCCACAAAGCAGACCTCAGGAAAGGCAGCATCACACAGCAAGATCCAGACCACTCCAACATCGCCTTACCTGTCGCTGACCCAGAACTAAATCAACTTTTTGCAAAGGAAAAGCAGAAGGGAGAATGTTTTGCTCTTTAATCCACACTGTGTCTCCACATCCTCAGATCTTCTTCTGCCCAATCAGATCATTTAGCTTATCTTAACTAAAGTGTAGAAAACAGATTCAACATCATTTATAAGTACAAAACATTGTTCCCATTCTCAAAAAAAAAAGAAACCTGCAGAATGACGGTTGTATAATTACAAGTTCTGATACGTATTTATGACTTGATGATAACTAAAATATTGCGCAGTTCACATATTATCAAACTAATACTGACAGTTTTCTCTCTTTACATCAAAAAAAAATAAAAAATTATGTTTTTATCATAGGTCCTGCAGGCAACTTCCATTGCCTCCTGCTTTGTCGCCAGGTCTCCTGTCTGTCTGTCTTTCTATTTGTCTCTACTCGTCTCCACTCAACGCAGTTGCTCAATCCGGCCACGTGTTGCTGGACTTATCACGTATTTGTCCCTGCTTTTTTTTCCGTGTTACGGAAAGCATAAGCCCCAAGGCTTCAAAGGTATAGACTGCAGCAACACGGAAACTCACAATCACACACACATTATGGCCCATACACTAAACCTGACTGACTAACTCTGCTATGCTGCAGAAAAGTCAATATTTGTTTGATTTCCGACTATACAATATATCAATACGTGGGCTTCTCAAAAAGCAGTAATGCAGTAATGGAAGTACTCTCTCCCACACAAACACACACACACACACACACACACCTTGGTTTCTGGTTTATGGTCTGAATGGGAATCTAAGTCAGTTCGTCACCTTTCATACACAATAGTCCCTTCAGAGCAGTTGGTTTGATAAGATAGGTGCAAGCCTGTCTGATATGGTCTCCACAGCTACAAAGACACACACACACCACACACACACACACACACACACACACACGGCACACACACAGGCACACACACAGGCTGCTGCAGGTATGACTAACCTGGCTGACTCTAAAATGTCACTCTGATACGTCCCCTCGCAGTAATCAGGTGACCATGCTGATAGTGTTCACATTCATTTTGGGCCTCTCATGAGGGACAACAAATTAGAGTGTATCCACAGATAACACACTGTGGCTTGTGGTTTACAGGGACACACAATGCAACAGTAGGCGAGAAATATTTTTAGCTATTAAGGGGAAATTAAAAATTAAAACATGACCCTTATATCTGTAACCTTTTGGTTGTAATATGTAACCCTCGACTGACCCAGTTTCCAAACTCGAGACTTTTAGAAAAGAGATACCAGTGACTGATAAGTGTTTGGGTGTCACAATAAATTAATCTCCTCCACTCAAATGACAAACTTTTCTGGGATTTTCTTTTCTTTCGCCACACATTTTTGTGCTGTATTCCGTCAAATGTTTCAACATTTTTTAAATCACACACTTCTTTCAACTTCTGTAAAAACATAATCATTAAATACAAATGAGGAGAGAGATGTGGTGTTTTGTGGAATATGTTAGTTTAATGCTTGGTGCTTCAATTTAAGTGTTTTTAGTTTAGGTTCATGTCTGGCCTTGGTTTAGTCATGTCTTGTCCTAGTCTTGTGCCATGCACTTCTCACATCTATTATTTTCACTCACTTCCTGTCTTATTTCATACTACCTGTTGTTCTCATTCCAGAAACCTTTACTTCCTGCCTTTGGGTGTCTTCCCGTCATCATCAGCGTTTGCCCTGCCCTTGATTGTTTCCACCTATTCCCACTTTCCTCACATATTAATAGTCCTGTGCCATTTTGCCGTGTGCTATGTGTGAAGAGGTCTATGGATTTAGTCAGTTTTTCCATGATTTGTGTATATCGTGCTCACAATAAAACACTTTTGCATCTTAAAATGTCCTTTGAGTTGTGCATTTGAGTCCAGCTTTCCTGTGTGCTCTGGTTGTAACAAGAGATACAGTATGTGAAAAAATGGTATGTCTGCATGACTTTACATTTTCTGAACTACATTTTGAGTGTGAGAAATGATACAGTTTTGGTCTGGATTTTTTTTGGGGTCACCAATAAAAAAAGGGACATCATTTGCATCGGTTTTTCTGTTGGTACTAATAATAATCATTTTAGCCTTTCTCAACCACTCTGAGGCATACATATTAGAATAATCAGATTTTATTTTTATTATATGCGGGGCCAAGCAACTACAGCAATGGAAGGTTAGAAAAAGAGCATGAGTAATGGGGAAAAAAGTGTTTCCTTAGTGTGAAAACCCCAATAGCACTGGACTTCAGTTGTAAATGGATTTTGGGCAGCAGAGCCACTGATTGTGGTAAGCTGTATGACATGAATAGCTGCACATCAAACTACTTGATGGTCAAACTGACTTGGAAACAATCATAAACACTGTCAAAACAATTCATGTGGCTTAAAATAACACAAGCTATTTTCACAGGGTTCAATCATTTGTATTTAATTATTAATGCACCTCTCCCAATTTAAAAGAAACATATTTTTTTTTACAATCAACAACAGGCATCTAAGTTGGCAGATGAAGGTGTGAAATCCCGTTTGAAGTGAAAGAAAAGGTGAAGGTGGGCAAGATAAGATCTTGTAACTTTTTGCACAATTAGCATGGCTTAGAATGCGTGAAAGAGGCTTCAACGAGAGCTAACTCACTTTACATGTCAGTGGGAGGGTGACACTCTTGTCATGTTCAGTAAGAAGAATATTTGTCTCCCGAGGTGCAACAGTCTCTCAGCCCGCCTTGTTAAACGCTTGATGACAGCTGGCCTAAGGCTGTACTGCTGTGACAGTGGGCTGATTGGCGTGACACCTGCACAAAAAGCATCTGTGCTGAGATGAAAGGGCTTAGCACAGAAATAAAATGTATTTGTATTGTGTACACCTGACCTTCATTTCAGCATATCATAGATACTGGTGTCTTTGTAATGATTTAAGAAAGGAGCACACGCTGTGGGTCAAACAAATATTAGATGCTGATAGTGCACCAACAGAGAAATTAAGATTCAAGATATTAAAAAGTAACTTTTTCACTGTGCAGCAGATAAAAAAAAGAAAGAAAGAAAGGGTGGCGCCTGTTTTTAAGATGTGCAATGCAAATGAGGCAGTGCATCCTGGATCCTGTTAGGTGGAAGTACTGTTTACATTTGTTATTGCCCGAGGAGCGGGAGGGAACGAAGGGGAGACAGAACGAGAAGGAAGGGAGCACTTACAGTTCAGCCCTCAGGTGATACTCTCCCTTTTTTTAAATAAATGGGTTAGATGACGGATCACTCAGTCAGTTAGTCAGAAGGTGAGATGGTCTCTCAAGATTTGCACCTGATCTCACAGATAGTTTGCACATATTGGAAGTAGTCTTTTATCCATCAAGAATGCACCCTGCACCATTATCTTTTTTTTCAAGTGATATTATTCAAGTGAATCAAGTTAAAAAACAATGACACAAGACAGTTATTAAGAGTATTAAAACAATAAAAGAAAGAATAAGAACAGAAGATGAAACAGTCGTAACGAGTCAATTCTGATTTGACAACAAATTCATATTTATTTGTCCAAAATGATGTGAAAGCTCAATTTCAACAGTGCACACTCATTTCAATTTCCAAAAGGGAATTTGGCATCTTTTTCAGGGTTGAGAGCAGAGAATGTTTCACCATTTAAGATTGTTGAGCCCTTTGACGCTAACTGTTTATATATGTGAATATGGGCTATACAAATAAAACAATGTTTCTGTTGTTTGGGTAAAATAAGTCATGCAGTCATACATTATGTTTTTCCTAATTTAAAATAAAAAATATAAATCAGGGAAATATTTACTAGATTCATTGCAAATGACAACACTCATATTAATTCAGCATATTCATTCTGCTTGCAAAATTGTGGATTTGCAATTCTATAAAAAAAGATAAAACTTAAGTTGCAAATGGAAACAAACCAATTACAACTTGTAAAAATACAACAAGCTAAAATGATAGAGGTCACTATCTCATGAGTGAATCAACCAGAAAGACATAGCGTAGGGCAGTCAGGGGGAGCTGTGATAAACAAGGAGGCACAAACACTTGGACAAAAAGCTATAAAACAATGGTAAGTTATTGGCACAAAGAGACATTCAGACAAGTAGAGATGCAGCTACAAAAACGACAGAGACACAGTTTATTAGTATGTCATACAGACAGACAGACAGAGAATAAGTGCCACTGGACAGCAGATAAGAGGTTGGACTTTGCTCAGTCAGCTCTGAATGTTGCAAAGAGGCCTGAGATAAAATTGCTTGCCTGCCAGAGGAGCACAGAGGAGGCGGCTGATTACAGTTAACCTGATGGTAGGCGTGCCTCTGTGTGTGTGTGCGTGCGTGTGTGCGTATGTGTGAAGGGCGGCAGGATGGGTATCAGTCAAACCGGGACTACGCAACATACAAGGGAAGGTCTATAAGAAAATAAAAATATAGGACGGCAGGCAGTAACTGTAGGTTTGTAAAATACAAAATTTGCCAAGTTTAACCTCTGAGTCACCGACCTCAGTTGAGGCTCCCAATATAGTATTGTAGCCTGAAGCCAAAATGTTCAGCTTCAGTGGCATAAAAATTGTGGAAAAAAAGATAACTGAAAATAATAAAGAAATTATGTTGTTATGCAGATAGCGTGATAGTGATGCTTATATAATCCCCTTTGTGCCCAAATGTTTATTTAATCATTGTATATTTCCTGCCTCTATTTGTACTTCTAGTTTTCATTTTCATTATTGGTTTTTATCATTATCATGGATTTTATCATTTGGATTTTTCTTGGCTGCATCATGTCTTTTTGCACCAACCCCATTTCTCTTCAGGAAACGTTATTAGATCCATCTTATCTTATCGCCATTTCTCTGTGTAACATTGTCTCTATTGTGATTACAGAGCACCTGCTGGGCTGTCAAGTTCGCTCAGTAATACGATACACCATGGATTTTAAAGTAAAAGTGATATGATTTTTGGAACTGCCACTGTGCCACAATTAGCCACCTGTGTATCCTACAGTGATAAGAATCTGTCCTTCATCAGAAATTAAAATACTGGTCAAACCTCTGCTTGTTCTTCTCTCTGTAGTTTCAGGATGTTTAGATATGCAGCAAAGGAGGTGTGGAGTCCAATACACTCAGGACTTTGTACTAGCCTCTTCTTCCTGTATTTCTGTGGAAGGCCTCAGGTTGGATTTTATGACGTCGGGTGTTGAACTCGGTTAGCAGAATTACATGATCATGACAAACCATGATCCAAAACATAACCCACAATTCTGATTGAATGATTTTTTTTGAACATTAATAAAATAATATATATAAAAAAAATAAAAAAACATCAGCATTTACTCTAACAATTGCTCAAAAAGGAGTATGGAGGAAGTACGCACTTTTTTATTCCTACCCCTTTTTAACTGTTCATTATTATATACATCTCTATTTACAATTTATTACCTAAACAGCCCCTTTTTTTTATAGCTCTATGTACAAAATCTTTTTATTTTTAGAATTTAACTCATTCTAAATATTACCAACTATCCCATACTTATGTGCAGCCCAAAATATTTTAACAAGGAATTATATGACATTTTATAATCAACAAAGAATTTACTAAAATAACAAAATTATACAAAATTCCCCCTATTTTTCACAATAAATAAAAATAGCTTTCCCATTGTAAATCATTTTTAACTTTTAGCCACTAATGCTAGCAGTTAATATGGGGAAGGTTAATCGTTAGGGACACTCGTTATTCCAGCATCAGGGCGCACACACACTGCGTTGTCCGAAAACCAAAATAATGACAATTTAGAAAACAACGGATGAAACAGCGCAGTCTGTGCGCACACAGATGCTGGAATAACGTTGGTTGCAAAAGATTAACCCTCCCCATAGAAATAAATTGTTTTTAATACGTGATGATCATCACAAAATAACGTAGGTGAACCCTAACCCACGATTCAATAGATAAATTGCCTTACTGTTTTACTGATGTTCATGAGACTGGAATTTTTAATTTATGTTGAGCGACACACAAAAAAGACAATCAGACAGCTCCAAATGAGATTTCCTATACGAATTAATAGCTGTACTAGAAGCATTATTTCAGTGTCCGTATATCCAATAAGCAGCGTTGTCAGGCAGGTAACACGCCGTGGTTCATGTTCACTATGCATTAATATACTGTATATGGTGCTGGGAAGCTTAGACAAGTCAGATTAATTGCAGATGAATACTGTCCGAAATAATGTAGAAAACAACGGATAAACTGGCCCAGTCTGTTTGTCAGAGACGTTGCAACGGGGGCAGGTTAACAAGGCAATTGCCTTGGGCCGAGATAGATCAATAGATTAATATGAGACTGAGTTGAATAAAATCATGTATACCAGGCAATTATTATATTACTATTATTATTATATTATTAGTATAACAGGCAATTATGTCAGACATTATCACTTTAACGATTCCCTAAAGCAGTATTTCTCAACTGGTGGGCCCGACCCAAAAGTGGGTTGTGCAGCAGTTTTGAGTGGGTTGCGTGATCATTGCTTGTCGCAATATAATGCCAAAGGCAAAATGTGGGTCCTGAGAGAAGTCATCAAACATTTAATGAGGTTTTGGATGAGCAATACACACATGTCAGCATCATTAGGTGCACCTTTTTAATAATCATTTCCATCCATTTTCTGTGGTTTGAAGTCATCTTCATGGTTGCTTTACATTTGAAAAAAAAGCAAGAAGTGGAATGTGACAGTCTGTGTGAGGAGACATAAAAAGTCCACAAGTGTGATGGGACCTTCAGGAATGTTCACTGACATCTGGAGAACATGTGTTGGGTCAATGATACAGGGAAAATGTGTGGTTGTGCGTGTGTGTGCGTGCATGGGTAAGTGCATCTGAATGTGTGCGTGCATGCAAGCGTGCGAGCGTGTGTGTGTGTGTGTGTGAGAGAGCTACCGGCTAGACTTAAAGACAACATGACTTGAATTGACATGACAACCACCACTGTCCGCTGCCTTGTAAATCAAAGACATAAAGACGCACACACATACAAACACAGGGAGCCTGTCAGGGGCTGTGTTTGTCCAGTTCCCAGATGGATGAGGAAAGGGTGTTCATCCTTTGCCAAACGACAGAATCTGATGAAGCAATGTGTCAGACTGCTCTGTGAACTTGGCCCTGCTCCGAAGTCCAAACCTGACCTTACGTTGGATGTTTGGGGCTGACTTGACCAGAACTAGCTTTGATTCTCAGCTTGAACCAATAGGCCAGTGGGGCTTGATTGTGTAAGAAAACTGCATTTCTTCTGTCCAAGGGCCTGCTTGCCTTTTCATTTATGGGTTTGCCAGTTTGGAAAAGAAATGAAAAGACATACGATAGATTTGATCATTGTCCAATTATTATTTTCCCATGATAAAGCTGGGTATGAATATAGCGATGCACACTAACCATAGTTTCTTAAAACCTTTCTGTTTTTTTTTACAAAAGTTAGCAAATACACCCAGCTTAGAAGCTGCCAAGAAAGATGTGTCTTTTTGCAAGAAAAGTGACTTTATGGTATTATTTCAGGTCCATCAGAACAAAGTTGTTTTTTTTTCAAACAACAAATTGATGGATGAATTGATTATGACACTTATTGATACTATCAGATTTCGGAAAGGTCATGATATGGATTAAAGTAAGAACTTCTTTAAAGAGGGGACATTTTTTGTCAGGGTTACAATAATAAACATTACTACTTAGAGTAGTTTAAACTTTTGTTCTTAATGTTATTAGATTAGGGTAGTGATAACGATTTGGGTTTCATAAGCAACAAAATGTCTCTTTGCTGTGACTTTAGGGCAACAGTTATCCCCTAACAACTCCCAGTATTGATGACAAGCAGCCACAGACATAAACACTTAATTTTTCCAGCTGGAGTAAATCAAATGGAAATTAAACTTGGCTAAGACTTGATCGGTGTGTAAGGATGCTTCAGTATGGTGAGGAAGACAGCCATGCCTTGGCAAATATTCTCATGACACTGATTATTTGCTGCAAATATTTGCTGCAAATCAGAAAATGAATCTTTATTTACAGCACAGACAATCTCTGATTGTTTAATATTCTGCCAAATGATAACCAAATTTGCTTTGAATTACTTTTTATACAGTATGTGTATCATTGAGTTGAGTAGTGATGAAACTACTCCTACTGAGTGTGAAGGCCCAGAGGCTGATAGCCTGGTTTATCTTCACAAAAAAAATACTTTTCACCTCGAGAGAAAACAAACAAACTAAGTTGTATTCGTGACAGTGTTCAGTTGAACAAGTCCTTCCTAATTGTCCCCAAAGGTAGTCTATGGCAGTCACACACACAAGCATTATGCCCTGCAGTTATCGTATCAGTCATTACAGGTGCGCATGTTGAGGACCACACCCATGTTTCTTGGATATGCATCCGTTTGCGTGTGTGCTCGTCTGTGTGTTTAAACCTACTGTAGGGGTTTGTTTATGCATATGTGGCTGCTTGTCTCTGTGTGAGTACCTTAATACCTACCTATGTACAAGCATAAAAGTCTGATTCTGTCTTTAGACCCCACCATAGCCTATAAACATAACTCCATTGGGTGTACATTTTCCAGGATTGTTTTTATTCAGACTATTAATGCATTACTTTATAAAAGTACATAAAAATGATCATAATAGTTTCTAGAAAGCTACTATCGGCAGTGTTTTTCAAATCAGAAGCCTGCTCCGCAAAAGTTTTGTACATTGCGTTTTACTGATAAATAAGTTCATGGTAAGAGTTTTTTTTTTATTATTTGAAGATCCAAAATTCACCTTTTATGAGAAGTGAACAAACTCATATCAATTCCTTTTCTGGCCTTTAACTGAACCTACTGAGACAGTCGCGCCACTGTGACAACTGCAGCCAGGCACTTAGAGTTCATTAGCTGTGTGTGTGTACAGCTGGACACACAAACACACACACACACGTAAGCAGGAACAATATAACAGCTGGGGCTGTGGCCTATAGTGCTGTGAAGCCAAAAGAAGCTGAGAGGTTAAAGAAGCGGTTTGTTATCCATAGACAGGAAGTGTGAACGATTCTCTCCTGCTGCTGTGTTCAATCACAGAGATCAAAGCCTCTGTGTAAACAATAACTTTATAAAATATAGTAAAGTTCCTATCACAATCATATTGTTCATCACAGAATATCACATCATGCAAAATGGCCCCATCAAATGATACGCTCATGACCACATGTTTTATTTATATAGCCCACAAATAACAAGTAACACACAAATTACAATTTACAATAGAGAGACAGAGATCAATACAACACACTTGTTGGGCTTTTGGGGTTCTGAGTCATTACAATTACGCTAACTGCCAAACCCTCCCACAAAACCCCAGAGAAGCCACCCTGGCAAGGACCAATTATCAGCAACACACACACACACACACACACACACACACACACAATTACTATGGCACCCAGGTGTGGCAGATTAGCAGACTTAGACCCACTTTCCGTCCTGCTACTATAACCAGGTGGGCAAAGTTAACACCTACACATGAGAGACACAATGTCCTTAAATAGCCTGCTCAGTTTGGGGATGTTTTGACTTTATTCCACTACACTGATAAGCATGCGAAGGCTCAGTCGCGGTAAGGCAGAGACATTGTTGTTCCAACTTTATGCCAACAGTTGAGGTAGTCATAGCCAAAGACATGTAAAATAGCATTGTGGAACAAGATATACTACCCTCTCTCACCCATACACATTTTTAAATGTTAAAACTTATTGGGGTCACCATAACGGCACATTGTAATAATGCTCTGTACATGCAGCATCTATTTTTTTTTGAAAACCAATCCTTGTAGTAAGTGGTGTGATTCCTAACTGACTACGGCACCACAGAGCGAGAACCAAGCAAACCATCCAAACACCTCTCAAGCCTACATGCTTATGAGTGTTTCATACTAAAGAGGTTTCAGAAAGGTGTGTTCCTTTAATTTGTTCCTGTTGGCCGCCATGTTGAACATGCAATATGAACGGTTCAACAGGACAAACCAGTCCTCAAGATTCAGCGAAATCCTCCCCACACACCCCCCAGCCCTTAACTGAAGTTGCAGCAGCATATCCACGTCACTAATAATCGGGAACAAAATGGCAGGACGAAGCAGATCTCCAGTGGATGCCACACTAATATGGTATGGCACATGCTGGTGCCTCCAATGGGCAGAGCAGTCTAATGGATGCGTCCATCCTGTCTGTTCACCCATCAGACTGTTTTTCTACCCTCCCAAACCCAAAAATGGACGCGGTCTGGACAGGGGGAAGTTTAGGAGGAGAAGGAGGAGGAGGGCGAAGAGATGAAAAAAGAAGTGGGAAGGACTCAAGGCCACTGGTGGGGGGAGGGAGGGGAAAGCTGCTGCCAGAGGATGAATGAGTGCTACTATGTACGCTGGCTTTGCTTGTGTACATGTGTGTGTGCGTGCATGTGTGTCTGTGGCTGAAAAGGGCTCCTTAAGGAGAACCCTTACAGCGTCTCACGCACAGGTAGACAAGCTCTACTTATTTTCACAGTGCAGGAAGAAAACACGAGCACATGGTTTGGACACCGTAACTCTTTGGTCAATGATAATTGCTAAGCGTCTTTTCAGTTCCACGGTGCAATTAAAAGACTGTGCTTGTGTGTTTCCTGCGCAGCCTTTGAGTGGAGCTTACTGACAAATCTTACATTGGTGGTCCTTTTATTTAATCCCTGGCAACAAAAATTGGAAAACATATTCACACTATCATTAACATATAAGGATGAGTAGGAGTAGTTAGCGAGATAATGAGGGGATATTTGCTATAACATCTTGTGCACATTTACACTATGATTTATCATGATGTCATGATGCAGGTGCATTGTGGCCAACATTATTTACCCATCTATGAAAGTTGAATCATGCACGTTTAGGCAAAGGTGCATATAATGTGTCAAAAGTGGGTTGCCAGTTCTCTTTCTGGAAAATGGCATCACAGGGTCGGTGAGATAACCCCCTTACAAGCTTTGAAAACCATTTTTTCACCAGCTTGTTAATAGCAAACACAGGAGCCTAGATGAACACATTATTTTCACGTAAGGTTACAGCGGCTTGCTTTGAAGTGGAACATGATATCACGCTCTCCCTTTGCATCTGTCAGGGTTGAGCAATATTTGCTAGTTACATTTTTTTGAACAAAAAAAAAACTGCATATGGATGTCTCTGCTAACTGCAAATATTCATGACTGAAAGTCAAACACTTCAGGGGGAACACTGCCATTAACATACACATTTTAACTGAAATGTGTCTTATTAACATCAATTCTGGGGCAGCAGGTTTAAAGACACAAATGGATTAGAGCCACAACTTGCTTGTTTAACCAGGACAACTGTAATAGTATACTGTAGTATAGTTGTTGTGACTATAATCTACTTCACTTTATTATTTACTTTAATTATTCAGCTTGAATTTCTCTCTTGGGATGGCAATGGCAAATTCTTACCATGAGTTTGTTTAAGTAAACAGTTCGAGCCTTTTGGTGTTAATGATATTAACGAGAGGAAATATAAAGTTCCACAGGCTTTGGAACACTGATTACCAATTTAACAGTATTTTATCAAAATGCGATCAAAATTGCAGTACATTCCTGTACTGCAACAACATCAAACTCGCCTAAGCAGCTTATTTGGCAGAGCAGCCACATGATTTGTATACAGAAACCAAATATACAGCTTTAATACGATTTAAATAGTCAGGTCACTTAATCTGTGCCTCAGATTAAGTGAATGTCTTTCTACAATGGCCATTTAAAAAAAATATATAGCAACGAAGAAAGTTTCCTCGCTGACCATGGCCTCAGACATCGTTCTCACTAATACATTTTATTTTAAAACTGAAAACATCTTTACATCCATTTGAGAGCTTCAAATCCACATCATTTCAGCATGTGTCACACAATGATAAAATATTTTTGTCATAATGACTGTACAGACAGCAATTTCTCTCATTCAAATGCAGCAATTTCACATTATTCGATAACTGGGATAACTGATGTTGGCAATGTTTACAACTTAGATAAATGAATTGGCCATAAGTGAAACAGTACACATCCTGAAAATCGGGTGGAAGTGAACTATTCGAGCATATTTTTGGAGCCATCTCCACCCAACCCCTCCACACTAACTGCATGAGATCTGGCAGAGTAACATAGAATGCAGGTCAAAATATTTGCATTGAAATCTACCATCCAAACATAAAAGGACAATGTCTCTCCTCTCCTCACGTCACTATAGAACTTTTTAGAAGCTAAGGAATGTCCTACCTTTAAATACTTCTACCCTCTCCTCTCATCTATTTCTTTTTCTTTCTCATCCCTCCAATTCTGTCACCTTCTGTAGCCCCCACCGGCATCCTTCGCCCCACCCCCAAATCTCACTCCCTCCTGTCAAAATAAACACACTAAGAGGTGCCCTTTTCATTCAGACCTAAGCCGTCGTTTTGGTCCCGCGATCAGACCGTGTGTGTCTGTGTGTGTCCAGTGTCCCCTCAGTGAGTGCATGTCTCTCCCAAGTATTTATAACTCACATACAAAAGCAGCTTTTTTTAACACCCCATCCCTCCTCTTTCTCCCTCTGCCCTGCTGCCCCGGCATGGTATCAGACATAAGCGGCACTGGGTTTCTCTCCGCAGCCCTGCGTTCCTGGCAGATAGAGGGGCCGCCGACCGCTGCTGGGGGAACTTTCCTGGCTCAGGGAAGTCATGGGACAAACACACCTTTCATGGGCCAGAGAAAACGCCGCCTGTCCAGCGGCTCCACAGCCACAGCACGGGGAAATTCTCTCCCTCCCCGGACCCTCTCCCTCTCCTTTTCTGTTTCACTCTCTGACTTGTGTTTTATGCCACTTGTTCATTTCTGCCATCAGCCAGTCTCACTGCAAACGGCCATTTTGGTTTCTCTCGCCTCTTGTTATGACAGTGTGAGCACCTTGAGGATAGTAGGCTTAGCAAGGGACTATTTTATATTTTTAACCTACTTCAATTTAGATATTCAAACGCAGAGAAGGATGACATGAGTCCACGCCTAGATTCAAATCAGAGACAGTACACGGAAAATAACGTAAATGTTCTAAGATCCCAAATAGCACTCTCTTTGACAAGTGACTCCTCTCCATCATACATAAAGTAGTGATGGTACGGTGTGTTATCACAAGCAAAAGAGTTTTCATATTTTCTGTGAGGTGATCTCGAAAAAAAACAAAAAAACATTAAAAAAGTAACTGATACTCATGGACGTCAAGTCCTCCTTCTGACTACTGCATGTTCTCACACTCCTTTTCCACTCTGTTTTTCTTCCTTGATCTCGTAGCTTTCCTACCCCATCTCCCCCCTATCCCCCCGCCAGATCTCTCCCAACCCCTGGAGCCACCTTGGGGTTACAAAGCTACCTTTTTGCAGGTTTAAATTTAGATCACCCTCATTGGGGCCACGACGTGTACTGTGGGTTGTCCTGGAGAAAGGAGAGGGGGGGAGGTCTCGTCCCTGTAAATTGGCAGGTTTTGTAAAAGCAATTTAGACAGTTTCAGTTTGGGAGGGGGAGGTGGCCAGTTGTGATGCACTGTGCGCTTCTCGTAAATGAGTTGAGTAGCTTTATTCAAAGAGCTGTGGTAAAAAGGCTAAATAAAGATCAAATCAACATGGAGGAAGCTTATAGGGAGGCTTGGGTTTCTGTGCAGTGGTGGTGGCAACCTGGGACATGGGAAATGCAATGAAAATGAACAGGAAGAGAAAGAAAATCTGAAAAATTCTTAATATTCCTAATGAATGCATTAAAGATAATTAAAATATTTCGTATTGGACCATACCAGTGAATTCTTAAGTCAAAAACACAGGAACTCAGTCTGCAAAATCAAAGCAACTTGAACAGTGTCATACTTTTCTATTTCAAATAAAATTGGTATAACTGGTTCATTTAATGTGGATACTTCTGAAACTGACATGTTTTGCTTGACTCGTTTAAAATCTCACATCTTTATGGAGGTTTGGATCTTTTAAAAATATATCACCGGTAATGTCATCTGTTAACTGATTGCAAATTGTAACAGGAGGATATTTATGTCCCCTTACAACATTGAAGATCTGAGTATTTCTTCTACTGACATCTGCAGAGTCAGTTACATGTGGAGCAAGACGGTGCAAAGTGTCACAGAGCCACAGGATGAAAGGACACACACACACACACACACACACACACACATATCCTGACATGGATCAGCATAAGGGTGGGACCTGCAGTCTTGCATCCTGGTGTCACGTCAGCCTTCTTAATTCCTTCCAGGAACCTGTGAGGATTTTCACCGTGCTAACAATGTGTACTCATGCATGAGTCACACACACACGCACACGCTGGCACACACACACACACACACACTCACTTCCTTGTTCCCCTCTTTCTTTGCCTAAACTTCTCTGCTGTCATACTTTCAAAAGCTTGCATGTGGTTATATGCTTGTTTTAGTGCAGATGAGTGTGCGTGCTCCTTGAGTAGCGTGTCCACGCACAGCGCTAAGTCCTTCCTATACATACACTCTTTAGTATGGTCTGTCGCTTTTCAGTTTCCCGTCCTCTCCAAACACAATTATCCAAGCAGCAGTGAATCCGCTTTCTGTCCAAAGTACATCATTTCTGGGCAATCAAGTGCAGTCAATGTATCTTTCATGAAGGCTGCACTTCTTGTTGCAATTTCTCTTCAACCCCAATTTAGCCAGAAGCCCGTGTATCTAAAGGCTCATTCAGAACAGACCAGGCAGTCACTGAGCGTATCGCTGTCGCTACACTAAAAGCAGCCAAACATGTGAGCTTTTCAGAGATTAAAATATGCTGTTCAACTCGTGGACAACATGCTTGCTGTAGAATACTTGAGACGAAATTAGGCAAAAGATGCACAGAGAAATGTTAATGAAACGAGAATATCCACTGTGCGACACAACAATTAACATACAAAGTAGAACATACAAGGGGATTAACTGCAATTAAGTATTAATAAATGACAAATTCATTAATATGAATAAAACTAAACCAAAAATGGGGTTAATTACTGGCAAGAAGAGCCAGCTATTGAGCATAAGAACATTCATTATATTTATTATTACTTTAATTTCAGATGAGAACTTTCACTTGAGTTCTCCTTGCATTGAAACAGTTGGGTTACATTTATCAAAGAAAACTTCCTTTAGTCAAGGATAGGGAAAGGTCTTGTGTCATTGTTGACTTTATCCACATTTAAGCAAGATGATAGAAGTACTTGCACTCATGCTTTAGCAGCTAAAAGCAGACATTTCTGGGTCATGGGAACACACATTATGAGGAAATTATGAACATTTAGATATTTTTTATTTTATTTATCATCATATAAATGATTCATATATTATTTTGTACTATTTGTATTCGATAATTAAAAATAGATTCTCTCATATCCAACTGCACCAATCTGTAGTCTTACTTCACAATTAGAACATCTTCGTTTAGAGACAAACAGGATCAAAGACAAGCCACCTGACGAAGTGAATGTTCAATTAAACATGTTGTCTAACAGAGTCGTGTAAAGCAGAGGGAGATTCTGGTTCAGAGCAAACAGAGCAGCATTAGGAAAGAACGGGTTGGACTGGTTCTATTTTTTTCTCTATATATCGGTAATTGTGTAAATGAAGGCAGGGAAAAGATAATTACCTTTCAAATACGCTGAAATTTAAAGTCTGAATTTACAAAACAAACATTGGGGAACATTTAAACAAGATAGTTTATATGCATGTACATTTAAACTGTCCAATAATAATGTAATAATATTAATAATAATAACGTAGCAGCCAAATAACTTTAATTCACAGCGGACAAAGTTTTATACCAACTCTAAAATATGTTTTATTTAAATATTCAAATGCATGGCTTTTTCGACCAGTATTGAGTCATTACTATTATACTATTATAGTGCCAGACTCAACCATTGGTTCTAGGGCAAATAAATTATGTAAACATCATCATCCTTCACATGACAAGACAAAAAAAACGTGCACCTTTTGACATAAACCAATTAACCATTATTATCCAACAAGCACCTGCCTTCCTTTTCCTCCATCTGGGTTTTGTTTGAAGTTTAATGAGGCCACCCGAAGCTAAATAAAATGGCTCAGGCTTCGTTTGTTTGAAAGAATTACTTTACTTATGAGAATGGAAAGTGACAAATTAAATTAACTCTCAGGTATAGCAGCAGAGTGCACAATGTTTATTTAATTAGCACATGGCCTTTTTTAATAAAGGATATACAGTATGCTATCTGCTGAAAAGAACAAACTGTAAAAGTATTCATAACGCTTTGTGATGTTTTGTTTTGTCATAAGTGATGAGAAGGGACATGTAAACACAATGTGATACTTTTCCAGTGCCATGTCATATTAAATCAAGAACAATCAATATCAATACTGATACTGATACTTTCCATCATCAAAAGCACCCAGTCTAATACATCAAAGAAAGAGACACAAGGATATTGCAGAAATGGGCTACCTCTGAATATATTTTCATTACCACGGTGAAAGTGAGAATTATCCTTTTATAACTTAATCATGTGCATGAGAAAAAACAGGACAGGTTTTAATTTCACTTTACAAAAGACTTACAAGTTGACTGCAAAGGAGAGGTTTCATGTGCACAGAAAGTGCTATCTTTGTTATGGATCCACTATATACTGTAACTGTTTTGATACTTGAAACAAGATTCAGGTACCTTAAACCATTAGTGATGTGATCACTGTGAATTTGGTTATGTTGGAGAAATGAAGGGAAGTATGTGAGATGACTGCGCTAATATTATAATTGTGAATTGTTCTGGTACTGTAACATCAGTTTAAGTCCCGCATTACATTTACAGACAGATTCATTTCAGGACATTATTAATGAGAGGGCAACTCAAAGGTAGGAGGGCAAAAACATGCATGTACACATGTGGACACACAAACTGAACACACGGTGAGTGATGCACACATGCAGTAACACACATGCTCTCCCTGCCCGCACATTTGGACAGAAATAGCAAGATAAATAGAGGTGAGGGGGAGTGGAATTAACCAACCCAAAGGAGACCAGATGTACTTACCTGCATCAACACTGTTCACCTCTGATTTCTATGGGAAATGTTCATTTCATCCTGAAAAATGACACTGGTGTTAAATGTTTGAAAATTGAAAGTTAACACAATCAACGTTTTCTTTGAGAAATTACATTACTGCATCATATAGCATCGTATTCTCTGTATGTAATCAAATACTTTGCCTTAGTGAATTAGAATTAGAAATAGAATTGCGCATCGTCCCACACAAACATGCACATGCAAATACACACAAGTCGGGGGAAATTTGACCTCTGCATTTGACCCATCTGTGGCGCATGCAAGGCCACAGAGCAGTGGACAGCTGAGAGCATCCAGGGAGCAGATGGGGTTAGTGCCTTGCTCAAGGGCATTAGAGGTGGCGTCTCTTTTGTTGGCGGGGGTTCGTGCATCCTTCCAGATGGAGACCACCTCGACTGGGCTTCGAGCCAGCAACCCTCTGGTCCGATGCCTGTCTCCCTCACCACTAGGCCACCTCTCCCCATTTAGTGGAGAAACACTTTATATTTACTGTTTGAAGTGCACTAAATAACCTCTTTGTTTTTGTAATGAAAATCCCCAAAGCATTTGCAGGTTTAGTATAAGGTCTGACCCAGGTAGGTTTTTTATTACATTTGATTAAATGTACACCTACAGCATTAGTAAAGTTTAGAATACAGAACAACACAATCTGGAGCGCTTCCCGACTATTTTAGGTAATACAGATATTGGGAGTGAGTAAGAAAGGATGATGATGCAAGTGTATGGGTATGATTTAGTAAGGAGACTTCGTACTGGCAGTGAATCCTGACTGATTGGAGAGAAAAATATATTTTCACCACTGGGGAGACAGAGGAGTCAAGTTTTTCTTGTTCTCTCTTTTAATACTTTAAACAAACATTGAGGTAAACAGAAAAAGTAAATATAAAGTGTGCAAATGTGCAACTTCTTTTATTCTGTGAATTGTTTTGTGAAATGTGAAGAGTCTTTTCCATTGTATTAATTCTATAACTAGTTAATTTATTGAACAAACCATGTCATAATTTAGGTCCCCCTGTTTAGACAAATTAGTGTTCATCTTTTTAATAATGTAACCTTATTTATTAAGTTACCCACTAGGTAAACGTTTTGGCACTGTGCTATCATATTCAGATTACACAATTCAAATAAAAATCAAGTGGCATATCGGAACACTGAGTTTTCATGTTATGCCATTTTTATTCGTTTTAACTGAGATGAGCACCTACTCATGAACACATGACATGTTTCTAGTTCTGGTTAACCAGGTAACTGTTGTAAAATTGTATCTGTCTAGAAAAATGTGCATGATTGCTGCATGTGTGTTGTGTAGATTCTGCTTCTGCTGTGCACATTTGTGCAGCAAGCATGGAGTTCTCTAGAGTTGGATTAGCAGTGACAGTGTACAGTGTGCAGTGCCAACATGAAGGGTAATGAATGATGAGTACATAATATAAACACATCATGAAAACATGATATGAGATGTAACTTGAACTATTTTTATGTATGATGGCCTTTATTAAGATATGCATGTTTTGAGAAAGCCTGAACTCATCTTAACATGTAACACATTTATTTTAAGTTAAAAAATATTTAAATTCAATGCAAAGCATGCTGGGATATACTCGGCATAAGAAATCTTATCTAATCATCCGTTACGCAATGGGTTGATCTGAATGTGAATGAATGGATGAAAATAAATTGATACATTTCAATATATAAACCAAATAATGAATTAAATTATTTAATAGTTCGGTGGAGTCAAAATTTTATATTTTTGTTTAATATGGAGAAACAGGTCAGTGTCCATCTTTTCACCAGATAATTCATAAATAAATGACTTCTTCTGTTGAATATTGTGCGGTTTTAATTTAACCATACAGGTCCCTCTTCAGGACAAATTGGACTTCCTGAGGTTTCACATGAAATTGTCTTACAGTTTTTCTTACACTATTTGTACAGTATTCACAAACTAAATTCATCCCCCTTCTTTCACATTTCAGTGCAATTGCTGCTTTACACAGACAAGGGGGAAGCAAGAGTAATGAGGTGGACATTTTGGAAGTAAGCTCACTGTTACCATGCCAGTGAGGTTTTTTACACGCAGACAGAAGGAAATGAACTGTATCAATGGAGAAAGTGTCCTGCTAGAGGTACAAGTAAGGTTCCAGCAAAAATCAAACAGAACACGTCCAGTTTAGTTCATTTCCACAGTAAAAAAAAAAGGGAGAGAGTGAGAGACCCAGAGGGTACAGTTAGTGCAGCTACATCCTCAGTCTGTTTCCTTCAAAACATCCGTTCAATGAATTAGACATCTTATTTACAGAGTGGCCCACTCCTCCGCCCAAACCTCCACCCCACTCCCTCTCTACTTCTTTCCTCTTCTGGCCCAACACCATCACCTCAACCGCCTCGGCCCTCTCCTCTCGGTCTCCTCCCCTGTCTCTTGTCATATGCCCACAGAGAGGAAGGTTCTGTACAAGTCTTTGGTTACCATGGTGGTTCTCTATGAAAGCGCTGTGAGTCAAAGTGCCCTCTGATTTCTTAAACTCGCATCGGAATAAATAAGCAACTGTGGTTGGTACAGTTATTTTTAGTCTGTAAATGTCAGTGGTTCTCAAAGGACTTACATGCATTCCTTTCACAGAAATAAATTGTATTATTTATATGTGAATGTTTTATTAGAAAATAATGTTTTTGTTTTTCAATTTTAAATAATGCCTGTAAATTATATCTTTTTAACTGTCAAACTAATCCACAGCTTTAATATTTAGTATAGTTAAAATCCACTATCACATTTTAATCCTAGCTTATCTGGTGGCACCTATGGATACAAATGTTAGCAGGAACAGTACATTAAACAATCACATGATAGCACATTCAATGCGGAGTATGAGAAACCTTCCTATAGGCACTAACAATAAATAAAGAGGTAATAACTTAAGGTAATTGACAGTAGTAACTAACTCAATTTGATTATTGTCAAAAAAGGTTTTAGTTAATGTTTTATGAGAACATATAACTATAAGTTAAATTGTTATCAGAAATACACATACAATATTTTGTCATAACTGTAACAAGATATACTCATTTGCTGCTTGAAAAAATTGAAATAAAGTTTACATTTACTGTTGTGCAACTGCACTAACACAACAGACCTGAGGCCTTGAGCTTGTATAAAAAAATAAGCTAAGAAGCTGATACAAGCTCTATTGACACATCACTATGCCAAAGAAAGCAAATGGAAAGGTTTTAGCCTCTTGTAATATGAATGTGGAGGTTTTACAGCCATTGACTGACTAGACTATTGAATGTGAATCCTTGAGTGGATTTCAGAGGTTCAGCAGTTTTACTGAGTTCAAATGTTAAAGGTGAGTGGGCATACTCATGCCATGCCAAAGTGCCTTGCTTTACTGTGTTACAATAACTGAAAAGGAAAGGATTTTAATCTTTGTCCATATTAGACTTTACTTTAGCTTTGATGGATACAATTGATGCACAATGCAAAACATACATCAAGTGGATAGTGATGCAACAACCAAAGCAAAATCTCATAAAAAATGTAAAATTAGTCATTTAATCATTTAATGGAAAAATGACAAAATGATGACACAATAATTTTACATATCGTAATTTGGCTAAATTAAACCAATATGTTATAGTCATATAATTAGTGAAGACATTTTTCAGAGCATGTAAGGATTAGGACACAGGTAGACTCTTAAATTATTCAGATCTTGCAACCAAACTTAAATATTTAAAAAGTTACAAAATTATTTAGAAACAGCCTATTAAACAAAAAAAAGAAACTAAAATGGTTTTAATTAGTTTGAATGATGTCCCCATTCACTCTCTCATCACACAGTAACACCTCTTTGTCGCCAAATCGCAGCCTAAAAATATAATTTCCTTTTCCTAAATCTTCCTCACCATCCTCCTCTCGCACACGCTGGGGCACAAGCTCCAATTAAAGTACATTTTATTTTAGTCTCATCTGGCATGTTAGCTATACAAAGGTGGTAGTGTTAGCTACAGTCCAGTGTGTGTGTATGCATGTGTGTGGGTGGGTGGGTGGTGGGGGGGGGTTATAGTGAAGTAAGTAGAGAGGTGGAGGGAGAGGTCTCCCTCTAAGGGAAATATAAGACTGAAGAAAAAGACTAAAGAGTAATTTTCAGCTGGGACTGAAGACCTGTTTAACTGGGGCTTTTGTCAGGGCACAATCTCGCTTGGGTTTCCTTCCACAAACCAAGCACATGCAGGTTGTATTAATTGGAAAAAAATCTCTTAAGTGTGTGCCACTGATGATTTACAGGGTGAAGGCTGTGAAGACAGAAGAATCATTACAATCTTCAGAGAAAACAACCACAAAAGAGAAGTATTTGTGATATTCAAATGTTTTAAAGACTTAAGAAGATGTCAATTACTAAGTCAATTGAATTAAGTATATGTAATAGATAAAGATCCTGAACAAAATTGAAAAAAGACAGGGCCACCTCCCAAACTCAGAACACTCTTGAACATGACACAGTGTCATCCATATCGTTTCACAAAGAGGTGACATAGGAGCTCAGATGACACCTGAAGAAGTAAAGCAAAGCCCTCACAGGAAAGATTGTAGAGCAACAATGACTGAAATATACTCTTTAAAGCAGCAAAACATACACCTCATGACAAAGTAGACTCTGTCTGATTTTGTTTAAAAAAAACTGAAGGTAACTCAGAAAACAAAGGCTGAAATTTGTATTACTCTGAGTTTGTTATTTTTAACTCATCCACAGGTCAGGATGGGAAACAATGGTTTGTGACATACTTTTTAAATGTAAAAATGGTTTCTCCCTTCCTCCCTCTTTATGTTCATTGTTCCAGGTTCAGGTGCCATGCTGACTGGTTAATGGTTAACAACGGGCTCGGCCCTGGTGGAGCGTGAGGGGAGGAGGTTGGAGCCATGAAGAGATGGTGACATTTCACTGCCATTATTCATCTGCGCTTTGTTCCTGCAATACTGAGAAGTGTTTGCACTGGGATGGAGCGCAGGGCGGAGAGGGACACCGAGATGGAGGGATGAATGGGATAGGGTGTGGATGGAAGAGGAGGAGGAGGGAGAGATGGACGGGGAGAGAGAGAGGGAGTGGGGTGACAGCGGGTTTGAGAGGTGAAGAAGTCATGGGGTTAAAATGTGAGCCACCTATGCAGAGAGGATAAGCGAGACAAAGGCCTCTGTGTTTCTGTTGCTCACTATCTCTGACTTTTAATCCTGTTGATCTGATTTAGTTTTTTGTTTCTTTTTATGTCTTAGTTTGCTTCTTTAAAAGAAAAGGAACAGAGAAAAAGTTATTTCTTTAGACCCATAGGTACACATACATGTATATTGGGTCCACAAACACACACTGATATACACACATGCACATGCTGTTCACAGCTGTTTCCATGGTGTGTTTGCACAGTATGTAGGCTGGGAGGAGGAGGAGAGTGAAGAAGGGCCAGGGATGTTCCCTGTTTAAACTATCACAGAAAACCCCATCAGCTGCCGTATACTATTCTAGGATTGATGCTATCCAATCCGATCGCAACTCGATTGATGAGGCAATTATTTCTGATAGGCTGGGATATGTTCCGCTTCTGTATTTGTCATACAGTTAAAGTCTGTGCAATAGTGTTTTTAGTTTTATTATTGTGATGTGATTCAATCCGACGTGATTAGATTATCTCCTGGCAATAAACAACAGTTAACTAAATTAGATGGTAAATCTAACTGGCATTTATCAATATTTAAATGTATTTAATACATTTGAATGACTTATTCTGGGGAAAAAACTTAACTCACAAAATTAGAAATCTAGAATTGTTTAAATTTGCTGATGCTCAGAACTTAAGCATACGTGTGACGCGTATTTCTACCTACACATGTCGACTTGTCTACATATGACTCATTGCATTTATTGTGCAGGCCGTCGTGTGTGTGTATGTATGTGTGTGTGTGGGTGTAGGTGTGTGGGTGTGTAGGTGCGTGTGTGTGTGTGTGTGTGTATGTATATGTGTGTGTGTGGTATATCCATCTGGATGTGGGTTGTATTCTCAGTTAGATGTCACACACTTACACACAAACACACACACAGGGTATACAGAACAATGGGTGGCTTTGACTGAGCTGGGCTGACAGGAGGTGATGGGCTGGATCTATTGTGTTCTCTGTTTACTCACAGACTCACCTGGCACTGAGCTAATAGCACCAGCTCTATCTGTCAGTGCAGAGAATGGGGGTCTCACACACACATCCACACACACACACACACACACACACACATCCACACACACACACACACACATACAGAAAGGAAGAGAGAGACGAAAAGGACTTTCAGAATTGCTTGTATGAAACTAACGCAGACACACATTAATGTTAAAGTGGGGTTTTATATAGTTTCATCGACGTGTGTGTCTGTGTGTGCATTGCTACTCTTGTCTGTGTCACACATGGGTGTCTTCAGAGTTTCTCAGTAAAGAGGAGGGTTTATGGAGTAGAAAGAGGAGGAGGAGGTAGAGGTGGGTTCTTTCAGGTTTTTACTACTGTGCAAATACACACACACCAACCACAGTTGATGGGTTTTGATGGGATCAGTTAGAAGCCTCAGAGTGACCCTGCCCCAACCCCACCCTTGTTTGATCGACAAGCCTGAGAGAAGTGTGTGTGTGTGCGTGCGTGCGTGTGTGCGGGCGCGCCTGTGTGTGTCTGTGTGCGTGCATGTGGGTAGGTTGGTGGATGTATGGTGGGTGGCTGGATGGGGGTGGAAGTAAAGGACAAGTAAAGGAAAGACACCAGGAGATGTCACACATTAACATTACACACATGCAAAGGCAAAAACCTGAATAACCTTAAGCATACTGTACAACACATCATTAGTATTGTGTGAACACTAAAACACATCTTTGAAGAAAATGGCCCTTACCTACTAGACGTTTTCCTATATTACAGTGTACCAGTCTATCACTTCCTGACTTCGTGCTCTGTGTGGCACAACAGACCACACCCATAGGTTCCTACAATTTTTTTTATATATCATTTTTTTCTTTCGTTGAATTATCAAGGGAAAAGATGAACTGCTAACATTTCCATTTAAGGTTAGGTTTTGTGTCCAGTCCCGTTTGCATGTTCATAATTTTGAAGGAATCATTGATCCCAAAATTATACATGTTAATTTACCGTGTGATGGGACTGTAGACCTATGTGTAATTGTCCAACTCTTAAGTTTGTCTCAAAACATCTGGATAATGGTAGCAGTGCCAGAGGCCTCGTCTGTTTCACAACATTTAACTTCAGTGCTTTCGACCCATGTCCATTAATTTCCCTGGTTCACTTTCAGGTCTCAAGGCCTGTGCAGTCAGGAGCAGAGCCAACTTCAACTGATAAGCCATTTTTGTTGTTTTTCTGCTTGGGGCTTGGCTCCCTGCCCACTGATAACAACATGGGGCATACCTGCTGTATTAATGATTGGTCAGCCCTACCTCCTGCCTTCGCCAGGGCTCTTTATTTTAGCATTATTCTTTATTGTTTATGCACTGAGCAGAAAATAAATCTTAAAGGCATGAGATCCACTTATGCCATTAACTGCTAAGCTAATGGAACTACAGATATTATTACTCACACATGCATGTGCACTTGTGGGCTTTGATATGTCATAATGCACCCTGTGTCTCAGCAGAAAAAAACAGCTGATTGGGTTTTTGGCTTAAAACATGGTTATAACAAAGTTCAGACATTAAAGATTATGCCATATATATATATATATATTCACTTTTCATATTTTTATTTTTATATTTCAACTTTATGCTCCTGTTGTATGATACTGTATGATGTGTGGAGTAACGGTGGGGAGAAAAAGTGAATTACAAATCTCCTGTGGGTCTGTGTCAATTATAAGAGGAGGCAGATATCAGAACCACACATTTCCTAAATGATGAAGCAATGTCTGTTTCCTTGCTCTGTATTTGTTGCTTGTAATTATATCTTTAGGTTTGGCCGAGTGTAATACCAGCGGTACATATTAATGGCAACATCTGAAAAGGAATAGTGTGGGTCGGGCACTGACCTCGGGGTTGTCTGGGCTGGATTAAAGGAAGTCCTGGTAAATAATTAACAGCAGTGATGTGCTTTGGCGCTGCAGGTGGGGTGGGGTGGGTGGAGGGTAAGGGGGTTGGCCAGGACACACACTGATAAGAATGGAAGGTAGGGTGTGTTTTATGGGGTGCAGGTAGCAAAAGACTAAGACCAAAAATTCATTGTCTAAATATGAACGGAATATTTTTCCTATTTGTCAATAGTTGTGTTGGAGAGATGAAGTGAAGGAAATGAACAGGGAGAAGAAAAAGGATATAAAAAAAAGAAGCTGCAACAGGTCACTGGTTGACAGCTGATGGAAGATGTAGCAGCACTATTAAAACAAGGCTGAAATCAAATCCACTCTTCTTTTACATTACATTTAGCTTTTGCTTTTTTCCAAAGTGACTAACAATAGGTGCAAAAAACAAACAATTGTAAGTGCCTTTAAGTTAAAAAAGAGCAAACGTGCTTCATAACCTGCTATAATAATAAACAGTAGGAGGTCAAGTGCTACAAAGTTTGGAATGCAACAATAATGTTAGAGGTATTATTGTGTTGTATTAATAACAGCAATGGGAATGCAAAATAAACCTCTGTACATGCAGCATATGCTACATTTCTGTCCATCCTGGGAGAGGGACCCCCTACCTGTGGCTCTCAATGTAGTTTCTTCGACCAATTAAAAGAGATGCTTTGGCAGTTTTCCTCACCCTTTTAAGTGCAGAGTGTCACACCCTGTATATATTGTTTAACTGTATGAGGAAATGTATTTATTTTTTATTTCTCTTCTGGTGGTAATGGTAGCACAGTACACTAAAGATGTAACAAAAGGAAAGGAGTATCAGAGGTGCAAATGTCATTCCTGTGAGTAAAATAAGTAAAATGAATGCTGACACAAGCACATGTAGCAGTAGTAGTGTAAATGTGGTTTATTGATTTCCAAGTGGAGACATTTCTCCCCCATGTAAAATACTGTGAGTGACGCAACACATTGCGAAAGTGAGTGCCGAAATAATTGACATGGTCATCCACAAAAAAATATATAAATTATCGTATATTGTTTTTCTTGGTAAGTTGATCTGAACCAATCCTAGTGACTTGGAATATGAAGGCCATTCACAGTGATCTGGGCATTGTCAGGGATATAAGTTAAGAGAGCACTGATAAGACCTTCTAAAACTAATGAGCATATCGATGTCCCTCGTATAGATGTCCCTCCCATTCCCACACAGACCTACCCCGCGGACAGGGTAATAAGTTACCAACTCTAGCTGACCTGCACAACCCACATAGCCTGCTAGTACACATGGACAAGCAGTTGAAAAATCAGGTTGCGTGCGTTCTTCTGCGGACAAAGCTGTTTCCATGCCAAAATCATCAAATTACTTTAAGGGGTTGTATTATTTAACAGTTAGTGCCCATGTTTAAGCACTAAATACATCTTGTCAGATTGGTCTCTAATTGGTTAATATGACAACTGGAAAACGGAGAAAGAGAGAGATTTTCAGTGTTCTTGAAGAGGTTTTTGAATTTTGTCCCCACGCCCTCCAGGCGCACCATTTTACATTTCTATAACAAGACAGTAAGTAACTATAATTAGCTAGGATATAATAGAATACTGCAAATTACTGGAATAAAACACAACACGTATGATTACTATTCACTAAACATTTAAATTAAACACCCTTTTATTCTGGCCGTATAAACTCTAATCTTAACCTTTATTATAAACTTCCGACGACACCTGTTAATACTACACCTAAAACATCATTATGGCCCCTCCAGTCATAACTGCCTTCACAACCTGTTGACAGTTAACGGTATGTGATGTTCTGGAGATATTTTGCTATGAAAATACAACACAAAATAATCCACACGGTAAAACACATTAACATCACTTTAAGAGTGTAACAGCCTCCCCCTCTATAGTCTTTGACCCCCAGACCAGAGCGTGGGCTATCTATCAGCCTTCACCTGTGGCCAAAGGGCCTGTTCTCTTTGGCCTCCTCATTGTGTCTCTGCCATCTCACCATGCCCCCGCCCCCAACCACTGATCCAACCACCCCCACATACACACACACACACACAAATACACAAACACACAAACACACACCCCTGGTCACAGAGTCCAGCTCAGACGGTTGCGGGTGGAGGATGAATCGATTTCTTCTTTTTTTATTTACTCATTTTTTCCTATGTTGTTTCAGCATCAGTCTTCACCAAAAGCACAGTGTAAAGTGTTTTCAGTTTTTTCGTGATATGTTACCATGCATCAGAAGTTGAGCAATTCTGATTTGTAGAAATGTTTTGACGTGGTAAGTTGCTGGGAGAGCAAGGTGAGTTCTTGGTAATTTAGACCTACACTTTTGTTCATCTGTTTTCTGCAGACTTTTTGGACTTCTGTTTTTTAAAGTTGCTGTTAGATATGATTTGGTTTTTGAGGGTTTAAAGTTATATATGTAATATTAGGCACAAAACAGGTATTGAGGGTTAGAACGACATAACATGCCTTTCCACCAAAGTTTTTTTAACAATCAGTCATCCTGTCAGCAGTCAGTTGGGTGGCAACTGGTTTAATAGCAAGACAAGCAGTCATTCCACTTCCTTCTCTACATCCTTTAACTACTCAGGTGACAGGCTTTCCTAAGATCCTGGATGCTGTGTGTGTGTGTGGGTGTGTGTGTGTGTGTGTGTGTGTGTGTGTGTGTGTGTGTGTGTGTGTGTGTGCATGTGTCTGGGTGCGTGCGTGTGTGCGTGCCTTTGCGCGTGCCTGAGGAGGAGAGAACAACAGATCAATAGCATATGACTAATAAAGTCGAATGCAAAGCAGAAAGTTGTGAGTCACTACAGTACATCAGGTACTAATTTGTGGGTGTGTCTTTTTGCTCTGTTAAAAAATAAACTGTTGTTAAGTTAACAGCAAAGCCTCCACTTCATTTACCCCATATTATAAAACTCATTTGTATTATGTGACATATTTACCATTTTAACGAACCAGGATCAGTAGTGATCGTAAATGTCCCTTTGAATTAGATTACACCAACAAAAGGCAAACCCAAAGTTCTTGATAAAATATAACGCAAGACAACACATTCCCCACCAAATTATTAATCAGTCATTTAAAAAGTTGCCAACTATCGATTGATGAAATCAATGGATCAAAAGACTAATCATTTCAGCCACAGCTTTGGATTGAATGATTGTTTTTTGTATCTTGTTTTATCTTTTTTGATCCAGAGGTGTGAGGAATTGCCTATCACAGGGTGCTTTCTTTTTTCCAAAAAAAAAAATATTTTAAAGATAAAATAAAAATATTGTAATTCAAAGACTTGACATAAGATAGAGATAAGTAAATGGTAACATTTGAGAACCATCTGATTCTAATAATATATGCATTTTGCAGGAACAAAAACAGCTTTGGTTCATGCTTGGTGCATTAGCTAGGATAAGAGACAGTCACTTGGTTTAATATGAAATCAATAACATTTCAGGTTTGAGATCATTTTAAATATCTAAGCAAAACATGTTGCCTAATCAACTGTTTCTCAGATATGTAAATGGGAAAGGCTGTTTTCATGTGTTGTACCTTGACATGCTGAAGTCACATACACAGGGACACGATAAAATAGTGATGAGGAGACATAGGGATAGAAAAATAAATGCAATATAAGCATCCAAGGAAAACAGCAAGGTTGTCAATAGAGAAAAAAAGAGCAACATTGTAGGAAATAGAGCAGACCTACACTACAGGTACAAGAAACAGGAAGTGCAGTTAGTGATGAAAAGTATAGAGACAAGGTTGAGTTCATGTAGCTGCTCAGTGACTCACTGACTTAATTTCTGACGCTGTATCACAGGGACACAAACACACCCTCTCAGGGAAACTGAGGAGCAACAGGAAAATAAAATCATTCATCCTTTACCCCTCACATTCCATACATACTTGCCAAGGTAATTTTTCAGTTTGTACTTCACATAAAAGCTGGTAAAAATGTAAAACCTCATTCATATTGATCAGACTTTTATTTTTCATCTGGTTCTGTTGAAGTCTGACCTTTTAAACATTTATATTTTTTTGTATCCTAATATAACATTGGATAAAGGACAACTGAATACAAGGACATAAAATGTTTCTAGGTAACTGTCAAAATTATCACTGGCTCAGACGAGAAATGGACCTCAACTGCGGAAGTGTAGCAGGTAAGCCTTTTATAACCTCGCCATAACTCTGCCTCCACTGCTGTAAAAAAATAAAACCGTCTGGGTTATTCTTGGCCTGTCTCCATGGTTACACAGACGCACTTTTGACACACATAGTCAGAATAAACACATGAAGTGTGCGTATGTATCGCACATGTTTATGTTGCTTCAAAATACCACTCCACAGTGCAGTGTGTATTTGCGTGTTTACAGTTTTTTATTTCATGGTCACTCTACATTGTGGACCCATGGTGGAAAAATAAAACTGAATAAATCCTGCTGCAACCTGTCTCTTTTTTTCTCCTCCATTATCCCCTTTGCTGTATCAACAATCAACCATCCCCTCATGTGAAAAGATCTCAGAAACCCCTGTGTGCTTGCACTGTGGCGCCCCCTCTTGTCTACTTGGGATTCAGTTACAGTTGTTTTACTGAAGTTGACACTATTGAAGCATGACAAAAGATGGTTTTATTATAAATGACTGATTTTGTAGTGTGGGGATTCATGTTGTCAGCAGCGGTCGAAATACTGTTTCTGACCCTCATCTTTCTTTATGTGGTATTGCAAAAAGGGACAACATGTTCTCTGACATGAATAGTAATATTTTCTCACAGAGTCCGTTATTAAAGGATAAGTAGGGAAAATTAAGCCTGGGGACTTCTCTTGTCTTTGGATAAGTGATGGTTTACTGCCTCCTCAGCTGTGCACTCTTCAGTAAATGAACATACAACAAAGAAAGTACTGAATGTTTCAACCCATGCTGACCTCATGGAGTTATGCTTTAATTTTCCAGTTCTTAGAGGAAAGCAAGAACCCAATTAAACATTATTTATGCTGGCCTTTGACTCTGTACACATATGTTAACTGAGCATTTTAGAGCTACAATCACACTAAACATATACTGTATATTGCAACAAATCACCAAAACCCTGATACTGTCATGGGTTGGATTATGAATATAGATATATAAACTATAAATACAGCCTTTATTTGTTTAAGCTATATATTCATCCTTTGCTGAGGAGCTCTTTGTCCAATCAGTTTAAATTGTATTTAAATTTGATTTATATTTAAATCTAACAAAACAGTAGGATCTCAGCACTTCAATGTCCATTAAGCAAATTAAAGTCTGATAAATACTGTGGATAAGTGGAAATTGTGGTGATTTTTTCCTAAATCTGGATATGTATTTTTTAATTGAGGCTTTTTGTCATTGACAAGGCTGCTGACCTCTCAGATTGAAGTAACTGACCTCTGATCAGCTATTCTGACCCTTAAAACGGGCAAGTTTTTTTATCTCAGGGTTCATCAATTCAGAGTTCAAGGCATTGTTCAGAGCTTGTTAGAGATGCGTTTTTACAGGTTTTGCTGTTATTGTTCCCCCTTTTTTTATGCATTTGTATTTTACAACCCCTTCACCTGTTGCTGTTCAAACACCTTGAGATCTCAGGCTATACAGATGAATCAGAGGAAACAGAAAAAAGAGGAAGAGAGATTATCATCCTTATTATTATTAGTAGTAGTAGTAGTAGTAGTAGTAGTAGTGGAGGTATATTTGAAGTAGTATAAAGGTGTGTCTAAATAAACCAACAGGTCTTGTAACGTAAAGTTGAACAAAGAGCAAGATTCAAACTATACTGCATACAATGATAATGAGCTGATGAACCATGAATGCAAATATTAATTGGTATAAGCACACTTATATAAGAGTCGAGCAGGCTGAGAGGCTTCAGCATAATAAACGGCATTGTTACATCAGTTGATGAATTTGTTGAGGAAAAAACAATCAAAAGAAACCCCTGCACTCTTTCTTCTTTTCTTTAGTCCATATGTATTTATAATGGTGGTTCATAAAAAAACAATTCTGAGATATCATGAAGAAGGTTAAAGTTGCAACCCTCACCTGTCCATTTTTTGACCTTCATGATTTCCAGAGGAAATTCTGATTCCCGACCAGCGGAAACACAAAATTGAGTTTTATTCAAAACATTTCCATTCGTGATCAATTCTACGTTTGATTTTACAGAATCAAATGACATGGTCTCACGGGATTATTTACTCATCTTTGTTTTGAGTGTTCGGCGGTGGCAGCGCGCCACCCTGTGGTATAACATAATTACTGGGCTACTGTAACGTCATGTGATCCTCCGCCTTCCAATTGGCTGGCCGGCTCGGATCACATGATCACTCTTTCCTCTTTCACTGTATTCACAGTGTTGTTGTTAATTCTTCAGCGCTTTCTCTAGTTACAAAGGCTAAATATGACCTCAAACGCTATTGTGTGCAGAGTATAGATGTCGACGCCGCCTTTGTGGTGTTTTCATGAACCTGGACGCATTTAATCAGGTGGGTGCACCGTTTTAGTACGTGTCCGATTAAGCTTTCTGTTCTGCGCCGTCAGCGACTCAGCGTCTCCTCAACCAAAAACTGTTAGTTTCGAACTTTTAGGATTAACAAGAAAGTGTTTAACACACAATCACACACTATAATATGTCAACAAGAATTAGTTGTATGTTGTCTAATTATCTATCTATTAAACGTCGTGTCTTTAAAGGATTTTAAGTAATGACTTATCGCTTATTGCTATCTCTTGATTAGCGAGCTACCATCCACTGAGAATAATGTATGACTCCCACCTAGTTTTATAACTGAAGCCAAAACACGCAATACACATAAGCCTTCCTTGTCCTCGACCACGAGATTCAATGCGATGCACAAATCAGGCCCGAGAGAGGTAGCACTCTGTTTACTTGTTTTTTATTCAGAAGTTGTAGGAGTTATATTCTTTGTGTAAAGCAAGATGGATAAAATATGTTTTGCTCTGCGCGCGCGTTTGTTAAAAAGACCCCCACCACTATGACCTGTGGTTTTTATTTTCAGATTTTATAATGCCACAATTAGTTATCCCAGAGCCTGGAATAACTAATTTGTTACTATTATCAAACAGTATTTAAATCCTTTCTTGCTTTCTGTTTGTTTATATAAAAAATACATGTATTTCATACAGTTACCAAGTTATTTATGTTCTTTCTTCTTTCGTAATTTCCTTTTGTACATTTGAGATGATCAAATCGGGTGAGATGTTGATATATTCAAAATATAATTAATAGTTTTCCTTTTTTGTTCCCAAATACTGTTTGTGGGATTGCTATTTCTCTTCAAAACATATAAAAGGAAGTCATGTGAAATCACATTTACGGCTTGTTTCCTCTATTACCATGACTTCGGAATGTGTAGTTCCTTAGGAATGTTAGTAGATGAAAACTATCGAGACTGACATATGCAGTTTGCTGCTGTCAACCCTTTTTTTATACTCTCTCTCTCTCTCTCTCTCTCTCTCTCTCTCTCTCTCTCTGTTCATTGTATATAGTGAGTGTTGTTTGTTGATTATAGAGCTGGGAACATGATAGCATGCTTCAGCACCAAGTCATTGGTTGAGTCTTTACAGCACAAACATAAGACACAATGAACATTGTCTGTTTTGTTCCTCTTTTATGTCTCAGAGCTGAAGACCATCATATGATCTGAACCGACTGGACTGTCACCAAGTCAGAAGTCAGATTGTCTGTGAACATGACGGTGGATATCGCTTACATCCAGGTACAGTGTTTTGTTTTTTTTAATACTGTCAGTTAATAATCAGTTTTCAATGATTTTCGTATTTAATCAGGTTTGATTATTCACAGGTATCAAGTGAAAATATCAAGGAATTACTGAATTCATGGAAAAGATTTTTCAATTACACCTGAAACAATAATATATAAAAAAGAAAAGGG
Source organism: Colistium nudipinnis (assembly GCA_016785305.1). Classification (NCBI taxonomy): domain Eukaryota; kingdom Metazoa; phylum Chordata; class Actinopteri; order Pleuronectiformes; family Rhombosoleidae; genus Colistium; species Colistium nudipinnis. Next base: position 4,541,792 of record JAFBJU010001075.1, read on the forward strand.
AAAAATAATGTGACTAGGATAGCGTATCATTAGTTCAGAGTCAACCAGGTTGAGATGAAGCCTGCAATATCTAGTAGAAGGCTCTATTGTCAGATTTGTGTCATATTCACCTTGGTTCAATGAATAATGTGATGGACAGATGTGTCAATAAAACATATTTAGAAATGGGGTTTGAAAAAGAATCTATGTAAGGATGGTAACATGAATTTTATGTAATCTGTTTTTCAACATTGTAGCCTTGTATAAATGACACCTAAAGCCAGCTGGGATTGATTCCAGTTCTACTCATGAATCTAAATATAAGCAGAATAGCTAATGGATGGAGAGAAGGCAGGTTATATTGGAGGTTTATTGTTTACTTGTGTTAAATGTGCTCCTCTTATGCCTTTAGCTGAAGAATGCAGAGGGGAAGAAAGACAACAGAGAAGTAGCACCGGTATGATACAGTACAGACACACACACTCACACACACACAGATAAGCTCAGCTCAATAATCTATTGCAAATTAAAATACATGCTGACATAAACTCAACATTGAGCCACACTGAGGCGTTTTAATTGTTGCTCCCCTTTTCCAGTATTTCAGGTGTGTGCTGGCATTGGCCACTGTAGCTACTTTTCTGCTGGCTGCCTTGGCTGCCTATAAGCTCCTGACAGAGACGGTTTCCTCCTCCCATGTCGCCCCAAGCAGCAGCCTCCATCTGCCCAGGGGCAAGACCTGCTCAGACCCGTGCAAGTAAGAAAATATCCTCACACACACAAGACACTGTGCCGATATTGCATTTTTTGGTTAATAATGACTGATGATTAAATGTTGTTTATTTTCAGGAGCATTTAAGCATAGCTCATGGTCTTCTTAAGTAAATGAATGATCTAGTGAATAATCTCAGTTGTCCTGGAGCTGTCAATTTGTTTTTTAATTTCCCTCACTTTTTAACAATGGACACCAAATATGATCACTTTGTTCATCTTCCCTTAAAGGATTGTTCTGGTGGAGAGTATCCCAGAAGGGCTTGAGTTTAACTCCAGCGCCGTTCACCCCTCCATCTTCCAGGCCTGGCTCAGTTTAATGAAGGAGGCTCGCAGCAGTGTCGACATTGCCTCCTTCTATTGGACGCTCACTAACAAAGACACTGGCACCCAGGAACCAACAGCCCATCAGGTCAGCTTGAGCTGTGGTGAATGGCCAGACAAGAAAAAAAAACACACACACACATACACACACACACAGACACACACACGTATATGTAGTGTTTTGTTTATCACTCGTTCTTGACAAAGAAAAGGTTTTTGATTTCTAATCTCTGTTCATCCAGGAATCATTGTTTTTTGATTTTTTTTGTGGTATAGATATTGGATGTGCGTCGTTTTTTAACATATGACAGTTAACCCATTAAAATTACTTTCTTGCTGCATACACAGGGGGAGACCATCCTGAAGACACTAGCTGAACTCTCAGGGAAGTTGTCTGTTCGCATTGCAGTCAACACACCACCGTCAAGTCAACCACAGTATGACCTCAGGCTGCTCAACAACTCAGGTGACTGTCTGTTTTAGTCTTTATTTATGTTTTTCAGCATTAGCAATATCCCTAAAAATGCTTCATTTTGTAGTTTGTAGTGTCTGTCTTTACAAGGGATGCATGTGTTTTTCAGGAGCTGCTATCATGACAGTTAATATGAAAGAGCTCACCACAGGTGTCCTTCACACCAAGTTTTGGGTCGTAGACAAGAAGCACATTTACATTGGCAGTGCCAACATGGACTGGAGGTCCCTCACACAGGTGCATACCCACACACCTACACCTACACACACACCACACACACACACACACACACACACACACACACACACACACACACACACACACACACACACACACACACACACACACACACACACACACAACTGTACATGCAAACCAAAAAGGTTTTTTTGGGAAATTGTAAACTCTATAGAAATACATTTTGTTCATGTTGTTTTTGCTGTGGGTAATAATAATGGAATTTTCTGCTTGGTGTCTGCAGGTGAAGGAGCTGGGCACAGTGGTCTACAACTGCAGCTGTTTAGCATCAGACCTGGGTAAGATCTTTGAAGCCTATTGGTTCCTCGGCCAGAGTAAGTCGATCCCCTCACCGTGGCCCACCAGCTTCTCCACCCTCTACAACAAGGACACGCCACTCCAGCTACCTCTCAACAACACCCCGGCCAGCGTTTATCTGTCGGTGAGTGTTAAACAACCTGTTGTCGTGGTGGGTTCCCTCCATACAGAGCACACAGTTTAGACTTGATGTTTATTTTCATTAATTTTGTCCCACGCGTACATGCACTCACATAATTTAAGCTTCCTAGCCCTAAGAATAATCCCTAGTGACAAAAGTTATTCACAAAGCATCTTAAGGTGGAAGACTGTTGAGAAGAGGCACACGTTTCTTAAGCAGAGAAACAAAGAAGATGGAGAAATATTCTGGAAACACTGACCGACAATGAGTTATTAAATATTATAGAAAAGCTTGTGCAGGGATAATATTTGTGATTGGTGTCAGTAAAGATGCACCTACATCCAACACTATCATGCCATAATGCTAGAAACTAAAGTGTACAGTACCCTATTATGTTTAAAATGGCAGAATTAGTCAGACCTTGCTTATCTTGCTAATTTATAATCTCAGGTTAGAATTGTTTTGGGTACTGATTACATTGTGCATGAAATAAACACAAAACTTACCAGATCTCTTTGTTGTCTATCTTTCAGAGTTCCCCTCCATCTTTCTGTGCTGCCGGTAGGACTCCAGACCTTCAGTCCATCCTCAGTGTGATGGATGATGCCCAGAGCTTCATCAATATTGCTGTCATGAACTACCTGCCCACCATGGAGTTTTCACATCCTAAAAGGTAATGGATGTTTTAGTTATAACAATGGGGAGGATGGCTGAGAGGAGGCATATTTAAGTTTTACCCTAAGCACTAAGGTCCTACACTTTTAACCACAAAATAACCTGTAACCTATAAGCTTGTGTGTCAAATGTTGTGTTAAAAAGTGGCACAAGCTTGAGAAAATAGCTTGAGACTACACCAATAATCTACATTCAACTGCTTCAAAAAGCAAATACGTTTTAGCCCTTAAAATCGCTTTTAAAACGAAAAAAAACAAAAATAATAATAAATAACCAACATTTTGAAAGGAGACAAGTACAATTTTTGTATCACAGAACAATACAGTATTTCATCATTAATTCATTAAACAATTGAAGTGTAAAAACATACAATCAAACAAATAATCAAGATATTTATTCATCTGTCATAAACGTAGATTCTAGTATTTTTATGGTATTCTTTTAACTGCGCTTGGAAAGTTGGTGGAACAAAAATGGTTGGAGGACCCATAATGCAGAAATTCTCCTGTGAGAAGATGTAGAGAAGAATAACGTCTGATTTGAACTGTTCCTTATGTGGGTCTGTGTTGTGGATGTCAGGCTTTACCGTAGCAGAATGGACATATGAAATGAAAATACGAATTAGTTGAAGCATTTTATTTTAGAATAATTTTAATTATGTAGTAATGGATTGAAGCACAGTTGAATGTAGATCTCTTGTTTGGTGTGATTCCATGTCTTCAAATGCTGCATGCCACACCCTGCAGATACTGGGCAGACATTGACACCCAGCTGAGGAGGGTGGCATATGAGAAGCGGGTTAAAGTGCGTCTCCTGATCAGCTGCTGGGCCAGCACTCAGCCAATCATGTTTCCCTTCCTCAAGTCTCTGGCCTCTGTGTACGAGCCCAAGAGCAAACTGGACATCCAGGTGGTAGGTAGCATTTCTTTATGAGGAAAGGAAGTCCATATATATGATAGATATCTTGTGGTACTCCCAATTATCTGATGACCTATTGTTCCCATTATTCAGAGGCTGTTTGTGGTGCCTGCCAACCCCCAGCAAAAGGAGATTCCCTTCGCGAGAGTCAACCACAACAAGTACATGGTCACCGACAAGATCGCTTATATTGGTAAAGCTGCAGATATACTAGTAGTTTAACTAGTTACATTTTTATCAAGCTGAGATCAATGCAGTTATTTCAACCTATAATCTTCTCATCTTATTAGAATCTGTTTGCTTTTTTTTCTTCTCCATAGAATGGTATCATAAAAAGTTTTTATTATTGTAAGTGAAGTACTTTTGAAATGAAGAACATTTCATGTTACATCAGATTTTACTCACTAAAGCTGTCTTCAGACATGAACTCTGGTAAATGAGTTTCGTTCACATATGAAGAACGGCACTATCTGAACGGATTATCTGGATGGGCCTGTTCGCAACAGCAGGAAAACCTCTGCAACTTTTGGGGCAAGGGGTGGCCCCTCAGTCATGCATGCAGGGGGCAGGATATGGTTTATAAATAAAATAAAATCTGGGTCTTGTCGCACACTCACGTGCTGTGAATTTTTCCGAGGTTTTCCTGCTGTTTTCTCAAATTGACCTTGCTGGGACATTCTCCATAGATCTTACTATTGGGCTGGCTGTAAAAGTTCGATAATACATTTGTGACAAATACTACAATTAATCTATGTCCTCCCTGTTTTCAGGAACATCCAACTGGTCGGGTGACTACTTTGTGAGCACAGCTGGCTCAGCATTGGTCGTCAACCAGACTGCATCACAGTCCCTGGAGCCCACCCTCCAATCCCAGCTGAAGGCTGTATTTGAGAGAGACTGGCACTCTAAGTACAGCACCCCTCTCAGCCCACACTCAAACCCCAAAGACTTGTGTTAGTCTGTTAGCTGCTGTTGCACAATTATGACTTCAGATTTTTATGCACTGTGTGTGCAACATGTAAATGGAAATGCTGGAAGGTCAGACACAGACACACCCTCAGTGAGAGTCAACTTTCAGTGGCTTCCACACTTCCTCTTTACACCCATTGTCATATTTTTTTTGCAGAAACCCCACCTGATGCACACACATTTAAAACTAACAATTTTAAACATTGAGCAATACACTCTGTTTTACAATACAGAAGCAATTTTGTCCAAGCTAATACTTTGTTCCAAGTAAAAACCCTGACACTCTTTGTTGTGATGGTAAATGTATATTGCGCAATCTTACTGTGTACAGGGCTTTTTACTCATTTAACGGAAAGCAGCAGACATTTTCCACTTCAATGTGCATTTTCACACGTATGCCTATCAACAGTGACATATAAAGAATAGGAATTAAGTATGGCTTGTGATTCCAAGATCAAATCCCAAGTTATGTCACAAAATAAACATGTATTTAGAATAATATTTTGCACCAGAGATGTCCTGCTGAAGACTTTTATAAAAAGCTAAAACAAATACCATAATAGATCCCCTTTAAGATTTAGATAGTTTATTTAAAGTATCACAGTTTTATTTTACACAGCTTCAGCTTGGATTAGTTTTGTTTTTTTTAATCCCATTTGATCTCAGGGAATAACTTTTGTTTGTTTGTGTGAATTCTCAGTGGTGTGTTGAGCCTGTATTGTAAATAAGATGTGCTTTTTAAACTCTCAGTCTTCAGGGCTGTTTTGATTTTTTTTATCAGTAGCTACATCTAAAAAGATGTTTGTAGCAGCAGAGATTGATTATTAAAAGTTAAGTTTGGTTTAACCTATGAATAAGTGAAGAGAGTGTTGTTATGGCATCCAAAGAAGTGTGTTTTACAAGCTTACAGCTAAGTGCTGGTGTACTGTCATTATTCTCCCTGATCCTTACATGAAAATACATGTCTTTGGTTCTATCAGTCTTCTTCCAGCCTATTTTAAGCATTTTACCTGCTCTCCAAAATGCATGTATTCAGTGTCTTTATTCTAAAAAAAACAATAAAAAAAAGTATCTTTCTTGTCCCTGAGCTGCATTGTCATTCATAATTATAAGTTTTCTATCGTTATAAAGTTAGAAATAAAGACATGTGGTTTCATGGCCTGTATTATTGCTAGAGCAAACATCTGGTATATTAAACTGTAAGGCAAACAATGTTCAACTTGCACTCTGATTTTCCTCTTGGCTAAAGCTTAAAATGTTATCAGAAAATGAAATTGCCCTTATTACTTTTATTGCATACAAAGCATGTGAGCAACATCTGTAACCTGGGTCCGGTTGTGGTCCATTGGATCTACAGTCTGTGTTTACAAGTGTCTAAATGTCTAAATGTGAGAATCTAACCCATTTTCTGCTCACTGAAGACCAGCCTGAGACATGCTGCCTCGTAATTACTCACTTTCCAATTCAACGTGAACTGTGTGTTTCTTTTAATCCTAACCCAAAGAATCCACTATGAGAATCAAACTTAATTCTCATACGTGCATGAGTACCTTGAAGTATCTCCTTAATGCCACAGTGTGTAAACTATTTAATCTCGTCAGGGTTCTTGGAAAGAAGCAGAGTTAAATCCAGGAGATTCATTCAGCCACCAGCAAACAAGGTTAGTGTCTTTTCAAAATGTTTATGTGCTAGATTAAAAGCAACAACATGAAGTGATTTGCTTGAGGCCACATGATGGTGCTATTGGATCCACATCCAATGAAATGAAACTGCGCAAAAGCTGGCTTAAACACAACCAGTCAAAATTGTTTATAGCTAATGATATGAGGGGAACCAAAATAAGCCAGTTTAGAGAGCACTGGTTGATTGATGATGGACAGAAACAATCAGAGAGGCAGAGGAAGAGGTGGTCGGGGAGGGGAGGGAAATAGATTGAGAAAAAGAACTAATTTCTGATTACAAAAAATCTAAAAGCTACTGTGCTAGACCGTGTTCTTGTTTATGGCGGACAATGAAGGAAGCAGGACACAGAGTACAACCCAACATCAGCAGATTCAATGTGTCCACCATAATCAGGAGATTCAAAGAAGAGAACAGGTCATTGATTGTTTTCTCTTAATGGAAACCTTTATAGTAAAGTATAATATATTAAAGGTAAACAGATGTTTCAGTACTTCACTTTGAATATATACTGTGTATATGTATATATTTGCACTTCATTTTTACTAAGTGTGTGTGTGTGAGAGAGAGAGAGAGAGTAAAAAAGTGAAATATTGCATAATACCAGCAGTTTTCATTATGAGGAATGAGACAACAAAATTGGTCAGCTGCTAACTTTTCATCTGACACCACCGACCCACCAAGATTAGTTTTTGTGATCATTCATTGAAAGGCTGTCAAGGGCAGAAGTTGTGTTGGCCTATGTGAGGTGGGGTAGTATCTGACTCATGTCCAGCATCCCACCCCTCTAAGCTCAGTAACAAGGCCGTGTTGGGCCACAGTTAAAGCCTCGAGCCGTGCAAACAATGGATCTGGGCTTTACAGAGGGTCGGGGCAAACTGCTGACTCTCCACTAACGCTAATACACCCCTATTCTGCCCCGTCTCGCTGCTGTCGCCTTGTCGTCACACACACTCACACACTGCTGCGGATTGGGAAAGAAAATAAAGTTGAGTCGTCCATATGTTGATATGTACACACACTGATGAGACAGTCCCTCTCCTCTTCTGATTGTCCTCTCCCTTGCTGTCAATCCATCCACCCCTCCTCCCACTGCTCTCCATCCATCCGTCCGTCAGTCTCTTTCTCTCTCATGGCACCTGGAACCCTCCACCCTCGCCCTTTCTCCTGCTTTCTTTCTATTTGTGATCCACCCTGATGATGCAGTTCACTCTGCCGTGAGCCTAAACACTCGAACCAAGCCCTGGATTGCCCACGACAAACAACCATCGGCCTCCCCCAGCTCGGCTGCACAGCTCTACAAGCCCCACGGCCTCGTGTGCCCCTGCATCAGTGTGTTTCCTCGTTCGTCTCTCTTTTGCTGACCATGTGTGAGTGTCTGCGTGGACTATTCAGAGTTACCTGGACACCTTCATCCAATACAGGTCAGGAACTTGTCTTACTCTACTGAGCTGTTCAACCCACCAAATACCTTTTATCTATGAAGACAGGAGCACATTTTATTTATTTAGAGATTATCCACTGTTTAGTTTAGTTCCTTTAGCTTCCTTAGTTATCAGCATTAGATTTAAATAAATCTTAAGGTAAATTTTTACAATAAAACAATAATAAGTCTGATATGAGTCACTTCGTGATTACGCAATCGTAATTATAATAATGAAAACAATGTCCTGTTTGATGACGACATCATATCAAACTTTGATTAAGTTGCTAAAATCAAACTCAAAGTTCTGTGTGACCTCTTGTGTAGATGCACAAGCGTGTAGTTCTACTTCATGACTGTTATACACCTTTATACAGTACATAACACAAAAAATTGTGTTGTGAGTTAGGTACAAGTAATCTGCACATTGATTTTCTCTCAGAGAGCTGCATGTCAAATTAAGTATCATTTTATCAACTTTGTTAAGTAATCACAACTCAATATCAATGATCAACAGATTTTAAAATAGATAAAAAGGGAATGATGGCTTTCATTACTATGTTTCAAAAATTTGACTCATAAAATTATTAAATATCCTTTGATTGTAAGCATCGAGACACTGTTTCCATTTCAAAAATGAGTTCAACATCTGGTATGATGACATCAACACAAGTTTGTGGCCAAAATTCTCTTTAAATATTTTGAAAATCATTTTTTAGAAACTTAAAGGACACCAAGTTGCAGTTGGAATTGATGAAATTGACCATAAATGGCTTCTGAACACACATCCAATGGACACACTAATGTGATAGCTACTATTCTTTGAGCATTCATTTGTCCCGAGAAAAATGTCTGGCATTTTCAAACATGTTGGCCTGAGGCTAAAAGCCTTTTCCAATTAGACTTGATTCAATGTTTATTAGTAAGAAGTTTGACTTATGTACTGGATATGGTCACTAGAATGGTCAAGACACAATTACGTAAACCTTAAACCCTGTCATGTTTTTTTAGCTGGAAGCAAAAGGAGGTAAGTTGCACATTAATTCATAAGTCCATGATCATTTTTGGGCAACTGGGGTTTAAAGGAAAACAAGCAGGATGAACATACACACTGTGAAGTTTAGAATACTGAACTCCTTACATCCATTTCTATTCATACCCAGAGGTCAGGTCAGCACACAGAGAGGTCACGGCTGCAACTCAATGCAAAGCCAAGGGAGGAAGTGAGCATTGTGTCACTGATAAGTGCTTTGAATGTTTTGTGTAAATGTTTGGTTTGGCTTTTGCATCAGTATGCACTGCTGAATGTATAGCAAAATCAGATAAAACATTCGTATGTTGAAATGTATGATCTGGGTGATATATTTTTTGTTTTTGCTCAGCTTTCTTGTCCTTGTTTTCTTGCTGAATTTCCACTTGTACTTGTTCTCTTTGACATTGTTTTTAGATCTTTCTTTGTGACAGTTTGAGAGAAATGGGACAGACCCACACATACATACTGTACACAGTCCGCTCCAGTTTCCTGGCCCATTAAAGCGAGGTTTGGTAGCATCCCACGTCCAATAATACAAACCTAGCTTATCATCCTCCCTCTACAACCCTTCTTCTCCAGTCCTCCTGTAATGTCTATCCTAACCACCCTCACACCTCTGTGTTGGTCTGGTGCACGGTATCATATAAGCTGTCAGGGGAAAATGTTCTGCTTCCAAAGCGACTCTTTGAAAAGAAGCCTTGCTGTGATCTTGATGATTGCACCAATGAAAACAGAGTGTGTTATCCTTCAGTCAAGGTAAAAGCACAGAAACCCCCCAGTGATGTGCATTCAGATATCTTCCCCTGTGTCACCCTCCATCCTGCCCCTGTCTGAGCCAGCCCCAGGTCTCCCCCAAATCTAAATCCAGCCTTTGTGAGAGAGCTGGACTGCAACAATGACCGTGTTAGCTGACACAGTGCTGGCCGCCCGATTTGCGTTGACAGCAACTCTCCCTGTCACTCCACCTCTGCCAACTTCTGTAGGCCCATCAGATGGTCAGTGATGTACTGGGTTCTTCAGGAATGGATGGGGTCTTCATTTTTGCATGCATTCTTCACTCAGGTAATGTAACCTAGGACAGGTTGTCATTTGGTTATAATAGTGTGAAATATGTGAAGACACAAACACAGCATGAACAAAGTATAACAAGGTTTTCCAGCCCTAACAGTTGCACCATTTTAAAAAGCTTGATGGAGATGTCACCCACATTCCAGGGAAGCCATGTTTGCAATTTACTTCAAAGAGTCAGGTGAACTCATAGGTCATGAGTGTGGAGTTATGCCACTCATGCTTTATTCACAAATGGATAGAGGTAGCCTAGTGGTGAGGGAGACAGGCATCCGACCAGAGGGTTGCCAGTTCGAGGTAACCCAGTCGAGACGGTCTCCCACTCCACGAACCCCTGCCACTAACAAAAGAAACCTCATTTCTAATACCCTTGAGCAAGGCACTTACCCCATCTGCTCTCAGCCTGTCCTCAGAGCGTCCACTGCTTTGTGGCCACAGATGGGTTAAACGCATGAGGCAAATTTCTTCCAACTTGTGTGTTTGCATTTTTGTGTGCAATTTCTAATTCTAATAGTAACGCCAACAACAACAGGTGCTGACTAGGATCCTGGATACAAATATTCAATGTGGATTTAAATCCTGAAACTGGTTAACAAAATTAACGATAATTAATACACATAGGTATGTAAATACACGCTGATATCACGAACACACACATTCTTCATCTCACAACCGTGAGAAGAAAGGAGTCTGTGTCAGTGGTCTGTCTCCAAAATGAGATCCATGGCCTGCTGTTCCTATTTTCAGTTATTTTGGATCATAAAAATAACTGGAAAGTTCATCGGGGTATTTAAAGAACTTTGGAAGCCAATTTTGTGATTTATTTTTTCGAGGTTTGATGTCAGCTTGCTCAGCAGAGACACAGATATAAACTACCAACATCTAATATGGGGAAAGGAGCCCCCATATTTATCTTCCTGATAAATGTGCTGATATCTTATGCCGAAGTAAAATTAATCAATAAATATGACAGGTTAGAATAGTTCTGCAGTAATCTGAGAGACAGAGAGTAGTCAGCCAGTAGCCTTGGTCAGCACCCTCACACTACTTAGACAGACAATCTACTATGACTACTTGTTATCTTCTTTTCCTCCCTCCTTTATCATAGTTGTGCAGGCCCGCCCCTTGCTGTCCTAATATGGGGCATTCTCTCTGGCCCTATGGCCAATCAGGTGACTGAATGGATCCCTTCTACAGCTGCCATGGTCCCAGGCCAGGCCTGAGGTTTTAGTGAGGGGAGCGAAAGGCTGGCTGGTGGCAAGGGGGCAACGGCTGCAGACAAAAAGGAGAAGAAATTAATATCACAAACAACAACAAATCAACAAGTGAAGAAAACAGCTTGGAGACATTCAGCGGATAGATAAAAAGAGAGTCTGAGATTGAAACCCCTCTCACCTTTGAACTGCTGGAGGTGACACACTGAGGCTGAGAATTAAGGTAGGATGGTCGGATGGATGGATGGGGATTTTATAATGTCTCTAGGCTGGTGACACACTGAAATCTGAAGACACCCAAAAGCTTTCAGTATGTTAAATTTTGAATCAACCTGAAATTAGTTTTGTTTTCTCAAAATATCCCTTTTACGGTGGGCCACTTAGGCACAGCTGAGAGCTGTGCAGAATTGTTTATGTGGCAGCCAGCGGACTCCACATTACTGACTTTGGAGAGCACAACAATAGCACGCTGTTTAAATGCAAACGCAGGTTTAGTTAGACAGCTGCTGCTTGTGTTTATTCCAACACGCCCTATTGCTGGCTGCAAACTTGTGTGCATTCAGAGCTTTATTTCAAGGGTGGCATGTCACTATGACTCCAAGTTTATAAGAGTGTTGTGTAATAAGACCTGGGTCAAATACCACTTGAACATTTTTCATAACATTTATTAAAAAAACTTTAGCAGTGCCAAATGGGTGGGTCCACCAACACCTTAAATGTAATGGATCAAAATAATACATAATGCTTTACTTACGTTAAAAAATAATAATAAACTGTGTGATTAAATGAGCATGCAACATTTATTTTTGTTGGCCCAGGTGGGGTTGTAATGATATGGCTTAAGATATGTCAGATCCCGAGGTGGTAGTCATTTGAAATAGTCCCTGTCTAAAAGTTACACACCAGCGACAGCTGCAGTTTGATGGTCACAGGATCTGTTTTCTCCTCTAGACTGGTATGTATATTGGTCCGTAGCAGGTTGGATGAACACACCCGTACTGTGATAGAAGATCAGCAGCACATGTGTGGTACTGGGTTACATAACATATGTACTGGTGTTGATATTGGTATATCCAACTTTCTGATTTTACAATGCTTTTAATTTCTCCAAAAAACATACTCTATTATCCTGCAAATTGGGACAAATCATAGCCAGTCTGTTTGTTTTTTTAATGCTTTACCTCTATTTTTCAATTTTTAGTGCGAGGTTTGGAGAGTTACCTGAAAGGCTTCTTGTACTTGCCAGAGTTTTACACTTAATTTATTTGAAAAAAACATACATTCACATTTTATGAGAATGTAAGATGAAATGTCTTTTATGTAGGCTCTTTGGTGTTAGTATTTTGTAATTCACAAGAGTGACATTGTTTACTTCTTGCTTCCAGTATTGTGGATGAATGAGCTTATTTTGAGATGTGTGTGAGGTGTGTGAGGTGAGAAAAAGGTATGTAGATAAGATGAACTGTTTAACTGAGATGTAGACTGTGTGAAGTGTTTTGAAAACATGGTTTTAGTATTGAACAATGCTTGATAGCAATTACAAAAAAAGTTAATTGGTCTAAATCCTTTCCCTGACTACCTCAACATTTACAGCTCAAATATGCTTAGTCCTGAGGTCAAAGATCAAGCCTTTCTTTCAGCTTTAAAATATTCCAATACAATTAATTTTCCAGAATCTGTATTTAAATTGTCTTGAATGTGATGTGGTTTAGATACTTTCATATGTTGTTTAGCTGGACTTGATTAAACACAGTCCCTGGGATCACAGTTTCATCAGAGAATACAAATAAAGTCATAAATGTCAAACTCTTCTGGCATGTTGTTATTGTAGAGGCTATAAGAGATCAAAATCGGTGTTATTTAGAGGCAACAATCATGGAAGATGTGTAGAAAATAAGCAACAAGGGTTACGTGTGTGTGTTTGTGTGTGTGTCTATCAGCTGAAGTTAAATGATGTTAGAAATAAAGTGATGGATGATGAGAGCAGTTTCCTGGCGACAGACTTTAAGTGGTGGCATTTACTGTTATGGGTGGGATTAGACCAGAAGTAGGGTCAAGAGTTGATTGGGTGGTTTTTGGTGGAGATGGGGCCTCATGAGAAAACACTTTGCGTATGTATGGTGATGAACTTCCTTTTGTCATACATAGAAAGCCAAGATTATTTAAATGTAAGAAAAAAAAATAGCAGTTTTACAAACTTAAATTTTTGAGATATTGTTTTGTTTTATTGAATGTATTAAATGTTTTTCCTCAACTGTAATACATCAGATTATGAGTCTGATTTCATCCTGAAATAACCTCAGTTCTGTGTGTGTATCTGGGCATGTGCCTAGTATATCTTCCTGAAACATCCTGGTTTCCTGTTTACGCAGAGGCATTTCCTGTCCAAAGGCTTGAGCTCCAAAGGGCTTGTCATTATTTTCTTCAGAAAAAAATAACACAATGCTGGGGTTTAAACTGACCATTGAGAAAGTAAAGGGAAACGTAAAGATAAGTTAAGAACAATTAGTAATGTCAGATGCTTGTAAAAATTATCCTTGGAGCCCGTAGTTTCTCAGATTTTTATTTTAATTATGATTATTATGATTTGACTATTGCAATTTGAAAACTGAGTGGCCAATTGAAGCAGCAAAGGCATCCAAGAATCCAAAAATCCACAGAAAATCCCATCATTTTACAAAATGCAACTAATAGTACATATTCATCAATGTTGTGTTAAACACTTTATGTGATACGCTCCAAAACTGTTTTCACACAACACATTCAAAGACAAACAACTTTAAAACAATCCTACCCTTTAACTGTAATCTGCCTTTAATGCTTTCCATCCGTTTACGTTTTTACCTCAGACATGCATTTATTCCCATGGACTGTCAGACGGACATATACTGATGATGAACATATGTGACTCAAGAAAAGCAAAAAAAGAAAAACAATCTCCCATTCTAACTCTATTCATGAAAACTCAGAAACAAACAATGCAATCAATGCTTCTCACTATCTTACTATCAAATGATATCCATCCACTATTCTGCGAATTCCCTTTTAGCCTCTCTTTTTCACATTTTTCCTTAATGCATTTTTTAAAAAGGATGTTGATGTATTTGTTGTCAGTCTGGTGTCAGAAACAGAAATCCTTTAGCTCCTGTGCTCTTGTGAGTGTCCTACAATTAGATTGTTTATAGATATTTGAAACATTTGGGGGAGTTTTATATTTTCTGCACGTCTTCCTTCTGTGTTTTCACATGGAATCTATTTGACATTGCCTAGAAATGGTATGCTGGGGTTAGTAACTGACTGAAAACTGAAAAAAAAGACCTCTTCATTATATGGCTTGTATTGTACTGTATGTGTTGTGATGTGGCCAGGAAGGGGATATTGGTTTCATATTAGCTACCTAGGATCATATTATCAATCTCAGGTACCCTGTATATTATAATGACAATTGGACAGATGATTATTGTAATCAAGTATTATGGAGAGTCTGGAGGATTCAATGTTATATTTTTCTTTGTTTGACTGTCTAGAAGCATGATTCATTCCAGGCAGCAGACATATATTGGCTTGTCTGTGTCATGTTCCCTGGATATATTTTTCTCTCACAGTACAGATCACATCGTTGGGTTCAGGTTATGGTTGGGTCTGCCAGGATGTAAACACAGGATGACCCCTCAGTGAGACTTAACAGTGTTGATCTGAACTGGGCCACGGCGATGACCCACAAAACTGGGCAACCCCAGTATGCATTGATTTATTTTTGTTGTTGTTTGTTGACATTAGTTTTTACCATGCTCTTGCTGTGTTTTTATTTAAAAAAAATATGAGTATGTAATCAAATCAAGTCATTGGTAAATAGCGTGGCTGGTGAACAATGAGTTGATCACAATTGGTCCCTGGTTGCATGTTTCTTTAAGCCACAGCGCCACTTTTTTCACTTGTTTCTGTCTAGCATTGTCTATCAGATATTCTTTAATGAAGCTTTTAAGTTGTTCTCTTTAGAATTTCCTTATCACAACTGACCTTAGCCTATTTCTTTGTTCTTCTAATTTTCCCTCACGATGTGCAACCTTCTCTGATTTGCAATCAAGTTTCCATTTGACACCAACGGTTGTATGACGGCTCTGTGACCTGCCTTGCTTCATTCTTTTTCTTCAGGAAGCCTTTTGATTGATGATGCTGTTCCTCTTTGAGCGCCTCTTTAGATACAGTTTTGATACAGTTACAGGTTTGATGAGAAAAACGTGCACCGATGCAAACTTACCTGAAATGCTCTTGATGCCCGATGGCATGAGTCTTTTGTTATGACCATCTACATCAGAGGTCTTCAACAGGGGTCCCCGACCCCTAGGTGTCGACAAAATGTTTTAATTGCAAGCTGGTGCAGGATGGCAAGAGAAAGATTTGTCTGTCCCAGCAGTGGTTTACTGCAGACTGACAATGCTCCCATCCTCGGGGCAAGCGAGTGATTCAGGTCAGAGATGGTTGAAACTTGGATGTGATTGACAAGTGAGCACACAGAATTATAACAGGCATTTAAAGAGGTCAAGTAGATACTTTCAAATTATATATGCATTTTATAAATTATCCAGGAGACGTATACATGTGGACAGTCATCTTTTAAGAGTCTGTAAAAAATATTTCCCTTTTGTACACCCACATATCCATGAGGTTGAGGATCCATTTAAATTGGGGCGGGCCTGTAGAGGCCTGCAGTCATGACTCCAATCTATAATAAGACTGGGCTGCCAGGCATTTCAAATCTTCACCTCCTCCGCCTCCTCCTCCCTCTCTCACGCCTCCACACTCCGTCCAGGGAGTGCTACCTCTTTCACCTGCTGCTGTCTGTCTGTCCGTCTGTCTGTCTGTCACACAGAGCTGCAGTTTAAAGCTGCAGTCAGGTGTCCTATGCATATTTAATTACAGCTGACAAGCATGTGTTTACATACACTGAAATACAACAATTAATGATCTTCTAGATCAGGAAACTGTAGGTGTAGGTAAACAATAGTCACAAGAGTGGTGGTGCAGCAGTTGCACCCGTTGTTGCTGCTGCGCCTGATGAACTGTCAGTGAGCACAAAACTAATAGTTTGAGAGTCTGACTATCAACATGGCATGGTGAACATCTCTGTTTGAGAAGTATGTGAATGAATCCACACACAGGGAGCCATTTTTTTCTGCAAAATGTAATTATATTAAAAATGTAGAAGAATCCGATTTCTCTTCATTGTAAAGCTAAATGAATTGAAAGCTTTATTCATTTCAGTAGGTTTCTTATTTTTTAAATGGAACTTAAAACATTTATAAATTCCCTCTCTGGATCTGCTCAGTGTCTAAAAGCAAACTGTGATTAAAATCATCACAAATTGAATAAGTGGTTATAGTATCAACAACGGATCACTATGTAATTTTTAATTATCTATCTTCTTCTCAAAGATAATTTAGTTTTTTTTCTCATCACTTATCATCTAATGTATAAGGTGTCTACTTCTTCAAAACTCTATGCTCGTCTGTGACTGATACGGTGACGGCTGGGCAGCAGTGAATGTGTGTTATGTGTTCCCTCTGACCTGTAAAGGACACCAGACACGTCCAACCTACCCAAACAGGCACGACAACCACTCTGACACTCTACACGTCCTTCAAGCACACACAGACACACACACATATGGGTTTTCCTCTTCGCATACACAAAAAATGACACACACAACTATGTTATGACATTTGAAATGATCGTTTTAAGGTACGACAGAAAGCTAGATGATTCAAAACAAGCAGAGCTGTGCTGCTGATGGACAAATGGCCGCCACATCTTCAGCAAAAATTGTTGGTAAAATGTGCAGGAATGTGGCATCAGAGAGGTGTGAATGCTTGAACTGCAACAACAAAACCCATTCACACCCAAGCACACACAAAAAACAGCTTTAGCTAGGAAAATGTACCTTGTACCTGTGTTTACCACTCATAACTCAGCCCAGGTCTAGTGGATCCGAACATCACACACATTTGTGTGTGGGGGGATTTTAAAGTGTGCTGTAATTAAAAGAAAAACAATAATTTTTTATGTTCTTCACATCTGAGTTTCAGGTTTTGAAAAGATACTAAAGAACATATATTTTTATTTTAGCAACAGACCCGAAAACCACACAAGGGTTAAATCAATGACTACTTGATTAGTGATAAACTAGTAATGTGGCATCATTAGTGACAAAAATTAGTGACATTATGTCTTATATTTTTGACATTATTGACTGAGATGCCGCAACAGTGACTGCACAATTAAAGAAAAACATCCAAAGATAAAGATGTGTTTTTTCTGTTTCAGACTCTGACAGAGAAGAGGACAGTCATGTTTTCAGTCAGACCAGAGATCAAATCGTAAGTATTTACAAACCGACTCCTTTGGGTGACAATGTGAGAAAATCCAAAGCTCCAGCTATGTTCCATAAGCTAATATGTTTGAATTATTATAGCCACAATCCCTCCCATAGTGTAGCTGTATATTGACAAATCTAAGGAGCTGTCTGTGGTATGTAAGTGGCAGACAATCCCTAACTGTGTGTTTTTGTCAAAGCTGCCAATCAGTTAACTTTGTCTGGAATCAACAGTATTCTCTCAACTGTATATGATTGATAATCCCATACTATATTTTATCTTATATACCCGAAAGATTGTAATTAATAGCGACAATTCGCACTTCTGTCTGTAATATTCCTTTAATATTTAATACAGTTGCTTCTCCGCAATTGAAAATACACCTCAGACCAAGCCATGTCCATGGTGAAGTATTCCAGGGAGTGCAATTGGAGCAGATAATGGGAACAGCGAAATTAACCTACACTGACCAAGCCGAGTTGCTACAGTGACATACTTGACTTTAAAATGTGAAAAGTCAAACATATGTCCACATCCAATAGCCTATTCTCCAATACAAATAAATAAAATTGTAATCATACTGATAATATCAAGATTTGGGAAAGGTTCAAATTCCAAAATATTATGCAGCCATTTGAAGCTAATGTGAGAGTCAAATGTCAGAGCAGTCTGACAAAAGGTCAAGTGTTAGCACAGGATGTTTATACAAAATTAACCATGCAAGAGATTATGGAGCAAATATGACATATGACATGTTTCCTTCATAAAGAGGTGAAATAGCCTGAAGCCCGTTCAGTTTGATAAAGTCCGGCTACAAGGAAATGAAACACAATCGTGTGTCTATATTTAGTCATCATGAGAGAAATCCTTCAAACCCTGCTCACATAGGTGAAATATCACAGAAAACGAAATCGCTCTGTCAGACAGTGAAATAACCCATGTGCTGACGATAAAAGCCATGTTGTTGTTTTTTACGGCCTCTGTGTTCTGACTAAAGTACAGATGTCAATGTCGGTGACTTTAACATCTTCAAATCAAGTGTATGGTCGTAGCAACACTGGATCAATATACAGAGTTTCTTGGAGGATAACAAATTCACAGCTTGAGTTTCTGTTTCCATCTGGGGGCTGGGAGCTTCCCTGGTTACTTATGGTTACCCCTGGTTATTTATGAGCAGCTCCAATATAGCAGTGGAGGGCTGACAACCGAGATTGTCAATAGTAATCAATACTATCAAATAATCAGAGAAAGTTCACATCAGGCCCTGGCCTTTTTCAGACTCTGCCACCAGAGTGTCTGCAGTGCAGAGATGATTTGGAGGCAAAAATAATCCGATTAGTCGAGTTAAAGGGTAACAAACACCTTGAAAACTGAACCATTGTCAAAAGTGACTTTACACCATCATGTTCTCTGTTGGAAGGTAAAGGACAAGAGGCGGTCGCCCCCCTCTTACAGATCCCCCACCGGCCCACAACGCAAACCTCACCACAGCGGCTCAGCAGACGAACAGGAGAGCCCTGAGAGAGTGGTAAGACACACACAAACACAATTCTACGTGCATTGACATACTGCTAGGACCTACAGACACATACATATACATGTTAATATTTGTATAGATTGGAAATGGTGATGGCAATTCTTTGAGTCCAGGTTAAACTCAACTAGAGAAGTAACTACACTAAATATATTTTTTTAAGTATATGGCTGTGTCTGTATGAACAGTAAGTTCATTGAGAGCCATAAGCAAGTCAAAACCCAATTTTCAGTTAAAATGTTACAAAAAATTACATCATATGAGCTCAAGATAGTGTGTACAGCTGATGGACCAATGGCTAAACTTGTGTTACATGTGCGGTATCCAGGTGCAGAAGGAAAAGCTTCATGCAGAGCTGAAACAGGTTTTGAGTCAGAAGAGAATTCACCTGAGAGAGTCGACCTGTCATCTAGCTCAACCCGAGATGGATCCAGATCTAACAGACGAACAGACAGTAAGCTGGAATCTGGCAAACACAGTTAATGTGACTTTTTTTTAAGAGTGAAATCTTCAGTATTGGATGTTGTGAAGAATTAAAGATATTTTCCCTCTGCTCTTAAAAGTGGATGTAGTTCAAGTATAGTGCGACATTTCTGCCATGATAAATGGAAAAACTGAATTCATAAGCGTGAAATGATAAATACTCATTCAGATTTTTATGTCATGCCTACGGTTCTGAAGGGAATTTAGTAACTTTGCATTTGGCTGCCAGTTTTTCTCATTCATTATTATTGAAACAAATGTTTAAATCCCATGTGCAGTTGTTGGACAATTGTCTATATTGTAATGCATACTAATAAAACCAGTGATTTATACATTTTAAAATGCCTTAAATCTTGAGTTGGAGTTGAAAGTCTTTTTTCTACTGGTGAAACTGAGTTGACTTATACCATTTTCCTGGTCTGGCACTAACATTAAATTACTACATTTGGTCAAATTACTCAGGTCCAAGTGGTAACATATTCTTCCCATATCTTATATGTTTGGTGTTATGTTTTCTGTGTTTATGTATTGTAGAGTGCAGATGAAGCCTCTAAATCCATGGAAATTGTGGTGGAGACAGAGGCGGAGGCTGGAGCCAGTGGCTACAGCGTGACTGGAGGAGGAGAGCGAGGGATCTTTGTCAGGGATGTCCTCAAAGACTCTCCAGCTGCCAAACATCTCAGTCTACAACAAGGTACATGCAATGTAATAAATGCAATGTTAAATATGTATTACAATTTTTAACTAAAAATCCAATTCGTTGGAAAATGGAAATGCCCTTGGACAAACCTTAAAATTCAAATTAAAATATGTTTCATAGATTAACAAATAACATACAAAGCTATTGAACAGAAAAAAAGATAAGGAAACATTTAAAAAGGTATTTATTATTAAAAAAGCTTTTATTAAAGGGTAAAAAGCTGCTTATGAATACGGACGGACTTTCTTTTGAGTTAAATGTAAATAAAAAGTAAATGTATCCCCTGCTTTAAATGTTAATTTGCTGATTATAAATGTGTTTTAGTTCTGACATTCCACTACATTTTCCCTGTGTTGGAATGAAAAATAGAGCTTTCACAGTTCATACACCTTTTTTGACTGGGTTTTTCTGTCTAAAATGGCCTGAGAACAAGAAACAACAAACATTGGCAGAATAAACAACACAAGTAAGTTATAGTAATGGTTTGACACAAGTTTGAGATAAATATATATTAAATGTACTATTCCTGCAAGTCAAGCACTTTTGTTTCTACCTATTAGTTTGAATAGTTATAAAAACAAACCAGGCCATTTGACCTTTTACCTCAAAGCGGTCAACAAAGTTGCAGTTTCATATAGTGACCACTGGAGGGAAGTAGTATATAATATCCAGGGCAGAAAGATGACATTAAAACCACAAGTAGTATATATTTTTTACCAGTAAATTATTTTATTGACAATTATCTCACTTTAAGGTATTTTATTGATTAACTGCATTGATACCAACTGTGTTTTAGTGTATGCAGTGTTGACGTTTTTAGCCGCTGGGGAGAGTGAAGATTTAGGTTTAGATGATTGTGTAGATATAGAGGTAGCACAAATGATTCTATAATTTAGTTATTTTATAATTAAGACTCAGAGTTTGGCTATAGTTCAGAGTCTATTAGAGAATAAGTGCGTTCGACACGGTGAAAGGAACAGGTGCATAAAGGTGTGTAAACTCAAATAAAACCTAATAAAATTGTATGTGTATACCTAATATTCACAAATAGCAATGTTCCTTATAGGGTTTCAAAAAAAAAACTAAAAGGCAATTTTTAAACCTTTAGTGTCTAACGCATATTTTTCCACTCAGTGTGAAGTACTCCATCTGAGGATATCACTTTCTAGAGTAGTAAGGATTTCATATATATACCCCAAATATATCAACCCAGTCTCAAAAATATTTGTGGGACTGTTACGAAAATGAATCTTTTGATTTGTGGCCACCGTAAGGATCTGTCCTCAATAATCGTGCTGCTGGTTACACGTTAAAACACTATTTATTTCAATGGGGAGTGTTAATCGTTCTCCACGAATGTTATTCGAGCATGTGCGTGCACACAGACTCCGCTGTTGTATCCGTTGTTTTACCCATTGTCCTTATTTTGAATTCGGACAACATTCATCTGCAATTAATCTGACTTCATGTCGCTTTCATATCTAGTCTTCGCCGCACCTTATAAAGGAAATGATATTGCTTATGTTGTGTAAGCAACAAGTACGAAACAAATATGGTCTAGGCTTCAATCGGCTGCATGTATTTGACTATTATAGGTGAAAACAGATTCATGGCACATAGCATACTTTTGACGTTTGTGAAATGTAACTGCAGCACAACAGTGAAATCTCCTGGGCTGTGTGGAGGACATGGCTAAATTAAAACTTTGTCGTAGGACTAAAAAGGTCTCAATTTGAAGAGAAACACAATGTCAGTCTGAAGACTGTAAGTAATGTCAAGAGCGATTCAAGAAAACCTTCATGTCAGGTTCAAGGTTGCGTACTTTCAATCGCTCTTGATATTACAATGACCTGGATGACTTCACAGACAAGACTAATAGGTTATGCCCTTGAACTGTTGACCTTTGAACTTGGCATTACTGCCTTTTTTTAACGGTTGTCATTCTGCTCCAGAATGGATTACATATATTGGATCATTTGTTAAAAAGAGCACTATACCTAAGCTGTTTAAATATGCCATACTGGGTAGAATCAACAAATGGGGGCACTGTTAAATAGGGAAACAACACAATTGCAGTTTTTTAAGAGTGCGTGATTAGGGTTTTAAAAAGATATATTTACTGATTTGATCAAATATGTAGCACAGCCAAATTTGCATTGATACTTCTCTAAGACACAGTGTGCAAAGGGAAATGTATATGTTGTTTAATTTCAGATATATTTCTGTTCGTGTATATCGTGAAAGAACCACAGTAGATAAGTAATATTTTATGCAGCCAAAACATTTATTACAATGTGTAATTACCGGCAAATGAAGTATATTGTTTTATGTAGGACAAATATAATGTAATCATAAAAACAGGCCCCTGCAGCCATTGCTTCGAGCTGGGTATTCTGGGTAGTGTAGTTTTAGATCTAACTCCAGGGGGGAAATAATAAAGCTAACCAAGGTGAGTTGATGTTGCGCAAGTAACAAGGACAAATTTGTGTTTTAGAGTTATTAATAGGAATATTGCAGATATCACTGTAAAATACGTTGATAGCACGCAACAAATATCCAGGTCTAGACTTCTTCAGAGACAGGCGCTCATACTGCATTGACACTGATTGATTGAGATTTTAAGCTCCGTGTGTACAAAATAAAGAGAAAAACATTGCAGTGTGTGTGCACGCAGGTGCGTGTGTGGAGCGATATTAAATGATGTGTTCTGTACAGTCTAGCTGCTTGATTGCTCTCTACGAACATACGTTTTTTATTTTAGTGTATAGCACATTATTTAGAGGCACGCACATTTTCCCAACCCTAACCCTTGGCTGGTGTCATCACCATGGTAACACGCAGTGTTTTGTTTACTGTGCATTAATATACCATCAGATTGCACTCTCCAAGTCGCATATTGCTCAGTCCGTTTCATCGGTCAGAATTCTCATTAGTCATGTGGACCGGATTTTATTTTATCCAGGAGCACTGACATAAACACAACATAAGCAACATCATTTCATTGCTGTATATGGTGATGAGGAGCCTAGATATGAAACAGACATGAAGTCAGATCAATTGCGGGTGAATATTGGACTGTGTAGAAAACAACGGATAAAATGGCGCACTCTGTGCACAGATACTGGAATAACGTGCGTGGAGAACAAATAACCCTCCCCATTGAAATACACTGGTTTTTAATATGTAACTAACTGCACAATTTTTGAGAGCAGATCGTTACAGTGCCCCCAAATCCCACAAATATTTGTGCGACTGGGTTGGATATATCGTATATACCTGAAAATTATTTTTGAATTTCTTTTATTTCTTATGCTGGACTATTCTTATTTTTTTGTATGTTTTCTGTGTGAAGGTGACCAGCTGCTGAGTGCCAAGGTTTACTTTGACAATGTGAAGTATGCAGATGCTCTAAAGATCCTTCAGTGTGCAGAGCCCTATAAGGTCAGCTTCCAACTGAAGAGGACCATCCCGGGAGCAGAGGTCAGCATTCGACCTCAAGTTCCCAGTGTGGAGGTCAAAGGTCCCAGGGCCAAGATGGCCAAAATGGTATTCAAATATACATTGAATAGTTGGATAGTATTTATGTGGTATTCCCACCTCTTCACCAATAATAGTATAACACCATAAATATTAGCAGAATATGAAAAATAATAATTAAAGGGTGTTAATGTAACTTAAATATGGGTCTTGCCGAATGATTCTCTTGACATTAACTTGTATCTGTATGTTTTTCAGAGTTTGAAAGGCACCAAGCCATTCAAGGCCAAGAAGAAAAGAGGTGGCCGATTTGGTCTGAAGAGGCTGAAAGAGAAGCGCAGGGAGGAGCTGGTGATGGAAGGAACACCCCCCCGATTGGAGATGAGTGATGTAGATGTGGAGTTCTCTCTCCCCAAATTCAAACAGAAGAGGGGGGCAAAGGTTGAAGCAGGAGCGACAGGAGAAGCGGCAGACTTAGCGAAGGCAAAGAGGAGGTTAAGGTTGGCACTGTTTGTGTATTACTATGTGTTCTCCATGTTAAAAACAGTTACAGCAGGTTAAGAGGATATTGTTCTAAAGAATGGTGCAAGACATTACTGTAGAGAGTATGCTTTTCTTTACTTTGCATTAAACAAACTCCAGACTTTAGAGTTTTTCTGTTTTTCTCTCTTTTGTTTACACTATTCTCTTAGGTTACCCCATATGAAAGCAAAGGGAGGAAAAGCGGAAACAGGACAACAAGATGAACAGATGACTATTTCACCACAGGAGATAACTGGCGCTAAAGTGAAAACCAAAGAAAAGGGACCCAAGTTTGGAATCACCTTTCCTAAGGCCAAGCACACAAAGTCAAGCTCAACATTGGGAAGTGGATCTGTGGAGCTGAAGTCTCCAGGTGTGAACGTTCAGCCTCAATCAGGAGCCTTTAGTTTGACTTTTGATAAAGATATTGATGTGGGAAAAGGAGGGGTTAAGTCTAACACACCTGATTTGGAGTTTGCACTCTCCCCATCTGAGACATCTTTACCCTCTGTAAAAGGTAAGGCCGAAATTAAAGCTCAAAAAATCTACATGAAAGGAGGAGGTGCTGCAGCTTTAGGAAAGGCTGATGTAGATGTGGGAGATGCAACGCTAAGAATGCCAAAGTTGAAAGTACCCAAGGTTAGACCCTCACATCATTCAGATGAAATGGATGGCAACATCAAGGTAGAGGCTGAGGGGTGGAAGATGACCCACATTGTCAAAACACCTACACAATTAGAAATCAAAGGAGGTGGGGAGATGGGTCTCCCTGAGGCAAAGATTGAGGGTGATCTTGAAATACCAGCTAATAATTATTCTTTACCAACCGGAAAGTGCAAGTATGGCATGGATGTCTCACTCCCACAGTCTGAAGGAGCTGGGCAGCCTTCCATAGACATCTCAATGGCTGATGTTGATTTGGAATTGGACAATGGACGGAAAATATCTGATGA
Source organism: Colistium nudipinnis (assembly GCA_016785305.1). NCBI lineage: Eukaryota > Metazoa > Chordata > Actinopteri > Pleuronectiformes > Rhombosoleidae > Colistium > Colistium nudipinnis. The sequence goes on from JAFBJU010001075.1 coordinate 4,567,037, forward strand.
GATAGAGGGCACTTTCAAAGGGACAACAATTTCCATGCCAACATTTAATGTCGAACTACCAAAGGTAGGATCACCTGATGTGGATTATGAATATCCAGAGGGTGGTGGGAAAATCAGTCTACCATCTGCTGACAATTTTCTCCCAAAGGCAAAGACAGAGGGTGGAGATGTGGAAATGGATTGCTATATTGGTGGTGATGGTAAGTTCAAAATGCCCAATTTTGACTTATCTCTCCCAAAAATCAAGACACCAGAAGGAGAAGAAAATATAAACAAACAAGGAACAATCAAGTTGCCCAAAGTAGGCTTTCCTTTTCCCAAGGTCAGTGCTGGAACAAAAACATCGGAAGTTTCTCTGCCCGAAGGCAACACTGGGGAAGACATTGAAGTGGAAGGACATCTAGAGGGAGGTCTGAACATTGATAGTGGTAAAGTAAAAGGGTCAAAACTTAGCATGCCCTCTATTGACATTTCACCCCAAAAAATGTATCTATCTGAAGAAGATCTCAAGTTAAGATGCCCTAAACTTCCAGACGTTGACTGTTCACTTCCCATGGCAAATTTAGAGGACACTGAAAGTAACAGTAAGGGAAGACATTTTCATATGCCCTCAATTGTTGGTTCTCTTCCTAAAATAAAACAAAAACAAGGTACCGTCAACATAGAGGGACAAGAAATCAAAGGTGGGGAAATTAAAATGCCAACTATTGATGTTTCATCACCCCAAGGGACATTGGAAGGCGATGTCAGTGTCAAAGGTGAATTAAAAGTGGGAAAATTCAGCCTGCAATCTGTGGACATCTCCCTCCCTTTAGTAAAATGCCCTGAAGAAGATGTGCATTTTCAGGGTCCAAAAGTCAAAGATGGGACATATGTAATGCCAAAAGTCAATATAGGGCTTCCTAAAGGTAAAGCAAAGGGAGATATTGACATTGACTTGAAAGATGGCAATAGTGACATAACATCCATTGATATTGGACTTCCTAAAGGAAAGGTCACAGGTTTTGTAGGTCCTGAAAGAAAAGGGGATACGAAAGGTGGCAAACTTGAAAAGACGAATGAATCTTTACCAAAAGTAAGTCTTCCAGAAGGTGATGTCAAAATAAAGGGCCAAAACATCAAGCTGGGGAAGATTGAGATGCCAGGTATTGATGTTTCCCAACCCACCAAACCAGAAAAGTTAAAAGTAAAGGGTAAAGGCATTAAGACAGGTGGTGTAACAACAGTAAAAAAGGGAAAAATTGACATCCCGACACCAGAAATACATGTTGAAAGCCCAGAAGATAAATCCAAATGTAAAATTAGATTTCCTAAATTTAAAATATCACCACAAAAAGTTCAACTACCTGAGGGAGGGATTGATGCTAAACTGGAGGCAGATGTGGAAAGGAAAGGCGCCTTCCATGCACCCGATGTCGAAATCAAATTTCCCAAGTTCTTAATACCAGGATTTGGCTCTAAAGAAAAAGATTTAAGTAAGCCACAGCTTGACCTAGAAGATAACACTATGATCAATATGCCATCTGTCGAACTGTCACTACCAGCAGCGAAAACTCTAGAGACTGAAGTTAATCTTGTCAAGGATGAAGTTGACGTCTCAGAGGCTGATATCAAAGGCTATGAGGGAAAGCTTAAAATTCCCAAAATGCCAACAATTTATGCTTCCATTCCAGAAATAGATCAGGTTGCATTAGTGCAAAAACAAAGGTCCCCGAAAGCAAAAGATATTGAAGTTAAAATTGAGGGAAGCAAAGAAGGAAAGTTAAAAAAGCCAGAGTTGACATTTCCAAATGTTGACATTTCCTTGCCCAAAGGTAAGATTGATGATACAGAAATTGAGCTTAAAGGTAAAGGTGGAGAACGGAAGATGCCTCACCTCAGTCTGCCCTCTGTTGATATGTCACTTCCCAAAGGAAAGATTGAAGGTCCAAAGCTGGAACTCAAAGGAAATGGTGGAAAATTCAACATGCCTAATGTCAGCATGCCATCTGATGATATTTCACTCCCCAAAGGAAAGATTGAAGGTCCTGAAGTTGAAATGGAGGGAGGTTCTGGAGGAAAGTTCAAAATGCCTCACGTTAAAATGCCAGATATTGACCTCTCACCACCCAAAGGAAATATTGAAAGTCCTGAAGTTGAATTGGAGGGAGGTACTGAAGGAAAGTTAAAATTGCCTCACATGAAAATGCCCAATATTGACCTCTCTCTGCCAAAAGGAAAGATTGAAGGTCAAGAGGTGGAACTCACAGGTAAAGGTGGCAAATTTAACATACCCGATGTGAGCATGCCCTCTGTTGATATTTCACTCCCTAAAGGAACGATTGAAGGTCCTAAAGTTGAAATGGAGGGAGGTTCTGGAGGAAAGTTCAAAATGCCTCACGTTAAAATGCCCAATATTGACCTCTCACTACCCAAAGGAAAGATTGAAGGTCCAGAGGTGGAACTCAAGGGTGAGGGTGGAGAACTCAAGATGCCCAATCTCAGCATGCCCTCTGTTGATTTTTCACTTCCCAAAGGAAAGATGGAAGGTCCTGAAGTAGAAATGGAGGGAGTTTCTGAAGGAAAGTTCAAAATGCCTCACGTTAAAATGCCAGATATTGACCTCTCACTACCCAAAGGAAAGATTGAAAGTCCTGAAGTTGAATTGGAGGGAGGTACGGGAGGAAAGTTCAAACTGCCTCACATGAAAATGCCCAATATTGACCTCTCACTACCTAAAGGAAAGCTTGAAGGTCCTGAAGTTGAATTGGAGGGAGGTACTGGAGGAAAGTTCCAAATGCCTCACATGAAAATGCCACATATTGACCTCTCTCTGCCTAAAGGAAATATTGAAGGTCCAGAAGTGGAACTAAGAGGAAAGGGTGGAAAGTACAAGATGCCCAATCTCAGCATGCCCTCTGTTGATATTTCACTCCCCAAAGGAAAGATGGAAGGACCTGAAGTTGAATTGGAGGGAAGTTCTGGAGGAAAGTTCAAAATGCCTCACGTGAAAATGCACAATATTGACCTCTCACTACCCAAAGGAAAGATTGAGGGTCCTGAAGTTGAAATGGAGGGAGGTTCTGGAGGAAAGTTCAAAATGCCTCACATGAAAATGCCAGATATTGACCTCTCGCTACCCAAAGGAAAGATTGAAGGTCCAGAAGTCAAACTCAAAGGAAAGGGTGGAAAGTACAAGATGCCCAATCTCAGCATGCCCTCTGTTGAGATGTCACGGCCAAAAGGAAAGATTGAAGGTCCTGAAGTTGAAATGGAAGGAGGTTCTGGAGGAAAGTTCAAAATGCCTCACGTTAAAATGCCCAATATTGACCTCTCTCTGCCCAAAGGAAAACTTGAAGGACCAGAGGTGGAACTCAAGGGGGAGAGTGGAAAATTCAAGATGCCCAATCTCAGCATGCCCTCTGCTGATATTGCACTCCCCAAAGGAAAGATGGAAGGTCCTGAAGTTGAATTGGAGGGATGTACTGGAGGAAAGTTCAAAATGCCTCATGTGAAAATGCCAGATATTGACCTCTCACTACCCAAAGGAAAGATTGAAGGACCAGAGGTGGAACTCAAGGGGGACGGTGGAAAATTCAAGATGCCCCATCTCAGCATGCCCTCTGTTGATATTTCACTTTCCAAAGGAAAGACTGAAGGTCCTGAAGTTGAAATGGGGGGAGGTTCTGGAGGAAAGTTCAAAATGCCTCACATGAAAATGCCCAATATTAACCTCTCTCTGCCCAAAGGAAATATTGAAGGTCCAGAGATGGAACTCACAGGAAAGGGTGGCAAATTTACCATACCCACTGTGAGCATGCCCTCTGTTGATATTTCACTCCCCAAAGGAAAGATTGAAGGTCCTGAAGTTGAAATGGAGGGAGGTTCTGGAGGAAAGTTCAAAATGCCTCATATGAAAATGCCAGATATTGACCTCTCACTGCCCAAAGGAAAGATTGAAGGTCCTGAAGTTGAAATGGAGGGAGGTTCAGGAGGAACGTTCAAATTGCCTCACATGAAAATGCCCAATATTGACCTCTCTTTGCCCAAAGGAAAACTTGAAGGACCAGAGGTGGAACTCAAGGGGGAGGGTGGAAAGTTCAAGATGCCCAATCTCAGCATGCCCTCTGTTGATTTTTCG
>JAFBJU010001076.1:316-92210 GCA_016785305.1 Colistium nudipinnis
TGGACATTTTTGAAAATTTGGACTTTTTGGGCCGAAGGTAAGGCTATAGTAAGGCGTTTTTTGTCACGTTTTGGACGTCGAAAAAATCCCAAAAAACTGGGAAATTTTCACTTTTTTTTTGCACCTACCCTATTTTTAAGCCCTGCAGATGCTGCTATGTGAGTTTCGAGTGTTTTGGAAATGTTTGCAAATTTTGACTTTTTGGGCCGAAGGTAAGGCTATAGTAAGGCGTTTTTTTGTCACGTTTTGGACGAAAAAAAAGTCCCAAAAAACTGGGAAATTTTCACTTTTTTTTTGCACCTACCCTATTTTTGAGCCCTGCCGATGCTGCTATGTGAGTTTCGAGTGTTTTGGAAATGTTTGCAAATTTGGACTTTTTTGGCCGAATGTAAGGCTATAGTAAGGCGTTTTTTGTCACATTTTGGACGACAAAAAAGTCCCCAAAAACTGGGCAATTTTCAATTTTTTCACTTTATTGTTGCACCTACCCTATTTTTAAGCCCTGCAGATACTGCTATGTGAGTTTCGAGTGTTTTGGAAATGTTTGCAAATTTTGACTTTTTGGGCCGAAGGTAAGGCTATAGTAAGGCGTTTTTTTGTCACGTTTTGGACGTCGAAAAAAAAGTCCCAAAAAACGGGGAAATTTTCACTTTTTTCACTTTATTTTTGCACCTACCCTATTTTTGAGCCCTGCCGATGCTGCTATGTGAGTTTCGAGTGTTTTGGAAATGTTTGCAAATTTGGACTTTTGGGGCCGAAGGTAAGGCTATAGTAGGGCGTTTTTTTGTCCCGTTTTGGACGAAAAAAAGTCCCAATAAACTGGGAAATTTTCACTTTTTTCACTTTATTTTTGCACCTACCCTATTTTTAAGCCCTGCCGATGCTGCTGTGCGAATTTGGAGTGTTTTGGACATGTTTGAAAATTTGGACTTTTTGGGCCGAAGGTAAGGCTATAGTAAGGCGTTTTTTGTCACGTTTTGGACGACGAAAAAATCCCCCAACACTGGGAGATTTTCACTTTTTTCACTTTATTTTTGCACCTACCCTATTTTTAAGCCCTGCCGATGCTGCTATGTGAGTTTCGAGTGTTTTGGAAATGTTTGCAAATTTGGACTTTTGGGGCCGAAGGTAAGGCTATAGTAGGGCGTTTTTTTGTCCCGTTTTGGACGAAAAAAAGTCCCAATAAACTGGGAAATTTTCACTTTTTTCACTTTATTTTTGCACCTACCCTATTTTTAAGCCCTGCCGATGCTGCTGTGCGAATTTGGAGTGTTTTGGACATGTTTGCAAATTTGGACTTTTTGGGCCGTAGGTAAGGCTATAGTAAGGCTTTTTTTTTTCAAGTTTTGGACGAAAAAAAAGTCCCCAAAAGCTGGGAAATGTCCACTTTTTTCACTTTATTTTCGCACCTACCCTATTTTTAAGCCCTGCCGAGCAAATTTGGAGTGTTTTGGACATGTTTGAAAATGTGGACTTTTTGGGCCAAAGGTAAGGCTATAATAGTCAGGTGTAAACACATTCTAGTCCACCTCTTATTTTTCTGTATGTAGTGCTTGCTTAACCCTCCATACCTGTTATAAGTCCGGTGTCCATTTTGTTAATCCAGTTGATTAAATGAAGGGGATGTATGTAGAGTAACAGTTCCTCCCCAGGTGGCTTATTCCATGTCCATGTTCTCCTTGTTAGATTCTTGCACCTTCCTGGAGGAAGTGGCTGCAGAGGTGAAGAGAATGAGGGTTGGGTTTTTAAAGCAGGAAGAAAATGGGACTTACACTTTGCACACAAACAAGTGTCAGTGTACAAACACATGGACTTGGTACTTTTGTTACCCAGCGTCCTCGGCCGTCATCAATTGTCAACTCATGGACAACAAACTATACTTTAACACATTCAGCATCTATGCATACCCCAACTTTTAGGTCATTGAAAGCAGAAATATTTACCTTCTGTATGTGTGTGTCCCATCAGGCCGTACGTGGAGCTGGTGAACTTCCTGCTGAAGTGTGGCGATGAGGTCAAGTCGTGGGTCAGCCGGCGTTTGCACGGGCAGTGCGAGCAACACTGGGGGCCACTGTGCCGAAGCTTTGGCAGCATCTGCTCTCTGAGCCAGCCGGATGCTCCGCAGCACTCCACCTCTCCAGCGCCCACCGTGCCTGGGCCTGTCACTGCTCAGGGACCCCAGCAGCAGGACACCAGAGCAGCCGATCCCGATGACAGGAGAGTTCCCGATCTGTCTGACAACTCAACCGAATCTGGATTTCCAGTATCTGACCAAATGAACGTTACTGCGACATAGAGCAACAGCTATCTAGGCAGAGGTGCAGACAGGGTAAAGACAAACACACTCGTGCACTAACTCCTATTAGATTTCTATCCAAATGAGTAAAAGTAGTAGTATTGCAGTTGAAAGCAATGCAACTTTTTTCTTTTTTACAAGGATGAAGACCGATGATCTACCTCACCTCAACATCACAGTACCAACCAGTGGCTTTATGCTTCAGCAACAGACATGGACACAAGTAAACCCTACAGGACATTTGTCTCTAGCTCAAGTGCAGCTGATGATTCTACCTATGTGAGTCTATTTTCTTCTTATTTATGAGCATTGTTATTTTATGCACCGTATAGTTGTCTCAATGTCAGAGTTGATCTTGTAGACAGTCAGGGTGCACTCTGCAGGAAGGGAAGCACTCTTCGGTTACGACAAGTCATAAATGATGTTTGACTTGAACAGTGACATTTCATACAGATCCCAGGATTCAAGCTATATTTTGTAAGTTTTTATTTAAAAATACATTTGTACGCATTTTTGATTGAAATTACATTAGCAACAGTGATTAGGATTAGGCTGCGGTATGTTTATCGTTAGCTGTGCCATGCTTGTGTATCCTACCATCTAGTGGTGCATCAATGGTATTGGTACACAGCACCATAGCATAGCCATCGATATTGTGGAGATTATATTGAACTTCATGCAAACAAACAGACGGTGTGCTTTACATTCACACAGGCACTGGCCTGGCCATTTGCCCCAAGGATAAAACACTTCTGCCCTTAGACAATGTCATACAAACCCAAGTGACCACAGCAGTGACAGGAGGTGGTAGCGTAGTCAGTAAAGAGAAAGGCTCCAGTGCTGAGTCTGTGGGTTCAAATCCCACTTTGGGTCAGATATGAAAGTAGCACTGGCATCTACAAAACGGTCACTTCAACCAATTCTTTTCTAATGTGTATTTCAAATGTCTGTAATGTGTGAAATAATAAAGTGACTTTTCTTCTTGCCTGAGGCTTCAACACAGCCCAGTCCCAAAGCCTCCTTTCACGCTCTATGTAGTCGTTGCTTAAAGTCCCATACCTGTCAAAAGCCCTGTTGGTAACTTCCTGCTGCCTGGGAGGCCCTCGTGCTGAGAGTAAGTGGCTAAATGAAGGGGAAGAGGCGCTTCTTAAGGATGTAGAGGACGGTAGCCAGGAAGAGGACTATAGCCAGGAAGATCAGCAGCTTGTCCGTCAGCTCCCGTCGGTTGTACTTGAGGATCAGTTTCCTCCCCAGGTGGATGGTTCCCGTCATGTTTCTGAACTCCTCGTTGGTTTCCTGCACCGTCCTGGAAGACGTGGCTGCGGAGGTGAAGAGAATGAGGGTTAGGTTTTTAAATGGGATCTACATTGTGCAGGCATAAGTGTACAAACACATGGGAAAAAAAATAAAAATTGTACCCAGTGTGCCGATGACGTCCTCACTCTGCTGTACTTGCGTCGCCATCATCCTGCTGACAGACATCAGACTCTCTGTGATGTTGCTACTGGTTTCCACCAGGCTTTCTTTGGTCGCCTTCCTGAGACAAAAACACAGAAAAACAGTCGATGCAGCATTACTGTACAGTCTTTAATGCAGCACATTAGCAGTAATATCTATAATTCAATTAAATATCATATTGTGTTAGAGAATCTGGGACACCTGTGATCTCTCCGCCTGATACATTGTCCACAGCATCTTGCTCTTACACCCCAGCTAAAACTAATAATTTCATGAACTTTTGATATATCTATCTACTTCCATCAGCACCCTATGTGTTTTCTTAACAATCACAAACACCAACAGCTTTCTTTTTACAGATTGGTTATGAAGGAGGTGATATATTCCCCCTCCTCTTTCCACATAAAAGTTGAAAGGGTGACAAGCCTCCACTAGTCCACTTTTTGGGGTTATACAAGTGAAATCAGGGTTAGCCTTTTGGTTAAGGGGAGAGATGAGAGTTGGTCCTGGGGGGCGTTCATGGACGCAAAACGGGGGCAGGGGTTTCGGGGATGCCCAACGCGCTGGTCTGGGCCCTGTGTCGGTCCGACATCGGGAAGTGGGTGAAAGTGCAAGATACTTTTTGGCTTCTTGAACTATCACCAGATGCCGGACCGTAACAGGACCAAGACCAGCGCGTTCGCCATCCCTGAAACCCCTCCCACCGGACCAACTCCCATCTCTCCATAAGCTCCCCTCTTAACCAGAACCCTAATTTCACTTGTTAACCCGAAAAAAGGGGACTGTGAAAAGACATGAAAACCCTGATTCCACTTTTTAGGGTTATTCAAGTGAAATTAGGGTTAGGGTTTTGTGTAAGGGGAGCTGCTAGAAGTTGGTCCCGTGGGGTGTTCACACCAGACTCGCTGGTCTTGGTCCTGTGTCGTTCCGACATCGGAAAGTGAGTGAAAGTTCAAGAAGCCAAAAACAATCCTGCACTTTCACCAGCTTCCCCATATCGGAGTGACAGGGGACCAAGACCAGCGAGTCTGGCGTCCCTGAACACCCCACGGGACCAACTTCCATCTTTCTAGCAGCTCACCTTAACCAAAACCCTAAGCCCCCACTTGTATAACCCCAAACCCTGATTAAACTTTTTTCAACAAACTGGAAGCCTATTTCCGCCAGTTGTTTAAAAATAAATCAATTTAAGATATGAGATAAAATTTAATTTGATTTAGATAAAAGTCAAAATTAAGAGATATGAATATGAAATAATGGTAAAGTAACAATTATAATTCAACATTTTGAGAAATAAGAAAAAGTTTAATCTATCGATATAAGGTCATAAATATGACATATAAAGACATAATCTTGAGAAAAAAAAGTTGAAATGATGAGATATAAAGTCTGTTATGAGACAAAAAAGGGACAATTGTGTATATACACATATATATGTATATATTAATTATTATAATAAATAATATAAATTATGCGATTAGGAAGTGCACATACACTGCAGTGCTGCTTCTCAAAGGTCCTATCATCATTCCTCTGCTCAAAGATGCAGCTCTTCGATTTTAAGTTTCACCATGAGCTAGGCACTAAAATTACCCATAAGTACACTGAGGACACATTTAAAAGTGGGGAAATACTTAAAGTGATGAAGGGAACGTTTAAGACGGCAGCACTGGAGCACATGAGCACTGCTTAACTCATAATTTTGCCCTTTTATGGTATACTTTTGACATTCTATCTCATAATTATGACTTTTAAACTCATAACAATCTTATAATATGACATGTCTTTTTTTACAACGAAGGCTACATTTATTTGTATTGTTTTACTGGCAGAAACAGGCTTCCATACATATCTAACTGACTTCACATTCAACATAACCCCTCCTGTTTACACCCAAATTGTGCAAATAGTAGAGCAACATATGTTTTCCCATTTCAGTCTGAGAGAGACCCACCCCACTTTGCCTCGGATTATTGACATTAAACAAGCATCACTCAATCTAACCCAATCAGAAGCAGAGTGAGAGCTGGTCTCCACAGGGGGGAAAAAATGGAGGAAAAAAGGGTTGTTCTTACCTCTGTCTGGTGCCCTGGTGATCTCCTCCAATCAGCAGCTCGTCCTTCTCCATGTGGTCTATGGCCAGTTTACAAGCCAGGTTGGCTTTCCTCCACGCTGTCTGGTTACTGGAATCCACACAAAAAAAATCTAGTTAACATGAGAAGTGTAGTTCCTGTTTTTTCAAGCTCGATGATGTTCAGTGAACATACTGTTCAACCCTGATAATCCCAGGACAAATGTGTATTTGTCTGCCTTTAACAGTCTAATAAAAATGACAGATTTGGATGTACTGCCCATTTTCTCTGTGTCGATCACTTAAGAAGACATTGATCCTTTTTGGAAAAAGGTATGTTCACAGTAAATTAACAGATTAAAGAACAATTAAAAGACGAGTTTAACTTAGGGTAAATGGTCAACACCAAAAATAAGAAATACACCAGAAAAATAAATATATTTTTTTGTTTTTCTTCATTTAATATTAACAACATTCATTCATAACTCCCTGTGTGTGAACGTGTGTGTATGTATACACACCTCATCATTTGTCTTCTCTGACTCTCCGTCTCTGCCTGGATGGCCTGTCTGTCTCCCTCTCTGTCCTGCTCTCTGGCCATCTGCTCCAGATCCTGAAAACAAGAAAAACAAACCATCACATCAAATGAAACAGATTTGAGTGAAGACACATGTCTGACCATCACAGAATGATGGTGAGACTGGTGAGGCTGACCTGTATTCGCAGCCTGAGTCTGTTGAACTTGTCTTTGACCTGAGAGTTGAGCTCCCTGAGAGAAGACTGAGGACCAGGGCAGTCTCGGATATCCTGCAGGGGCAAAACCATTATTGTTGTTTGGGAAATAAAATGTACCTTGAAGCAAACTGTGGGAGAAAAACATCGAGCACGGGCCTGACAAGTCAACCTTAAAGTAAACGAGTAAATCCACGCATTTCTACAAACTTATTTAGGCTGGCGTAAGTGAAGTTTTCACGCACAATAACCTCCAACAGGCAATGACTGAATACATTTGCTGGAAGTGAATGGAGGAAATAAAGTTAAAGGTAGTTTTTATCATTACAACAATGAAAATGTTTGTTGCACGTTGCTAGCTTCGTCGAGTGAAGTTTGGTTAGCGTCAGCTGCACGGACTCCTTTACACAATAAATGCACGAACACTGAGTAAAACAAGTAAGTAGACAAAAACCCTTCTTAGTCATTACCTGAATTAGAGCTTTGACTTCTAAATCGTATTTTATAATCTCCTGTCCGCAGATTCGGACGTGTACGTCCGCGGAAGACGCCATGTTTGTTTCTGTACGGAAGCTGGAACGCCCAAAACTCAGGGGGTAGACCGAAGGCGAAGCGACAAAGTTTTTTTATTTTTATTATTAGAATTAATCAGTGAGTTTAACTAGATAAAAAAAATTCAAAAGATTCGTTCTCTGATGCTGTACTGACATTTAAAATATTATTATTTTGGCACAAATCAGTATGAGCACAATATGCACAAGATGAGTCTTTATACAATAGCCTGAAAGACACCTGTACAATTACATTGACCCAATAAACATCCAAGAGTTAGGGTGGGGTGCTAATGGTATTTTATTATTTTGATATTAAAATCAATAAACATAATCAGACTATTGTGGTTACAAGCAAAGCTGTGGTACCAACTCCTGGCTGATACGACAGAGAAAGAATGACATTTCTTTGAAAAGAAAGAAAGAAAAAGAAAGAGAGAGGCACCATAACACAAAAGAGATTCAGGGCAGGTGTCTGCAGGATGTGGAGCAGCCAGAGACAAAAACTGTCAGAAGCTCTGAATCAGAATGAGTTCAAACCAAAAAAATAATAAAAAATTAACATTTTCATGCCTGTGCATAAAGCCACCCATTGTGCCTCCAAGAAAGAAAAAAAACATAATGTAAAACAAAAAAGTCTGTTTAAACAAAAGTATAAACCCATCACGACATTTATTACACAACATAAATATAACAATTGTCAAGATATTGTAATAGAACAGGCATATATGTGAACTACAAATATAGACGTCATTGCTAAAGAGAGGATCAAGTTAATTTCAGCAGGATACACTTTCTGCAGGTTTTGCTTTTTTTTTTATGAAATTATATTTACCAAGAGATCTATTATAGAGCACTTAGCAATGAAGTACAGCCTTCCTACTAAGACCGGTGAGAGGAACACACACACACACACAGGACTAACTACAGAGAGATCCCATGCTGTTGATCTAGTCAAATAAGTTACCATACAAGACCAGAAGCATCATAACAATGGCATGTAGCTGTGAAGCTCAGAGTGACAGATACCTCACACATCATCTACTCCGTGTTTGGATTTGTATGGATTTTCCTATAAAATGGTCTCACTGTCTGTCGTTATTATCAAACGTGAGGAAAAGAGAAAAAAGAAAAGCAACAGAACAGATATTTAAGGGTAAACATTATATTTCTGATAAATGTCGCTCCCTCCATGCATTTTGGCAAGTCTGGAAGGAGATGTAAATCATTGCAGTGTAAGATGATGCGTTGGACGTGTGTGAATATAGAAAGAAGGTTTTGTTTTGTTTTGTTTTTTTTATTTATTATCGAGGATTGGTGGTTGTTGTTTGCTTTGATAAGATTAGTCTGCAGAAGAGGAATTCAAACCTCTCCCCATCATTCATTGCTGAGGAGGGTGCAGGGTCTCTGCCCACCAGCCTTATATGACCCCTGGCTAATCTCAGGAACTCCCTGACGTGACAACTGCGAACCAAAGCCCTTCCGAAGGAAAAAAAAAAAAAAAAAAGCACTCAGAAGGGGCAATAACATCTCTGGCGCAGTGGTGAAAGTTTTCCTAGAAAACCCGATCACACAATCATGATCAGTATTTCAAATATCCCCCGCCAAAGTTCGAGAGAGCAGGCGAGCCAACCCCCAACCTGAGCTCTAAGGCTGCGGAGCACCCGGACAAAACGAGAGTTGTGTCACGGTGAGGTTTCGGTTTGCTGAGCCGGGTTTAAAGCTCCGCCGGCCCAACGGGTCGCGTCACACCTCAAATGACAGAACGCGCCACGGGCTTCACAGACAACAATGAGTCAAAGTCACAGTGAAACTGCTGATCTGCAAACATCTTAAACTGGCATCAGGGAAGGCCATAATGCAGAGAAATACATGAAGTTATAGGATACTGAAGCACAGGAAGCCGAGAGCAGACAAAAATATAAATATTAAATCAGAATGCGTTTCTAAATCAATTATTTACAACTAAGTTTTGTTTGCGGATGAATCTGGCGTTGCTTGCCATGTGTTGCCTTTGGCTTTGATTCAGTCAAAAAAAAAAAAAAAAAAAAGCGTTTGTTCTGATTACACAAATTCCCCTTGATTCCAGTTTTTATGCAAAGTTAACCTAACAGGCCGAACCAAAACAAGAAAGCTAAAAACAACAAATAAAAAGTGAAATTGTTCATTTCATGTGCGAGTCTTCAATTTAAGTTGGATTTTACAAAGATATATATTTAATGGATAGATTATTCAAATCATGCTAATTCATAGGGATAAATGTTGACATCATAAAGGCAAAGCTGCTCATTAATTTTCTGTTGATTGACTAATTAATGAACAAACTATTCACTGCAGCTACAAATTAAATATATGTTAAGTTATATATAAATACATGGCAAATTACGTTTCACTGTGACTATGATTTGTGAAGTCCTTGACTCATGGCGAAGCCCACTTCAGTGGAAAAGCTATAACGTCTACTTTAAACAAACTGTGTGCTTACAATTGAATTTACAGGGCTAAACAAATAAATATCAAACCAATGGCATGAACACTGGGATCAGGGAAAAAGGCAATAAAATATATAATTTAGAAAAACGACAATTCAACCCTGCAACATTCGACAGACTCAGAGCATAAATGTCGAACCATAATCTCAAAAAAATAAAAAATAAAAAAAATCAAATAAGAGGTTTAAAAATACAAGCAGGACAGTGGCCATATAAAGACATTCGTGATCTTTCTGGATCCCGACTAGACTACATTTTTCAGCGAAGCAGCAGCAGCAGCAGAGTTATACCTCGCTATGTCAGCGTACAGCAGTGCAGCAGTCAGAAACACAAGACTGACAGGAGTCATCAACAGAAGGAATAATATGGCTAATACAGCTTTTGAAACACAGCCGTGTTAGCACCCAGCCACTGACAGATTAGCACCACAGTTTACCCCCAATGCTCAGTTTGTCGCCTCATTCGCAACCTGCGACCCAGTGCCAACACTGACTTCAAGGAGGGTCTGGCACTTCATAATAGCAAAGTTAGGAAATGGGGGGGAAAAAAAAAGAAAGATTCTGTCATGTGTTTAGTTTTTTTTTTGTTCACTCGATAAAGGTCTCAAGAGGCAGCAACACGGTGCTCCACGTCGAAACCCAAGAATAAGATCGAAGAAGAAGAACGCATTGTAACCGACATGGTTCACAAGCAGGCCCGAGTCTCCCCCTGCCTCAGACACAGTGGAAGTTTGCTCTTCTCTACATCGACACACCAGCGGTGATAGCAGCAGCAGCGTCCAATACAGAAAACACAAGAACGTGGCGTAGTGGGCAGAGAAAGAGTTTAGATCAGAACCAGATTTCCCAAAACGATGCAGATTTAGTTTTTCGCATTCTCATTGTCATTTATTTCACATAAAGAGAGAGAGGGAGAGAGAGAGGGAGAGAGAGACATAGAGACAGAAAAGCATATATAACTGGATTGGCGTTCCATTATTAAATATTAATATATATATATATATGATGTTTAATAACGGAACGCCACAGCAGTTAGTTTTCTGTATCCACACTTGCAGCTCTTATCTGCTGTTAAAGGTGGATTCTTATACCAACTGGATTGATTGGGGTTAAAATTTGATTTAAAATGTCTTGTTTCCAACTCTACTGCAAGTTTAGGTTTTGGGAAACCCAGCCCAATGTTTCTGTAGGGAAACCCCCTCCAGACTGACAGAAGGTGCAGATTTTGTGTTCTCATATATCTGATTAAGGCACCTGGTTCATCAGGCATCATATTCAAAATATCATATTTTTTCTTTGTATAATGTAAAAACCAAGTGCAAGGTGTGTAACGCTTATGTTTTTTGGACTGTTGTAGGAAATAAACAAAAAAAAAAAAAAAAAGAGAGGAAAGGAAAATAAAAAAGGGTGTGTGGTAGTAATAATATACTGTTATTGTGTCATGGACACCCTAAACCAAAAAATCCTACGTAAAAAAAAAAAGAGAGGAAAGGAAAATAAAAAAGGGTGTGTGGTAGTAATAATATACTGTTATTGTGTCATGGACACCCTAAACCAAAAAATCCTACGTCTCTTTGTGCTCATTCAATAGCAGCATGTTTGAAATCATTCGACTGAGAGTACAGAGAGCCCCAAAAGTCATGCAACAATCTTGTGACAATGAATATATTCTTTCTGGCGATTTGGCCAAAACATTCCTCCATCTGCGAGAACAACAGACTTGATTCTCTCAGTTCTGTGCATGCATTAACATTACTCCAAAAGCATATTTTGTCACGGAGTACATTTCTGTATGTATCTAATATACACAGAAGCTTGTGAGCATACAGCCTCTGAAGATGAGGTGTTTTTTTTTGTTGTTTTTTTTTTTTACAAGCAACAAGGGCAGTCACCATGGGTTTCGATAAACAGTTGAAATGTCTTGAAGGAAAAACAAAGACAGACTCGTAGAGATCTGACATCACAGCCAATGGTAAAGTCTCTGCCATAAACACAGTCTAAACAAAAGGGTGAAAGGTGCTCAAATGAGTTAGGTAAAGTGCATTATATCCTTTTTTGTTTAAGTCATGGGAAGTGATCCCATTCTTTTTTCTTTTTTTGGTTCCTTGAACCAAATAGTGTACTTATTCCAAGAAAACCAAACTAGATCAATTCCTCTGGAGAACATTCATGGCTACGGGAGTGGAATACCATCGCCACGTTGGCTTTGAATCACATGAAATGTCACATAAGCCTGTGACATATTGGTAATTATTCTTTTTTTTAAGTTATGGTTCTTGTGCGTATGGAGTGGAATGAGAATTTCCCATACTTCCTGTGCAGTGGTATCAAATCCAAGAGTCTGGCTTTTACAAACACAAAAATAGGTATGCTGAACAATAACGATTCACACATGTCAATAATACAGAAATCATCAGTCTTTTTTAGCTTGGAGTATCAGAGAGATTTTTTTTTTTTCTGATTGGTCCAAGAGGGAAATCATGCCATTAATCTACGGAATCAATGAAAATGACGAGGGGCGGGACAGCTTCTGGACTATGATCAGATGGACAGTGTAAATACAGATTTCATTCTTGGATCTTTGATGAAAGGAAAAACAATCAGCACCACGTGACAAAGCCCAGATGGATCTCTCTCTATCTCAAATCCTAGGTGGGAGTAAAATGTCGCAAGTCGGTTTGCTTCAATAGACAAAAAAAAAAAAAAAAAGTGAATTCTTGCGACAAGTGTGTTGGCCTCTTTTTTTTTTCCTTTTTTTTTCAGTTTGTTTCGAGATCATTGCACCATATTGATTGACATTTATATTTCATCACACACACGCGCACGCACGCACACGTACAATATTTTGTACAGAGTAAAGAATGGCGACAATAATTGGAATATAAATATATTTTCTTTTGATTTCTTATGTCGTCACGTACAGTATGTCAGATAGAAGAACGATATTACCCTGATTTGCTGAAGAAGAGCTTTATGGATCCACTTAGCTTTTATTGGACAATAGTAGCACAAAGTTACACACTCTATTAGCTTAATAGTTGACTGAATAGGATTTTATCAGAAATCAAAAGAGAAGGAATATATATCTTTTTTTTTTACTGGCGTGGATTTTCACTGCTTTCCTTGACTATTAAAATGCCACAGAGTCTCCTGGTTTGAATGTAAAGTTGCACAGCTTGCGCCGTTCATGTTAAATGTAAAAACCTGTGAGGACTCTCTCTCTGTCTGTCTGAAACCAGCCTCGTGATCGACAACAAAACACACGCGCTTGCTCTCGTCCGGCCGGCCGTCCGTCAACCAGCGGCCCTTTAACCACTGTTGACCCCCCCCCCCCCCCACCACCGGCAAAAGTGGGCAAAACTACTGTTGAAAAAAACGCCTTAATTACCGTCCCAAAGGATTCAACTAAGCACAACTAGTTCCAACCTTTGAAGCCGTTCTTTTTTTTTTTTCAGATATGCTCCACCACGTCCGCTACCTCCATCGAGCTTGTTTTGAGCCAATCAGGCTGAATGGGTGTGTTGCCGTTTGCTGACCGGAAGTGAGCGGGAACAAAAGTGATTTGTCCGCCGGGTTATTGTTTTTTTATTGGTGAAGTTGTTTGAGAAGGCAATAAGTGTCCGGATTGAGTCTTCATTTGTAATTGGCTTGCCATACAGTACAGTGATATAGTAACTTCCCCCAAGGCGGCCTGGGAACGGCGTCTTTCAAACGAGCTTGTCCCGGGCCGCCCCAGGCTAAACCCCCACCCCCCCTCATTAAGTCACAAGTAGAAATCAGTTTACAAATGATAACAATATAGCTCTCTGGAGAAATGTGTCTACACTGTACATCACCCTGAAGAGGAAGCCAAAGCAGAATCAGTTTTTCCATAGGAAACCTCTACTGAAGGCAAATTGGATCAAGGGGGTCAGCATCAGGATCAACGTAGGGGCCCTGGAATCAAAACCCTCTTTTTTTGTTCTTTTTTTTTTTTTTTTTTTTTTTTTAAGACCACAAACGCACAATCCCGCACAGGGAAATAGATCTGTCAAGACACCGGGCCTCTCAAAGCCTGGCAATGATACGCACACGTCACGACACCTCATATCATTCCCACGGCTCCAGAAACATTTAGATCTAACCCTCGTCAGGCCATACACCTGTACACTTTTGATTCGCCAGTTTATAGACCTGGCCGATTTCGGGCAATAGACCCATTCGCGCAAGTAGTCGTCAAGTACACTTGCAGCATTCACACCAGGCCTTTTAGCAGCAAATGGAAGAAAAAAATGCTCTTCTTTTTTTTTTTTTTTTTCTCTTTTTTGGACAAAGTGCTTTTGTTGTCAAACATATAAGATATAGTATTCTATACATATATCTAACATTTATAAGGTACATATTAACTTATAAAGTATTTACAAAAATGAATCACTACTAAGAAAATAGCTATGGACGGCAGGGGAGAGCAAGTCATTACAGGCTACAACTAGACTCAGAAGAATCATGGATACTCATTGACCTAGTTTCAGAAAAAAAAAGCAATTCTCCCTTTTCAGACAAAATGGAAAACAGTAAAAATATATATTTATATATGTGTGTGTCTATATGTATGTATCACTAGCTGCTATTCAATCACATGGTACTCAAAGACCACGGCTGTGCACCACTGTCAACACCAGGGGAAGGAGCGCTTCACACGAACCTGAATTCAGCCATTCATTTTGCCGTCACGTCAACCAGCGCGTTCGGGGGTCAAATCCTGAATTTCCCGGGGGAATGGCACTGTGTCCTGTGAGCAGGCGGCAGGGAGGGAAGCATACAGAGGCGACATGCATTGTTAAAGAGTTGGACGCGTTGCCAATCTGTGGCCTGAACTTTTTTTTTTTTTTGGTGATCAAACTTACGCGGAGGGACCAAAAGTGGCCGGGGCAGACCGCCTTGAGCAGTTCGGTCTTCCGAGGCCGCAGCACCAATCCCCGGGAAAATTCACAATTTGGCCAGCTTCCATGCTTAAAGAGGGGATATAGGTGAGAATCTGAACGACAACACATAGTGCTGAATGTAGATCAGTCTACGACAGAAACAAAAGGCTTTGGCTTTCTCATAACGTCTATGAAAACACTGCGGCTGGTTCCTCATCAGCCCTCCCCCATCACCTCTGAGTGTCTAAAGACAGCCTGTCCTCATTCTCTTTATAGTCCACACTTTGAACTAGACCATGGCTATCTTGTGTTAGAAAAAAAAAAAAAAAAAAACTTAAGAGAACCTGACCATCAGACAGATACGCTCTAACCATCAGGAACGCACTCAGGCAGCTAACATACAAAAATATAACAAGAACCTTTTTTTTTTGTGTTTTTTTCGCTTTTTCCTCTAATCTTCTGAATGCAGTGAAAGGCTATAGAAATGTTCCATGCTTAAAACTGAATCAATTGTCACGAAGAGTGGCATTTCACCTTTGATAGATAGATCGATGATGTTATAATATATATATAGATATATACAGATATATATCTATATACATAGATATAGATATACTGTATATACAGTACTTTAAAACACAATTCAGTTAATATTTTGTTGATGAGCTAGACCTCGTCTACATACAGTTTTCAAACAAGTGACACAGGAACGTAACATTTTGGTTATTGTTGGTGACACGTTGACAAACGAGCAAAAATGTAATATAGCTTATCTACTAGTGCTCTTGTTTTGTGTCCTATATAAGAGCCATTAACACAATTAGCATGTGGAGAGAGGAATCAGTTTAGGGAATGAAGTGCTTCATAAGCAACAAATTTACTGGAGAGGCCCACAGACGGGGTATAAAAAAAATAATAAAATGAACGAATGTTCCTTTTCTGTACAGAATTGGACCCCAAACTAATTTCACAGTTCTAAGAAATTCCCTGACCCTCCCACATTTCTTACATTCAATACGGCGTCAGGTAAGCTGTGCAAAACCTTACTTTAACTGGCTGGTCGCCGTTTCGTTGCATGTGTCTTTGGTACAAAAAACAATCAAAATATAGTGTGCAAATATTTTTTTTGTAACTCTTAAACCAAAAAAAGATCTGGAAACCCATCCCCCCCCCCCCCGCCCCCCCCGCCCCCCAAAAAAGACAAAGTACCAAAAACCATAAGTAATCTATTGCAGAGCCCTCCTATATACACAGACTCTGTGGCATCGCGCAACGAGAGCTTCCATTTGTCTTATGTACATTCAGAATATCTTTAAAACAAAATTCACGGCAAACCCCCACGCGGGTGTCTCCCTCCGCACATTCACCAACAATCTCCCTCAGTGTAAAGTAGTCCCCCCCCCCCCCCCCCCCCCCCCCCCCCCCCCCCCCCCCCCCCCCCCCATCCGGACCTCCGTCCCATCACCTCTTCCTCTTTCACTCCCTCTCACTTACTCACTCAGACTTACAGCAACACACACACACACACACGCGCACACACGCGCGCGCGCACACACACGCGCGCGCGCACACACACGCGCGCGCGCGCACACACACACACACACATAAACAAGGCACAATGAATAGAACTTTCATCAAACACTAGTATGAACACACCAAACTGTTAGCCTGGTCATCTCGACTGTACAAAAAAAGGGAGCCGGTGCCGTTCTTTTTTTTTCTCTTTTTCCACTGGGAGACACTTCTATGTACATGTGTGTGTATGACTGTTGGACGAGATGGATCACTGTTTGCGTCTTCTTCGTCACCACCACCACCACCCCCACCGCCGCCGCCATCACCATGAGGGTGATCTTCCTCACAGTCCGCTCCCGTACTGGCTAAATGTCTTTTTTCACCCCAGTCCAGTCATAACCAGCACAAGGCCATGAAAAGCACCAAACCACGTGCCTCCTCTCCACATGGTCAACTATCTCCTCTTAAGGTAATGTTGTCAAAATGAATCGTTAAGCGTCCTCCGCGTGCCACAAAAAGCAACCCAGCAGAATGTCACTTAAATTCAATTTTTTTGACTTTCGGCTTTAAGTGCTATTTTTGTCGGCACATTTTTTTTTCCCGAGGAACAATCGCCTACATTTTAAAAAAGCTGATTGGCAACAAGAGGGGATGGCATGAAAATATTTAGGCCTTCAATACAAAATATTTCCTGCCACCCCGCAAGGCCTCGGAGCATGCTGCTGCTTTTTTTTTTTTTTTTTTTTTTTTCTCTACGCAGCCGTCATTGCAACCAAAGCTATTTACATTGAAGTGCTTTAATCGGTGGGTCAGGTTGGCTTCTTGCAGTTTTTTTTTGTTTTTTTTGGTTGCCATGTGAAGTGAAGCTCTTGTAGGTCATGATAACTGGAACCTTCTCAACCTTTTGATGGTGAAGCATAACAGTTCCTCCTCCATCGTTACCGCCCCAAATTGTAAGAAAGTAATCCAGTGGTCGCACTCGTGTGACTGTCTCAGCCCTGGGAGCAAACCTCCAATGGAACCACCCCACCACATTGCTATGTGAAACACACGTAATCACCACCCGTGGATTCAGGACGTGCCATTAGCTGTACACCTAACCATGGTTTGTTTTTGTTTTTTAGAGGCGCGTCTCCCAACAGAGGGTGTCGATGGGTTGGGAGACGGTGACGGGTGGACTCTGCACGCAGAATGCAGAGGCACAAAGCTACGGCGTATGCCATACGGGTGCATGGCTTTTTTGAAACAAACACACACACACACACACAGCAGGGGTGTGGTATGGGTGTCTGTGTGACTAACAAGTGTGTATGGGCGTGGGGGTTGGAGGGGCATGCAGAGGGGGGCAGGGGGCATAGTTACAGTGGGACAGCACGGTGGGAATATCTAGGTCCACTCCTCTGGGTGGACGGCGGCTTGTCTAGATTTTGGAGGTGGGGACACGCAGGCCGACCAGGCCGCCGGTGGGATCGCCGTGTCCCGTGTTCTCCAAGATCTTGTTGACAAAGTCGGATGTCTCCCCGGCAACAGGTGCTGCAACTGCACACAGAGACTCATGAGAATACAGTCATATCTTGACAAAAAAAAAAAAACCAAAAAAACAAAAGAATTCAATCATCTTGAAGCAATATTTCGTCACGTGTTATGTTTTAATGTTTGGTGTAATTGGTAACAGCAGTGTGACCTCCCCCACCCAGTGCTTGTGTGTTATTTGCTCCTCACCCAGCGTCTCCTGGATGAGCCGCTCCAGGGTGTCACTCATGTTGGTGGGACGCGGAGAAGAGTCCTCGACTCGCACCACAATCTCCTCCTTGATGGTGTTGATCACGAAGAGCAGCCGATCTACGGGGAGTTACGGGTTAGAGCACGGATGACACGCGCACACACACAAACACACTTAGAAACACCAACACAAAGCATTGATGCAAAACACATCAACACGCCTCAGGATTAGATATTTTGGAAAAAATCTAAATAGGACAAAAAGGGAATTTGTAAAAAGAAATAAAGCTGAGAATAATAAATCTTAATATTTGAATACCACCATGCTTGCATCAATATGTTTAAAATAGAAAATAAAATTATAATTCCAAGCAAATAAATTACAATTGTTATGAGATTTAGTAAGACGGCAGGAAAATAATAGGATGCAGAAAGGGAATCAAAAGTCATTTACCATATTCTGTGCTGAGTCCCCAGAGCTTCACCTTGTTTGCTTCGTACTGAGCCTTCTTCTTCAACCGACAAGCTCTAGAAAACACAACGCAGGGTTGGCACCGGGAAACGCGACATCCGGCTTTTAAATCTCCCCTCACACGTCACTGCGCACGTGCACGTTTTTACCTGGAGGCCAGCTTGTTTTTCTCCTTGCGGGAGCGCGGCCGGGCGGTCAGCGGCAGCTCGCTGACCGGCGTCAGGTCGCTGATCACCTTGTTCAGTTTGCGCAGCTCGGTGCCGATCTGCAGCAGCTTGCGCGGGTTGGGAGTCAGGTCCTCCACATCGGTGCGCCGAGACTTCTTCAGCATGTACTTTCCTAGGCCACGGTAGACGGAGAAGAATTCCACTCACCTTTCATCTCACTTAAATGCATTTCATTTAACCTCACCTCATCTGCAGCTCAATGCAGAACACTGACTGAGGCGACCAGCATGACATATTTTTGTGAGGCTTCTCTGGATTACGTGGCTGCTATTTTTCCTCAAGGGTAAAGATGGTCGCCTTTAAAGACCTGACCTGTAATATCCCTGCAACGTCTCGGTGGGAAAATCCCAAACCCCTCACGGCTGCGAGACCTTCTTCTGCCTATATTCCACTCTCCAATATATGACATGTGTGTGTGTGTGTGTGCGTGTGTGCAGGTATGCATACCGTGGAGAGGCCCGTTCTTCTGGTACAGGTTGCTAGGCAGCGTGTGTCTGTCCCACTCCGACGGCTTGAGCAGTCGCTCCTGTTTGGAGGGGGTGAGCTGCTCGCTGTACTCCCAGAAGTAGCGGCGCTTGCCTCTCTTCCGGCTGGAGACTCCCGCAGTCAGGTCTTTAATGTCCTCCATCAGCTCCATGTCACAGCCTGGTGGAGGAGGTGGGGAGAACATGAAATGAAAGAAAAAATGAAGAGAAAACAGAAAAGGACAGGATTGATTATGTAAGTGATAGATGACACGTTGACAGCTACCTTGCTCAGAGAAGGTGTCGCTCATGTCGTCGTCCTTGTCCGCTTCGTAGTCTTCGTCCTCCTCCTCTTCCTCCTCCTCCTCTTCATTCTCAGACAGCTCGTGCTCGCTACCAAAACCCTCGTCGTGGTCTTCGTCGTCCAGCTCAAGCCCTTCGCCTTCCTCCTCCCCCTCTTCTTCCTCATCCGCCTCCTCCTCCTCCTCATCTTCCTCCTCTTCTTCCTCCTCCTCCTCCTCCAGCTTGGAGGGGACTCTGCCGGCCAGTCTGCTGCGGGTCAGGAACAGAGAGTAGTTGTGTTCCTCCTCTTTAGTCTTCTCGGAGCCCTCCGCTGCCAGAACGCCACCGCCGTCCTCCACGCCGCCGCCGCCGCTGGCCCCCGCCACGCTGTCAGCGCCCTCGGCTTCCTCAGCATCGCCATCCGGCCCAGAGGTGCTGCCCTCCTGGGCCTGGCTCGTCTCCACCAGTTGAGGCACTACAGGAGCCCATCCTAAGGGCATCTCTCTCTTGGGCGCCCCCTCCGCTTTCCTCTCGAAGCTCGTCAGGCTGCCGGAGCCTCCGGGCGCGGCGTCGGGACCTCCCACTGAGGCCGCACTAGCTGAAGTGCAAGCCTTTTCATCCTGGGGCTGTGAGACGAGAGGTGGAGGGGGGGGAGGAGGATCGGAGCTCTGCAAATCCATCTTGGGAAGCATGCAGGGAGGAGCTCTGTGCACAGCGCTCACGCGGACTTTGGCCTTCCGCACAAAGTCGGAGGTGTGGGAGGTTGGGGCCAACATCTTGGTTCCTCGGCCCTGGGTCTTGCTTTGCGCATGGGCGAGACTGAGCTGGTTCTGGGTCTTGGCCATGGTCTCGGTGCTGGAGGGGACGGGTCTGGTGGCCTTCTGGGGGCCTTCGGGGAAGTCTGGGAGGAGACTGCGGGGAGGACGGGAGCAGGACGCGGAGCTCTGGGAGGGCCGCGCAAAGCCAGGGACCATGGGTCTCTTACTGTGGAAGGGGAACTGGGAGGACGGAGGCTGGGGGGGGACGGGCAGGGTCAGGTCAGCCGGAGGGTAGAGCGCCTCACACACGGGCTGCGAATCCTCACTGTTCAGCTGAGCCAGAGTCGGGGTTCGACTGATCACCTCCTCATCCTGGTAGGGACTGGAGAAGTCATCCAGTCCCAGGAAATCCACCTCCTTGGTGCCCCAGATGTCACAGCTGGCCAGCCGTGTGTATCTGCAAGCACACGCAGGTCTATCAACAGTCAAAGCTTATTCACTTCCCCACTTTGTACATATAGATAACCTTTTCAAAAAGTGGCCATGCCCACACATTTTTAAGTGCATGGTTCTGAAGGCATCAATGACAGGGCCAATGCGTCACATGTTCACAGGTGACAAACACCGCTTTAAAAATAGCTTGAGGGTGAATACACACATGACACACACATTTGTGTACTACCTTATTTGTGGGTTGGTTTTGTGTGTGTGCATGTGTTCTGCATTTACGAACACCAAACAGTGAATGTTCAACATCGGTGTCATGCATTTGCCATGTTGCCAGTTTTTTTTTTCATATTTAAAGCTGTTCATCTTAATTCCCCCTGGACTATGAACATCATCCACCTCCACGTCTTATGCGGAGTTGTTGTTGTGCAGTCTGAGTGATGCATCTGCGCGTCGGTTCACACTCGCTAGAGTATATTGGCTTTTGTTTTTTTTGGATCCAACTAGTTCGTGAAAGGTTGAGAATCGCTGGAAAAAACAGGCCACAGGCAAACACCATTATTTGTCCCGGAACAAGCAGTTATCATTTCCAATGAGGGAAATGATATCGATCCTCGAGGGCGTCTGATCTTCTCAACCTATACTTGCAAACCTTCATGTTTCTATGTTTAGCTGCAATGGTTTGCTTTGTGTTTATTGTTGAATTGTTGTTGAAAATGAAAACTCAAGGGGAGACGTCTTCATACATCAACAAACAGATCCCATCGGGTGGTCATAGTCTGTGATACACAAACACGCACAGTGGTTGCGTGGTGTGTATTGTATTCAGTAAAAAAAATAAAATAAAAAAAAATCCAAAACACAATGGAGTAACAGAACAGCAGCGTGGGACGAGTCTGGGTTGTAAAAGAATGAGTCACTGGTTGGTCGAAAGATTAAAAAAACAAACAAAAAAAAAAACACACAGCACTTTTCCGCTGTTTCACTTTAACATGACCTTTGTCCTGTCAGCAGCAGATTCCACCCACAGCTGCAGCGCTCAGACTTTAGTCTGCCATCCGCCCTCAGCATGACACACACACACACTCGACAACAGAGACGAGGGGCAGACAAATTCGTTTGGCAGCAAAAGCACCAGGACCAGGGCGGGACAGATGAAGCATCACCTGAGGAGCCAGGAGGCCCCCACATGCTCCAAATCATCCGGTGACACACTTTTGTGTCGATAACCAAACTCTACTATAAAAAAAAAAAAAAAACTTCAGTCACGTTCCGAATGTTGGCGGATTAACTTCTCATCTGTTCTGCAGTTCAAATCCAGCCCACATGATGCAGGACATTTAAAAGTTGAGTGTTGAACCAATTAGAAAAACCTGGACGGGCACATTTGGATAAGCAAAATAGGAACGCTGCAGAATACCAAATGCAATGATCTCTTCCCTCTGGTATGACGACTCTCAGCCTCGAGCCGATTGGTCCCGACATACGGTACATGATCACAGCCGAAACCTCCCCCGACCGCAATCTAGTTACCACTTCTGCATTTAAAGCGGCAGAGAGAATTGTTTCTCCCTTCTCAGAGTGCCATGCTAATTGTTGCACCGTCCAATTTTAAGTGAGGCCATGACAAGTGCTGCTGTAACTTGATTTTAAAAGAAAGAAATAAAGCACGTGAGTAAATAATGCAGTGGGTACCTGGTGAGGTCTTCCCAGTAAGAGTCCCACTGTTCGAAGGCTGAGCTGCTGTAGACCGTCTCACACTCGCCCAAACCCATGAGCTGATCCACACAGCCCTCCATCTCCTTTCCTCCGTCCGCGACCCCCGCCGCGCTGTCCCCACACGGGCTCTGCTGGTGGGTCATCTCCCTGTCCTGCAGAGGCCATGAGGCAAGATGGAGGCGGGTCAAACGTTGGGAATTCTACATAGTTCAGCTTTTTGAAGTTCCAGGGTATACCTTCATAACTCGCACTACTTATCGAAACCGTATTGCATGTTGTGTTCATGTTTTTTTTTGATATTTGTGTCAGATGATAAGTCAAAAGCATGTTTCATAAGGTCACGGTCATCTTGATCTTTGACCTTTGACCAACAAATTCGAATGACTTCATCCTCAAGTCCAACGAAAACACACACAAGCCAAATAAAAAATAAACACAGCAGTAGAGAACTAAAGTAGTAGCAAATATCTTGCGAAATAGTGAGATAGAAGGAAAACAGCAAGACAAGGAAAAAAATTATAATGCTCGGGAATTAATGAAAACCTGAGAACCGGCTTTCTGTGTTAATTCGCGGCAACAACCCTAGAGCAAAAGATTTTTCACAGAAACCATTCCGTTCACATATCTGTCCAGTGTCCACACTGAAGACTTAACTGCAGGGATGTTACACGGGTCATCCTACATATTGATGCGTTGCTAGGGAGCGAGAAACTGAGAGCGGGGCAGTGAATCACTGGTTGTTTAGTCTACAGCCGGCAGGAAATTGAGGCGGACACCTGCAGCTGACAGAAAAGCTGCCTCACGTCAGCCACCTGTGAGCCCGGCAAATGTCACGCAGATGATAAACAATTTGACACGGATCTGTGATTTAAAAGGCCACGCCGGCAGCCGCGTTGGCCGCCAGCAAATATTTATTTTGAGAAATTTTAAATAGGATATGTTTGTCGCCATTAGCGCTGCTATAATAAACGTTCACAGTAAAAAGGCCAGGGAATTAAACTATGATAATAAAAACATACTGATCCAAGGAAAACATTTGCAACTTTGCATTTACCTCCACACAGATTTGAATATTTCTTTTTATATGTATATGGTCCATTGTCTATTGCATTGCATTGTCTATTGTTTACCCTGGAGGTGCGGTGCATCTCGCCAACTCGAGGCAAGTCGAGTGCAGCTGTAAGTGATCTTCTCGCTGTGACAATTTCGGTTTTAACTATTCCTGCCAGCGATATTTAAATGTGATTGACACCAGACAGCCCCACTAAACCCTGCGATACACTAATTGCGGAGGGGAAACTTCACACGGCTGACGTGAGGCGGACAGTGATCCGCAAACTGTAAAATCTGTACAGGAAGTGAAACTCCACCGATTCCGTGAGTCTTTCCATGAGTTTTTGGTGTCTGTTTGACAAGCTCCCCACATTGCTTTTTCTCAAACAATAGTTGTGTGTCTTTCTATCTGCACGCACACACATTGCTAACTGCAGCCAAATAAAACGGAGAGCTGAACTCATAGCAGCCACGGTTCAGCCCAGAGAACGGAAACGCAGTAACATTTAGAGTAAACGAGTAAAGCATGTTAAAGTAACACCATCACACAAAAGTGTAAAACAGATGAATATGGGCACTTCACAAAAGACAGTACTTGCGTTTCCCCTGCAATATTATGCAGCATGAACACCTGAAACTGATATTTACAAAGTCAGGCTTAAAGGATGGTTAACAAGAAGTGCTGCCTGCCTGTTACACAGCCTTGGGGGGGGGGGTTGCATGTGGATGGGTGTGTGCGTGTGCCTGTGTCTGTGTGGGTGCATAGCCACTTACCAGTTCGTACATGAAGTCTGGGTCAGAGTTGGTGGCGAGCAGATCAGTGCTGGTCAGGGCCTGGTCAGCAAATGAGTAGTTCTGAAAGGCGTCCGCAAAGGGAGGCTCCATCCCACTGACGCTGGGCTGCGGCACCACGGTAAGAAAAAAAATATGAATCCATTTTTATTCATCCAAAATAGTAGTGCATTTTTTTTTTTTTGCACTATATAATTCCAGAGTCTCTAGGTTCTTACCTGAGGCATTGCCAAGCACAGCTTAAGGTTCCAGTGGGGGGAACCTCTGGGTCTCCTGTCCGGTCCCAGTGGTGCGAGGTCGTTCGATCAGCACAATAAATGAATGCTGAGGGAGGCGGTGGATGATGCAGCCCTTGAGGCTGAGGCTGGGGGAGAGGGAGTCAGTAACTGGGATTGAACTGGTCCGGTCTGCTGTGGTTCTCTGTATGCTGTAGCTCTGTGGTGAGAACCGAGAGAGAAAGCATTAGAACCGAAAGAGTAAAGGAAACGCAGACGACGCAGCCGAGCAGTAACATGCAGATACACTTTAAACGCAGCCACGGCGGGGGTCTATTTGTTACCCTCTACCCAAAAAAGATGGACTCAATGATTAAACAAAGCAAAGCAAAAAGGAACTTCACTAATGTGATATTTATTATTAAAATCCCAGAATGATAAATTGGCACATGCACACTGCAGAGGCAAGCGCCTCTTCATTTGCGATAGGTGACTTGCAAATTTCAGGTGAAGCTTTTTCTTGGTCAAATACAATTTGAATGAAACAGATATTAAGAGGAAATAACCTTTAGTTTTATATTGAATACAATTTTCTCCATATGCCTGCAGGTCTCTCTCTCGCTTTAATTTTTGCATCGCCAGCGCTGGTTCTTAAACCAGATTTTTGCTCTACATTTTGCCTGTGGTTGTTCGGGGAAAAAAAAAAAAGTTTCCGTCTTGGTCGAAACAACAAACAAAGATGCTCTGATTGCTGATAATACACGGCCGTAACTTTGAGAATCAGTTCAAAGAAAGTCAAAAGCTCAGACTCTTGACAAATCTGATCCTCAGAAGAAATTGGGTCATCGTTATGAACGAGCCCAAACATGGCTGTGTTAAGAGGGCAGGGCACAGTGAAAATCAGGACACCTAGGGCAACTTATTACTGCTTGTATTGTGGTTGTGTTTTTTTTAGACCTGGTGTTATATTTGTAAAACCTCCACAAATGTAGGTGGGTGTATTTCTGGCTGACACAGAATTTTGGGGTTTGGTATGCAATTCTTATAATTAAAATTAGAATTAGAATTGCGCATCATCCCACGCAAACATGCACATGCAGACACACACAAGTCGGGGGAAATTTGACCTCTGCATTTGACCCATCTGTGGTGCATGCAAGGCCACAGAGCAGTGGACAGCTGAGAGCGTCCGGGGAGCAGATGGAGACCACCTCGACTGGGCCTCTCCCCAATCCACGATGCCCCAAAAAAGACAAAAGTCCACTGACCCACACATGTCAATATATTTCTTCATTTTCACTACTTGCACAACACTCTTGAATATGCTTTTGTCCACTGTCTAACAACAACACACCACCCTCCTTAAAGTCCATTATACAAGTGTCCAAAGCACACACCAGGATACCGCTTATCGCCAGGATTGTCTGAGCAAATAAACTACACAGAACGTTGGGTTGGGAAAGAACACAAACTTCTCCAAACTGAGGCACCTCCCGACATTTGATCGCTCCATCTGTCCTGAGTGGAGCGTTCATCAGATGATAATTCTATCATCATTGTCAACCTCTCGCTTTGTCTCGCCACCTAGCGACTGGAACACAAACCTTGGTTCCGCCACGTCTTTTGCATAGCAAACAAATGAGAGTCTGCATGGAGAAATGACCCGGGCAGCGAACAGCTGACACACACACACACACACACACACACCAGTTCTACCCTTCTCTGGGGCTGGGGGACGACGACATCACTTACTCTCACTGGCTGCAAACTGACTCATATGAACTCTTGACCCTGAGATCTGTCCCCATGTATCTGTTCACTTTGCATAGAGACAGGAAGTGGCAGATCACAGTGCTCATGCAACAACATGCGAAAAAAACCTTCACAAAAACATGCAGGCGCACAATGTTAGGCACATAAATATGCAATAAGTTTAGGAGCCCGGCGCTCACAGAAACACAAAGTGCAATTATCATCATAGCTCAGTGTTTACGTCTTGGACAGGCGTGTCTGTCAGAACGCGGAAAATAAACGGCTTAGACACAACTATGACAGCAACATTAATCCCGACACAGCTTTCACAAAAAGAAACAAAGCGGCGGTCACGAACATGCAAAGTCACGGCGTTTCACAATTCTCCAGTCAAAAGCTGCAGTGAACATATACCATGAGCAGATTTTAATATCATCCAACTCACTGCTCAGCAGAGGACAGTGTGCCCGAGGTATAGAACCGGAAATGTATGACCGAGTCTGATGGCTCCCAAAAGATTCGAGCTGAACCCGGTCTCAGATTTAGTTCAAAGATAACAAATGCCCCAATAAAATCTTTAATTTAGGCTCTAACACTTTGGGATTTGTTTGAGTTTGATGACAACACACTCTGTGTGGGCTGATGTCAAGGTCTGCGCACAAATGTGTGTTTGTGAAGCTATGACAGAGAAAAAACACAAATACAAATAGTAATGTGAACTAGACAAGATCAACTTTTGAAAAAAGCATCAACATCCCAGAGGTGCACAAGGGGATTTGAGTCGGAAACAAAGGCAGGCTTTAGTTTTTCCAGCTCAGGTGATAAACCACTCTGCTCACTCTCAGTAATTTGATTAACTCTTTAAACAGGCCATCACCATGCACTGTGGATACATCATTCTTGACTGCTGCAGCTCACACGTTGGACATATAATCTGTCTTCTTAAGCAATCTGCAAAATGGCCCGTTGCTCTTTAACACGTGGGCTCACGATGCATGCGTGTCTCGACAAATGTATGATTTCCTGTGTTTATAACAAATTCACACATGCAGCTATAGCAGAAATGGAACTGTGCAACATCAGCCAGAGATCAGAGATCGCAGCCAGAAATAGATTATTCGAAAAGAAAAACTTAACACCAGCCCAACATGATATGTTTTAGTACCCATCAAATGCAGTTACTTGTGCTACATAGCTAAATTAACTGTTCAATGGCCTGGTTGAAAAACGATGACATATATGTACATATATATATAGTATACTAGCTACTACTTAAACCACTTAAAATCGTGTCTGAGCATAACCACAAGGGCTATTTGTGACTGTGCTCAACATGTTGGTCCACCATCATGCAAACAGCTCACATTTACTGCCCCACAACATTGGACGAGTTCCAAGTAGGCCAATCAGCAGTGTCTTATTTGGAATGAGTAACCTACTGATACCAGTTGGTTCCTGAACCCTGCAGAGATAATAAGCATGAGATGCCTGACTAAAAAAAGAACATGTGGGAGAATCCCTGCAAATACCATCAAAGGTCATTAATCCACAAATCATTTGTGTGTGTACACAGGCAGAGAATATGGACACACACTTGCTGGCAATAGTGATTGAAAGGCTGGTGTTTTGATGATTTATTCATATGATTATGTGTTTCCTCCTAGTGTGCTATAAACAGATAAGTGACAGTAGGGCTGGCATTTCACTGTTATCGACTGAGTATTGATTGTGTAGCGTCTGTCAGTGGAATCCCTTTGTGATTTATGATGACAGCCTCATTGTCATCATCTTCCAGCGCTTGACAAACAAAAAATGAGTGACTCGTCTCAATTGTAATCATATTAGATCATAACATAAACTTAACAAACATTCTATTATTCACTTTCAATAATAATGAAATCAGTATGTTCCTTTTTTTCCCCCACTTATCAGTTCAGCCTACTATATTCCACAGCAGCTCGAGAACACAACACACCAACTGTACTGGAGGTTTACTGTAGGTCAGCAGGTCCCAAACTGGGAGGTTACCTCGCCCCGGACTGGGACACAAAGCCATTGCAGTGGGAAATCACTGCCTTTACCACAAAAGATATTCTGACTTGTCAAACAGGACTGGGACTATAATCCCTAACTGATGTACTGCATTGCAATCATTTCTGTAGCCTTTAGTCTCTGCAGATATTGGTGTTATTAGCACCGCATTTGCTTTTCCTGCTGAGACAGGCCGTGGCTGTGGATCAGGAAGAAGGGTGGGTCATCTACTAATGACAAGCCTGGCATTCCAAACCACACGTTTTGATGTTCTTGTGTCCGAGGGCAAAACACTTAATCCAAAATGACTCCCAGATAGCAGAGCAGCACATTGCAATGATTTTGGATTTTTTATTATCATTAATATTATCATTATCAACATTCCCTTTTTTTCCTAATAAATATTCTGAACTACAAACCATG
Organism: Colistium nudipinnis; assembly: GCA_016785305.1. Classification (NCBI taxonomy): domain Eukaryota; kingdom Metazoa; phylum Chordata; class Actinopteri; order Pleuronectiformes; family Rhombosoleidae; genus Colistium; species Colistium nudipinnis. The sequence continues at coordinate 28,692 of JAFBJU010001076.1, forward strand.
AGAAAAGCAGTTAAAAGAGACCATCACAACGCCCAGGAGCACAAGGGTCATTAACAGGCATTATGTTTTATCAAACCAACCAACAATCCAGACAGAAACGTCCCCAGTATCTCCTCTGTCTCTGCACTCAGCACGGATCCTCAGCAAAGCACAACAAACCTCAACCTAACGCTTCGGGCCAACACCCACGTAATCTCTGCTTCCTATTGGCCAGGCGCGGACAGTGTCCCGCCTTCAAGTGCCTCGCGGTGGCTGCCGCGACTGCCAATCACGGGAGCTGCTTTAGAGCAAACAGCCCGTTTCATGCTCGGTTGAGGCATAAGATAAACAAGTTGGAGGCCTACACGCCCGTGGCCTACATAGCTATATTTAATAAAAATGCATTTGAACTCACATCTCACATTAACCACAAAACATGGGCACAGCACGTGATTATAAACCAATGCGCGGCTTATAAATGCCTGTAACTACGGAGAATCACACATTCTCACGTTCATCGGTTGAAAAACAACATCAACATTTTTATTTGAAAATCCAAAGTAATCATTCTCTACAAATATAGTGTTGCATATGGAATAGTAATGCGTGTCAATGAAAATGTAGGGGCGTTTTTAATCTGAGATCACATGGAAATTTCTGGTATTGTCGTGTGTGCGCGCGTGTGTGTGTGCGTGCGTGTGTTGGGGGGCGTGTACCTGCCTAGCGCTCTGCCTGCAAAATAAGTCAGTGTTTGGCCTTAAACTGGGCCACCGAGGCTCCGTTTATCACAAATACAGTGCAAATGTGTTCTATGATCGATATTTAAGGAATGTTGATTAAATCTGATGGTATTAAAACATTTAAGGGATAGTTAAAAAGTGGAGTACAAGGCGATCTTTTTAGAAAAGTGCAGCTTTATACACACTTTAAACCAAATGTTCACGTGTGTGATCACTACAGATGTGAATTCATTAAATTAGGTGATGCCTTTTGATAGCTGGGTGTCAGATTTTTTGACAGGTGAAGCCCCTGAAATGGACGTGCTCTCACCCCGGAGCTTGAGCGAGCTGTTCGGGTTCTTGCAGACCAAGTCTCCCCGTTTGAAATCAACGAGCTGTCAGAGCTCTTGAACACCGCCATCCGCGTGCCACCTACCGACGCGGAACCGACGAGCTGGAGCTGTGCTTCCCTTTCGGCCGCAGCTCTCGCTTAAGTATGGCCTCCATCCGCCCCCTTCCTCATCCCCGCTGAAGCCCGACACACAACAACAACTGACCTGCTGCCGTTAGCTCCGAGGCTAATCCTTTACTAACATCGAGCGGACGTGGCCAAAATTCCCGGCCGCTCCCCACACACGGGTCCGCCTCACCTGTGGGTCGCCCCTGCAGACGCGTCCCTCTCGTGTAGCTCCCGTTTTGGAGGTATTCAGTTCCGCGGTTCAATGGAGTCCACACGCTGCAGCAGCTCTCAGGTTTGTTTTGTTTTTCTTCTTCCTGACGGGTTCCTGGAAAGCGCGTGACTGCCTGACCACGTGGTGCGTCGCTGGGCCAATAGGAGCCGAGCCCCCAGCCTGCGAGAAAACACCACACATTTCAGAAGAATTCACAATAATAATACTAATATTATTGTTGTCATCAATATAAAACATGTTGTTTTTTATTGTATTATTAATTTCTAGTTCGTAGGGATTCGTGGCTGAATTTACATGATCGGGGACCTGTTTTTTGGCTCCACAGTGAGCCCTCCCACCTCCTTTATTACAATTGCATCATGCACCCACAAACTTATAGCTCTGAGGTTTTTTGAGTAGTTTTAAACTAAGTGCAAAATGTTGTATTATAATAAAAATATATACTATGTACTATTTAATCATGTACAAGTGCATGATGTCAGACTGTAATATTTACATCAAATCTCCTAAATTCTCATTGGAAATGTTAAATATACAAAGATGAGAAAGCAATTTAGTATAAGTCCCTCTAACGAGTGGAGAAAATAGTCCACGTACCGAATAGAAATGTATTTGATTATTTTTACAAACATTTTATTTTACTTTTGAGTTATGGATAGGCTATTTAGTTATAATTTCCAGGGTGAGATTACCCTCTAGGCAAAGCAAACCCCTTTCCGGGGGCAGCTGGTGGGCATGCGGACACATGAGCAGACGACAGGATATACTGGAAAAACAGGGAAAAGATAAGTTAAACACAATCGACTCTCTGATTCTCATAAACTATTCAGAGTCTCCACTGAGCTCGGCCCAAAACAAGCTGTTCGAGGCAGCTCCCACCCCTATTTCACTGGAAAAAGAAACAATGACTCCAGTCACAATTACCATGTGTGAATAAGACGGTCACCATGACATTCTTGTGAATACAGTGCATGCCCAAAGCATCATGTGTTATCCCATTCAACAGTGTTATAATTAAAGCTGACACACAAAACTATGGTTTGTTGCATGTTTACCGACCTTCTATCTAAGTTCATTTTGGGTAAATATGTTTTTGTAAATTATTTCATCCCATGTGCGTTGTATTCAACATTGACAACACAGCAAATCCCCTCTGGTGATAAAGACGGGGTGATACGGCCGACGGTGGACTTTGAAATGGGAATGCTTTCTCTTACCATATATTTTCCGAATGATCGCTGTTTATTTATTTTTTATCACATCACATCATACTAGGAACTTTTTCTGCATTTGACTGATTTACATGCAGAAGCCGCTGCTGAGGGAGAAAGGCTCAGCCCACAGTATTTCCAACATCATCGTGAGGCTGAGAAGCAGGTTAAAGTATTGCTGCAATTTCCTTTTAAGAATCCATCAACTGAAGCCCTTTGGAGTCACAAGCATTTAGGAGTGAACAGAAATCCTATGTTATAAATAAAAATCAAATAAAAAAACATTCTTATGGAGGTAAACAACAGTCAGTGGCTTCTTAATCTCTTTTTCGTAACACTCATGTATTTTGGTAAGACAGTGCTCATTTAAGAAAAAATGATAGCAGAATCTCATACAGGCTGGAGAAAATAAATAAAAAAAAGGAGAGGGGGGTGAGTGACATGATCACCACCAGCAGCTCCAAATATCTGTCTTGCTTGTTGGCTTCATCCCCGAGAAAAAATGAAAACTGGATTATGCAACAAAAGCAGAAGGAAGAGGAGATAATGAAATAGTCAGAATTAAGGGGCAATAGAGCATAGCACCAGTGGTAACTGCTATGAGTCACTGAAAAATGATTTGATGAATTTAAAAAAAATCCTACTTCAATTACACGAATGAGATTTCCTGTGTTCCAAAAGCAAGTCTGTTACCAGTCCTTCCTTCATCTGCAGGGTTAAGATGCAGAGCTGCAGATGTTTTTGTTTTTTTTGCTGGTCTATGCGTCTCATGCCTCACAGCTGCTAAAGCAGACAAGGCGCAGCCATTTAAAAGAGTCCGGTTCATGCTGTAATTATTGAAGCCAGGCGTGTTAAAATGTTATCTTCACTTGGCACAAGAATATTTATTTAAACAGTGCACCAGCTACTGAAGAAAGCCCAGCTCCCTTCAGTCCATCCCCTTTCTACTGAGATAAATATCAGCTGGTGTTTTCCGTGGTTGCCTAATATCTTGGCAAAGAGAAGCTGCATGCGGCTGAATTCTTGGATGGAACCACTACTCAGTATCAGCAATCAATCCCAAAACCATAGGAGAACGTGTCTCACATACTGTATATGCTGTGTCACTGTCTCAGAGAATGCAGCAAAATGAAAACGGGACAGCACCAGCAGTTGTCTTTAAGTTTTTTTTGTTTTGATTTTGATTGTAAATATTTTTTCCTTTCATTTTAAACATATGTGTCACTGATTATGCGTATAAGATGAATGTAGCAAATATTAAATACACTTTGCCACCGGAGAAAACCAATTACGAATTAAGCATCTATGTGCCTGCAGATTTTATACATCACGGACTGCCTCCTGCATGTTTGGCCCAGATGCCAAGATTCAGCATTGTTAAGTGGTGCCTTAGCGGGATGAACAATCCATATTTCCTTGGATGACCCAACTCTTTACAATTAGTGCCCTCATATACTGTATAAATACAACAGGTATAATGGATGCATAGTTAGAACCTTTATGATAGAATATCACCTGTATTTGTAGAACACCTACCCAACGCGCACGGAGAGAAGTCAGCAACTTTGGCCACAGCATGACGTACTATCAGAGATAATAAAAATTATGCTTGTTAATATTACTCATTGCAAAAAAACATAAACTTCCCATTTAATAGCATCAAACTTACATACTACAACAAGCTTTGCTTAAGTTCCCCCTCAGAACAAAGCTTCCGTAATGCGTCGTATCCATCGTGCAATTTGAAAAAAAAGGGTTTGTATCCTTGCTGAAGTTTGTCTTAGGTTTCAGGGGACAATGTCATAATTCAGTCTTGATTCTGTGCATCAGATCTCTCTGGTCTACCATGTCCACCTGTCTGTTCCAGCGGTGGTACGCCAACAGGGCGATGTTCTTGGCGGCCACAGAGCTCATCTCCAAGGCACTGCCGGCCCACTCGATACCGTTGAGGTAGTACAGATTTGGGTGGAGCTCCACAGGCGGCAGATCCTGTCTGCTGCTGTAATGAGGGTAGGGCTGCCACTCTGACACCTGCACAGAGTAGTATGACCTAAAATACAGAGGGATGGTAAAAGAATGAAATTGATATTTTGCTTTAGAAAATCTTCTTCACACACATATATTTTGTATTGACCAAATCGAAAAAGAAATTGGGTCATATTAATGCAGTAATGAACATGATTACTTTATTAGGCAGGAAGTGGCTGACCTGAAGAGTGTTTTGAGCTGAGACTTGTCCAGAGCCTGTGGTGAAAATACTTTATAGACTCCAGCCTCTTGGGGCTGCTTACGCCGGAAGCCTGCCGAGATGTTGACGGGGCAAACACTGGCCACGCTGTTGAAGAATATATCGGGGGTCTCTGTCGTCAAGATACTGGCGTAGGGGAAGAGGCGCGGGTCCGGGAAGCCAAAAAAAGAGGTGTTGAGGTAGCCGTGGACAATGGTTGCCACAGTGCTGTGATAGGGACCAGAGAACTGGTCAAAAGGAGGCGTGAAACCCTGGAACTGGACTCCAGACGTGCCACTGGTCTGGAGCGGCGTCGCCAACACCACAATGTCGTACAGCTCTGATCCGGCTCCTGCTGCTGTGGTAAAGCTCAGTTGGTACTGGAGCGTCTCCCCTGTAGGACAAATACACAAAATACTCAATTAAAGTGAATAAGTAGTGTGGCGTGATGGCATTCAGCGAGCATCAGAGTTCAGTACCTGACAGGACGGGGGAGACGGTGTGGACCTGGGCCTGCAGCAGGTTGGCGTTGGCCATCTTCAGCAGACCGGAGCACACCAGTTTGTTTCCTCCTTCCACCGCCCAAAGGTTGTTCTGTGCTCCAGCGAGAGAAACAGCACCTGAAACAAACACACAAACAGACACACTCACTCACACACACACACACAACAGACCGAGTTCTATAAACCAATTATGTGCTGCCCACACACTTTCCTGTCTCTCACGCTCCCACAGGCCACCACCTCCTCTTTCCTTACTTTTCTCTCTTCTATTCTCGACTCCCACCTCCTCCCTTCCTCCTCTGTTCTTGACCTACATCAGTGGGAACGTAGATGTTCACGTTCATATCTGGCCCTCATTTCAGCACTGCTACTCTTTTTTATTTTCTTTCTGCATCTGCACTGCTCAGTTTTCTCCACTCGTCTGACCTATGAATGCAGGGATGCTGACGTTCTGTCCGTAGTTGACCCTCATGACGGGTGCGATGACCTCATCGATGAAGCGCTGCGACACACCCAGCTCCAGGAGCGAATCTGACAGGGGCCGCCGGGTCATGTTGATGAAACCAGCCCCTCCCAGAGAGTCCAGCAGCTCCTCCACTGAGCTAAAGGCGTAGCCATGGGCTTGGTACTTGTATATCCTTCGTTATGCATGTACACAAACAAAAAATAGGATAAGAGAAGACTTTTTATAATACTACATTTGGGAAAAACTCAACACAAATGTATCAGCAAAGAGAGAGAGAGAGAGAGAGAGAGAGAGAGAGATAGTCCGGGGTGTTTAAGCAGACTGTTTCTGATTTCTAAAAATGACAAAAAGGATCCTAAGGGAGGAAATAGAGTTTGGTATGTGGTAATAGTGGATGGGCCTGGTTTCTGTCAGAAATTGAGTTGAGTTAACATACTGTGCTTTATTCTATACCTGAAGTAGTTTTTACAGTTTATGAGACAATATGAGATGCTACAAAATAATGGTAAGAGGGTTCAAATAGGAAATGGGTCAGAATTGCACACTACACCCCCCCACAGAGACACACTGGGACATTTACCAAAAAGGTATTTGCTTACCTCATGAACTTCTCCATGATTTCCTCCACCCACATCTGCAGGCGTATGAAGCTGATGCCGTAGCGCCACCACAGCCGGAACAGGTCCAGCAGGTACCAGTCCGTCTCCTCAAGAATCACCTCCCTGCCGTTGAACACCGCCATCTTCCCTGCCACGCTGCGGCGGTACTTCAAACCTTGACGGGTCAAAAGAAAAAAAAGCTACACATTTATTTGAGGACTGGTTTCTTTGTTGACATGGACAGAACACATTCAAAGAAAAATAAAGATATGTCTTTTTTTTCCAAATTATTATTCATTTCATCCAGTTAAAGAATCAAACACGTGGAGCTGGTTAATTCAACCCATCGTCCTTGATGTTTGCTGATCCATTAAGAGCCAGTAAAAAAAAATGTTTTTGTATTGCCTTTAACTATTTAAAATGCTAATCCAAGTAAGGACGGACAGTGACTAAATAAAAGAAAATAAAAAAGTCAAATTAAACAGTAGCCTACATACTTATTGTAACAATGGCAATTTAACCCTTGTGTGTCCTGTATGTGTAAACCCACCCAGCTGTTTGACAAACTCCTGCATGTGGAGGTTGAGTGAGTGAATGATTGAACCTCCGGACTCATAGTCATTGTTATTGACGGTGACGGTGGCGAGACGACCACCGACCTCTCCCTTTTCGAACACGTCCACCTGTACCTCAGGGCCGAAGTGCTGCCGTAGGAAGTGGGCCGTGGCACAGCCTCCAATCCCGGCCCCAACCACCGCTGGAGCACAGGGGGTAGAAGAGAAAAGTTCAAATCAGACGGTGACAGGAAACACTGAAATGTACTAAACCCACATAAGAGCATTGGCTAATTTTCCAAAATCCTCCGCACAACCAAGTTCACACACAGAGTTGGGTTTGTTTCTATGTACTGCACTTCATATAAAGTTAATTGATCATCACTGAAAACTGCATTGGAAAATCTAGGTGGAAAAATGAAAAGACCGTATATCTAAATACAAAAAATAACCATTGACATGAGGATTCCATGGTTACAGTTAAAGCATCCAAATATCATCCAAATCCAAAACAAATAAGATTAAATCGAATATCTGCCTAATAGTCAAAATCAATACGTTAAAAAAAACTCTGTGTGTGAGTGTATATATACAAAAAAGAAACTTTGTTAGAAGAAAAACCAAAACCATTTAAAAGTGATTTAAATGTTTAATAATAATAACAATATAAAAAAATACACAAAATCTATTGTATCTCAAAATATGAGTGACGTTTAAATAATTCTACAGTAGCCTTGCATTTAATACGGTGTAGACATTTCAAAATAAATGCGTGTTCGTCAGTGATATAACCGGGTCAATTGAGATTAGCATCCCAGCCTGTGGATGCGGGCTAGCATTAGCTTTAACGACATGCAGCTGTTAAACACTGATTTGCTCACCAATTTTAGAAGGCGGTGCTCCGTCGACCTGAGCGAGTCCCTCGGGGTTTCCGACCACCGAGCAGGCCGACAGCAGGACGGCGAGCAGCGGGAGAAGATAGCCCAACATACCGGCGACAGGGCAGCGAGGAGCGGGGAGGAGAGAAGAGCAGGGACCGCTAACTGGCTACATGGAGTTCGCTGCTTTCTCTTCCTGTGAATTCACACTGTAGCCTGTTCACATTTCATTCACAGTAAATTAATGTTTTTTTAAGGCTAGATCATCTGTGTAAAAACCCCTTTAAATGGTGATGCTACTTCTCTGTCTGCATCCATGTCCTGTCATTATAATCATCTAAACCGGTAGGAAGGTTTCAGCCAATCCCAGCACTATACGTCACATGGTGAACTACGTCACGACTGTACCTGCATTTCGTAGTCACATGAGGTGTTATTTACATATCACATATAAGGATGTACCCCCACATCAACACAATGACTGTTAATAAAAAGACTAAAATAAAGAATATATTAATTAATAGGTAGACATATTTTTTTTTATAACTTTAATACCTAGGATTCAATCAGATATTTCATGATCTATGTGGTGAATGCATTATTAATTAGTAAGTGTCTAAAGTATTGGCCCTAAATTGTTCTGACACATGGACTGTGACTGTCCATTCCAAACAAAACAATTACAGTGGTAGATAACTGCTCATTGTGTGAAGGTATGCGACACACAGCAGAAATGCAAATTTTGCAGCACAATAGTGTTCATGTGTGCAGGATGTGGTCCAACATGTGGATGCATTTTTATTTTTTTTTGGTATCCATTATATCTACACTAGTAGTGACAATCTTCCACCTTGTAGCCTATGTCCTGATAAAGAAACATGTCTTAATATTAAGTTTTTACAGATACAAAATGAAGGAAATTACATTGATACCAATGATTTATCTTATTTTTTCCCCGTGTGTTGATATAAACACATCGGCAAACTTCTGACAAGAGTGCAAAAAATTGCAATCAGTTGATATTTTCATTATCAGTAAGTTACACCCCTCCACACTCTTCATTTCAACTTTCCAGATAAGATCACTTAACCCACTTTGATCAATAAGAACACGCCCCAAACATGTGACCACTAAAGGATATATAAATTTGAGATGCTGAGATGATTTCAGACAGTTTGCCTGAATAAAAAAATTAAATGAATCGTCAAAACATTTATCTACATAAAATGATCAACATATAAGCAACTCACTTAGGTGGTCACTAGGAGCACGGATTTTCTTCCCCGTGCTCCAGAAATGAAAAAGAGGTCCGTAAAACGACATTTTGAAAAACAGTGGAAGTTGCCTTTATTTCATTCAACAAAGAAACTGCTGCTACACTGGAATTAACCACTGAGCAGAAACTAACATTCGCACTGAGCCACTGAAATGATGACTGGCACAGTGGAGCAGTAAGGCTTGAGGAGGCCTCAAACACATGTGCGCGCGCACTCACACACGCAAACACATACACACACACACACACTCACAGACACACACGCAACTTTCAACTTCATTTACATCAGTTATCTTACACCTCTGGCGGCTGCTTGGGGCAACAACCTCGTCCCTATCATCCCTCTCTCTCGCTCCGATGTGGGCGTTCAGAGGCGAGGGGTCAAGGGTCACCTTCATATCAGGTGACGTCTGTTCCCTGCTGTGGCCTTAAATGCAGGGCTACTTCAGGGCTAAGAGGTGACATAACACAGAGGCTGTTCGGCTCTATGCTACATCTCTAAGCGACATAACCCCCAGTAATAACACTGCGAGGCCAGCTGTGGGCCTGGAGGGCGGGGGGACAGGGGGATGTTGGGGGGGAGGTCATGCTCTGGCCAAAAGGAGGGCGAGGGGGACTGGGGCAATGGCCGAGAAGGTGAATGCGACCGGTCACTTGGTGGAGCGTCGGGTGGGCTCGGAGGCGGTGGGGGGAGGGGGAGGGCCGCGGCGGTCTAGGTCCTCGATGTAGAACATGATGAGCTTCCTGCGCTCCTCGGGAACACACTCCAGAACAAGGTAGCGCTTGTCATTCTGAAGGATCTTCTCCACATCCTTCAGATGCTGCTCCGACTCCTGGATTAACTTTCTTGACCTGGAGGGAGAATGCGGGAGAGGAATGTGTCAGGGTGAGAATGCCATGAATATTTACCCTCTCTGCATCTGAAGCATTCAATATGATATAATGCGCAATAATCAATGAAATGCCATTGATGGCATTTGCTTTGTTTATGCCTCTCCTGTGAGTGACAGTGCACAAACCTGTAGGTGATGAACTTCGTCTCCTTCAACAGGGTTCTGAAATCAGCTTTGGCTGTGATGTACTTGTCCTTGATGTAGTCTTCAAACTCACGTTGTCTCTTCTACGCAAACAGATACACATATGACCAAAAAATGAATATGTATGTAATACTTTTGAAATAAATAAACAAACATTTGTATCAAATAAATGCATCTTTTAGTTTTTTTTCCCAAGAGTTTTTAAAAAGAGGATATTATTACCACCTTACTATTTTTGTAAACCCACAATGTTAGGTTTGAGCTACATATGATATAATCACACACTATAGACTAATATACACATGTTTTCAGAGGTCAAGGTTATTTATGCTTGAAATGTTGCACTGAAAACGCTTAGTGACTGGATTGAGGTAAAAAAAAAAAAATTGACTGATCTTATAATTGTGTTATTGTTACATACCAAAATAGACAGGTGGGAGGTTTCTCATTAAAAGCCTTACTCTGTCACTGGAGGAGAACTTAATACAGCGAGGATCCTCCTTGATGACCTTTTTCACCTCCTTCCATGTAGTTGTCAAAGTGATCTACAACACAAACAAAGGTATGTCCATAAAATCATTAAATAACGCTGCCCCTAGGTCATTAGAAAAAATAGCAGGGAAAGCAGGGGAATCTGAAATAAAAAAAACACATTATTTTCCTTAGTCAGTCTGACCATGTGAGCCCACATGCGAGCACACAAAAGAAGAAGACAAAAAAAAAAGTGCACATTACAACCCTTTGGTTGGTTCATGTTTCCACTTCTCACCGTGATGGTCTCGTCCAGTAGCTGCCTGAAATGTTCCTTCTTCTTCTTGGCCAGAGCTTCCACGTGCTCGTTGAACAGCTTCTCCTTCTCCTCTCTCTCCAGCAGTGACGCAGACTCCCAGCGGTGGTCCTTCCGCAGGTTACGACGCGTGTCTGACCACGTTGCGTCTGAAGAGCGTACCTGAGGGAATGAATGAACAGGTAGGTATTTAAATGCTCCTCACCAACCTATCAAACCAACATTTTTCAAGAAACCTATTTAAGAAAAAAAAATGGAATCTTCTCTCACCATATCAGACATAAGAGCTTTGAAATGTTGGATGGCCTCCTCCCTCTTGTGCTGCTCCCTCTCCCGGTCGATCTCTTTGGTCTGTTCTGATCGGGCCTTCTGCACCTCTCGCTCTCTCTCTCGGAGGCTGGCCTCGATGCGAGCCTGCCGCTCCAGCTCACGCTCCTTATCGATGTCCACGCTCTGCGGGGAGGGGGGGCAACAATTGATGTCACTTCTGTTCTTGTACATGATGACAAACAAAGATTTTCATCTAATACATTGTGAAGAAAACCTACAAAATTGCTAATAGGATGAATGGCTGGTGTGTGTGTGCCAAAAAAACAATTTGTCAATCTTCTAAACGTGGAAAAAAAAACATGATATTTATGCATGGGTATTGTTTCCATCTTTAAGACTCCTACCTTGGACTGTCTCTCCAAGTACTGCTTGAACAGTTCCTCTCTGAGTGCAGAGCTGTCCACAGACTTGTAGCGAGGGTCAGTCTCCAGCCTGTCTTTGACTTTGCTCCATCGCTGGCCTCCTTCTATGTGCTGCTCAGTGAGGAGATCGAAGAAGTCTAGCTTCACCTGGAACCCAACATCCACACGTCAAAAATCCCATCGGAAATCTCAAAGGTTGCTGCTGTAAAATGCAAGTGAGCGGCCGATACCTTCTCTCCTCTGGACTTGGAGTCTTCTTTCTCCCTCTTCCTCATAGCGGTGATGAATTCTACAAAGATAGCCTCCCTGTCCTTCATCTTCTCTATGGTCTTGAACCGCGGGTCTCGCCCATGCTTCACTGCAAATTCACTGAACGTTGTCCTGCAAACAAAAATACAACTTTAATTCAGGGGTAAGAAAAATAAAAATAAATGATGTACTCTCAATATTGACAACACGAGATTAATAAATAAAATCAATAAGTATTACATTTATTACTGAGCCTGAACTTGTCTTTAATCACATGTTTTATTTTATCACATGTGGCTACAATACAAAAACAGCCACAATTCCATCTCTTGCAGAATAATGATTTGTTAACTGTGTGGGTAACTACTTATTTGCATATTAGCCTGTAAGGCACTCATCACAGGACTAGCCAGTCCCTTTACCTGGGTGTAAGTTTTGCATCCTCCATCATCCTCCTGAACTCGTCTTTGGCCTGCATCAGCTTGTTCTTCTTCTCCTTCCGCTCCTCCTCCGCTCGTGTCTTCACATACTGATCAAACACCTGGAGTGGACATTCATCCAAAGTGTGAGTGAAGGATTGAGAAAAAAAAAAAAAAAAAAGGGAGGAGCGGGGGAAACACCAGACATAGAGAGAAACCAAACCTGTTTTCTCTCCTTCGGGTTGAGCAGAAGGTATCGAGGGTCAAACACAATCTTGTGTAGCTCTTTGTCCCATGTTGAGAAAGCAGACACCTGCATGTGAGAAAGACAATGGCATTACACAGACAGCTACAGTACCCTGTAACCAAATTCCACAATGGTCCAATATAAACTGTCGATAGTGTTATTTAATATTTGTCTACAGAGGCTTGTAATGTTTGTTTTTAATCAAAAAAATATGGACCCGTTTCAGGATAACATTTCTTTACCCCTCTTTCCAGCAGCATATCTTTAAACTGTGTCATTCTGGCCTCCAGCGGGACTACAGCTCGTTCTCTGGCAGCTCTGAGTTCGGCCTCCATTGCAGCGTCCTTCTCAGACTCCGGCTCCTTTACCTCCTCCTTCCTGCGAGGGTGAGGACGAGAGAAGGTGAGAGAACAGATATATATATATAAAAAAAAAAGACGTGTTTGAGGAGAGTTAAAGCTCCAAAGTATTCAAATAGTATAGAATCGGGTAATGAGACACTTACTTTCTCTTTTTGGCTTTGGTTGGCTCCTCATCCAGATTTTCTTCAGTGGCCATAATTATTTCTGGCTCTTCCTTATTGATAACTGTATATTTAAAAAAATTCAGAATTACTACAAGCACTGTTGTGTCACAGCAGTTAGAAGTAATAGCCCCACGTAGTATTGTATTCAGTGCCATAACCATAACCACGGACTGCATATGACTTAGTGTTTGTCCCTACCCGTCTTCTTGCTGTCCTCCTGGCCTCTCTTGTGTGGCGGCTCCTGGATGTGCTTGTCAACGTCAGCCCGACCAACCAACTCCTCGGGTCGGTCCCACATGGACAGCCGCGTGGTGGGGTTGTAGAAAAACACGCGTTCATCCCCCGTCCACACAACGCACCTGAAACGAATGGATCCACACACACAGCCATCAGGCAGCGCCACGGAGAAATCATAAAATTAGGAATGCACGAAATGGAGAGTGAAGATAAATGAGCGTCTCTGCGTACCATGGTGTGCCAGGGATGGGATTGGTGGCTACGGGTCGGGCTTTCTGAGCCGCTTTTTCCTCCTCAGTCATCTCCTCCTCTTTAGGCTCCTTGATGGAGAGAAACATTTAACAGCTAAATTACAGTGCATCTTTTCACACTTACTCTTTTATTTATTTTACCATGAATTTGTATTTATAACAATTTGATGATACTTCATTTTCCTTCCCAAGGAGGATTACAAAAAATGTTCATCCATGAGATGTATCTCAATTATAATTCCAGTGTAGATAGAAAAAGCAAATTCAATTTGACATTTCTATACACATCACATACCTCTTTCACATTGTTAGAGTGTTCTGCTTTATTGGCTTCATCCTCCATCTCCATCGCCTCCGCCTCCTCCTGGGCCAAACGCTCCTTGATTTTTTCAGCTTCTCTTTCTGATCGCAATAAGGAGAAAAAGGTTAAACAACATAAACTCCCAAATCTATCCAACGGTGACGTGTAGAAAGCGTTGCAGTCAAGCGGGTACAGCTTTTGCGTACCCTTCTCCAGCACGGCATGTGGTTTCTCCCAGGTGGACTCCAGTGTTCGGTTGTTGTAGTAGTACGTTTTGCCATCAGCCGTTTTGTACTCTGACCACTCGGGGAGATGCAGCGCCCCGGCCAGGGAGGCGGGAGCTGCGGACAGAGCCAGCTGGGGGTGCATCATGGAAACTAAAGGCGGCCCCATACCAGGAAGCATACCTGTGTTCAAATTAAAGGAGAGCGAGAGGAGGATTAGGATTAACCCCGAGTAGATTATTAGATGAGTCCGTCAAATAAAAGTCTGTCGTTTCATTTTGTGGAAGTAACTGCTTATTGCTCCAACAAACACAGACCACATACATGAACAAACAGAGCAGTGACCACACAGACAACCATGCCACAAGAGGACAACCTAATGACCACAACATGTAGTTCTAAGTGTTACACGTCTGAGGCCCTACCTGACGGCAGCAGCTAATATTAATCTAGCTGTCACTACGAACATCTTATCTATCTCAGTTTGCAGTTATCAACCATAGACCTAAAAAAAAAAGTAATCAGTAACTTGGAACAATCCATCTATTTAGCTGCTGATTTTTCAACTTCTCCATCATTTACCAGTCACAATAAACAAAGCAAAAACCAACCGTCTACCAGTTCCTGAGGATAATATGCAAACAAAGTGCATTCATCTGTAAGTGATGGCTGAATACAGTAACATTTGCATCTAGGAATAAACAAGGACATCCCGGAAAGTCACATATTGGTTTTTTTTATGTGGATGATGAAATGTTTCATGTGACATATTTAATCCAGAGTGAAGTGATCATGGGACGTGTGTAAGAATAATCCTCATCCCGCTGCATATTCTGCATCTGTCACCACTGTACACCGGCGGGATCGTGTTCACACCATTCACTGCCGTTCCACTGCCCAGGGAGGTTCCCATGTGTATCCTATAACTCATGTAGACACCATTCACTACCATGCCATCTACTGTAGGTCTGAGAGGCGAGCGGTTGAGTGTTTACCGTTAGCGCCGGGGCCTGCCTTTACACAGGGTGCACCTACTATCTGCATCATTGCTACACCTGAAAGAACAATGGACAAGCAAGCATCTGGTTGAACACAGCAGGACACTGGACATCAGCTACCATGGTGTGCAAGAGTCTGTTTGTTGCATCACTCGGACACACATGTGTATGGTTTGGAGCGTGCGTCACTGCTATATCGGTGTCTTTGTTGATGTTCATATGCTTGCAATGTAGTTTGTGTTCAAATCTTAACTCATATTTATTTGGAGGCTGCACTATCTACACTTTTATCGGAAAAAAAGTAAAAACATTTTATGCCACAAAACAAAAAAATTAAAAAGCAACCAATTATTTGTCTGCTGAATAAACAAGTGCCCTAATCTAGAACCGTCTCTGTCATAATTCTGACATGCCAGACAACTTTCCCACAAAGAGCACAAAAAACAGATAAAACTAACGACTCAAATGAGTATTTTTGTTCAAATGGAGGGCAGAGGAAAAGCAACATCAAAAAGAGCATCAGAAACATTAGCAAATCAAATTCTGCCTGACATATCTGTGCTGAATAACATAACTACGGTTGTAGATTAGGGAGTCCTCTATTTAAATGTCTTTTGTAGACATTTGTGACATTTACAAAAGCAGTGAAAGAGTGTCACTATTGCCACAAATATAATCCTCCCCTCCTGTCTCCAGGCCACCGGCTACCTTCATTTATTGTTGTCATTATAAATCAGCCATAGTGCTGAATCAGAGTTTCCACATAGACTGTAAACTAAATGCCAGCTGTCACAGAACACTACGCAGCCATGTAGCCCACTAGCATCAGAGTAATCTTAATTGGTTAACTTACCACTTACATTGCGTTTTCTACTGGGAATGTCCCGATCAAGTTTTCTGGTGCTGATCTGAGACCTACGTGAACTTGGCAGCAGGAGATATGCCGATGCAATCTTGTTTAAATATGTATCTGGCAAACTGAAATAACAAGTTTAGCCTCACATTTTATTTCTGTGTTTAATAAAAACCACCAAAAAAGCGATGCAATTGTAAGATACTATCACCTGAAGAGTTGCAGGCAATATATATAGAAGGGGGCATTGATTATAAAATAAGTTTCATTTAAAAAGTAATTCTGCCGAAGCCAAAGAATAGGTCAACTCGTAAACTAGATGTGCAGCAAGTCTACCATGATTTAGAGACTCATTTATACATATACTGTAAGTAAACAACTGGTGAACTGGTTTTGCAGTTCTTACCTGGCAGAGGAATGTGCATGCCCGGCAAGGGCACCCTGAACGGTGGCACCATCACCGGGGGGAAGGCAGGTATGGCTGTGGTGGGCTGGGCCACACTGTGGGGCAGGCCCGCAGGCAGCAGCGGCATAGTCTGCACCGCTGTGACAGGTGATGGCACTGTGGAAACAGTCACCACAGTGACTGGAGACACAGCAACAGTTGGGGTCACCGTGGCAACAGGGGGTAGGTCTGCTACAACAGTTGCTTTTGGGAGCGAAAAGACAAAAGGAGAGGGTTAATGTTTCTCCTTTTCTGTTTGTGGATGTGTGTATGTTTGAGAAAACAAGGTACTTACCTGCGATGGTTGCAGACGGGGAGGGGGAGGTGGTGGAGTCTGGGCCTGTGGTGAGGGTTCGGGAGGGGGTCGTGGACGGGGCCTGAGTGGGGGAGGCTGCTGTGCTGGCTGTAGTGTTGACTGTGCTTGAGCTGGCAGCTGCAGTCACCCCCGCGGGCCCGCCTCCTACGAGGAGAGGGTTGAGTTCAGACTGCTGGATGATTTTCACACCGTCTGGTTTACTCCATGAGGACTCTCTGGTCCTGGCGTTGTAATAATATGCCTGGGGAAAGGACAACAGACAAGAAAATGAATGTCACTTGTTTACATGCTATCAAACAACCCAATATCTGCTAAATATGTTACACTTGGGAATATACATTCTGCACCAGAGAACCCCTTCTGATACAGATGCTGTCTAAAAGTTATTTATATTTGAGCATAGCTATAGAAAAGAATTTGTCGATTTTTCAACATTTCCCGGCCAAATAAACCAGTGTGGCAGCCCTGCTATCTGTTTACATGTGACGTCAAGCGTACCTTTCCATCTGACGTCTTGTTTTCTACCCATATCTCCTCTGCAGGGTTGAGTGCAGGGGTTCCAGGTGAGGGAACAGGAGGCATCCCAGGTGGGAACAGCATCCCCGGAGGAGGCGGCAGGTTACCAATGGGAGGGGGAAGGAACGGAGGTCTCTGCAGAAAAAATAGCAATAAAACATTTAGCTTCTAAATAACCAAGATATTCCTCGCTCCTCTATAAAAATGCCTGCAGTAGGTATAGAAAAGTGGAAAATCTGCAAACCCCTATGAATTCAAATTAGGAGGTCTGTGCGTCAATATTTTATCATTGAAGAGAGGCTTATACAGCATCTAAGAATCAATTAAGAAGGTGGATGGACGCCAAAAATAATATAAAAGGGGGGTTATCCAAAGTGTTGACTCTTTGTGCTAGTCATGCCACCGATATACAGTTCAAAATGAAGCCCAAAAAAGGAAGGAGATTTAATATTATTCTTATATTATATTAAGAGACCGAGTCGCTCTTTAATAAATGCTGAGTAAAACATCAATGCAGTAAAACTTGTTTTGCAGTAAAAATAATTCAGTCTTTCTCTTCTATATAATAATATGAAACAGTCACCTGTAAATGAGGAGGTCCCATAGGCGGTGGCATGCTTCCTGGTGGTGGGATAGGTGGCATGTTGTGGTCAAAGGGTGGACGAGCAAATGGGGGGCGTGGCGGTGGCCCCCTCATCATCCCGAAAGGAGGTGGTGGTGGCCGAAGGAGTGGTGGGGGACCTCGCAACACTGGGGTCTGGGCAGGCGCAGGTGCAGGGGCAGGGCCGCGGAACCGCACTGCCTGCTGCGCCATTCTAGTACAACAATTACAGTTGCAAATTATTAGAATCAAATGCATCACAGAAAAATCTCTAACTTTCAATCAAACCATTCCACAACACTATGGGTACTTCTAAAAAAAAATCAACAACAACTACAGGTAATGCAGAGCAACAAAATATGTATGCAGGCTGTTTTTCAATACACACAAAAGTGAATAAAGTCACACTTGTGTTGCCTTTATTTAGCAATTGAAAGGTTATTATGGTAAATGTTAATAGTGGTAACACATCTTTAATCAATGCATCATAACATGTTTATGTTTGGAACATATCACCTGTTGTAGAAAACCTTGATCTTATTGTTAGTGAATATAGCTCTTTAAGGCCATGGTTGTATTTAAGGGGTAAGTATCATGATGCAGACTTCTGCCTGATAGTACTGAGTGACAGATTCATCTGACAGATAATTTAAAAAAAAGTACCAACTCACAGCAAGTCGATTGCAACCACTTTGCATTGGGCTTGCTTGCAGATGTGTGTCCCTGCTTACTAACGCATGTCGCATTGTTTAGCTAACGGGCTATTGTGCTCTAACATGGGTGTACTCTGTAAACAGGAGGTGTGTCTACACAAACAACTGGATAACGTGAATCACTCAGCTCATGGGTGGAAGAAAACGTGTGTCGGTGTTTGACCGGGGCTGCCGGTATTTACCGCGTGCCACGAGCGCACAACACAGGCAAGCTGCCTGGAAACGCAGACTAGTTAGCTATAAGCTAATAAGCAGCATTCACAAACAAAACCAACAGTAGCCATGGCCGGTCACCACCCAAGTACCACTGTATCTATACTTAAAGAATTTAAATATACTGAAATAGTTCCTACATTTCTAAATGCTGTGTTTCCCTTTACATTTCCAGAACCGCTCTGCTTTGTAGCTAGCTAGCTAAAAAGCTAGTTAGCGGTATTCACTAACAAAACCCCCGTTAGCCACAAACCGTTTGAACAAGAACAACTTTTTTGCAAAATTGCAGTTTGTGTTTGATTCTGCATAGTTTAATGGTCTTTTTAACACCTTGCCGGCTTTAATCTGACCTGTTGTCGTTGAATCCGATAGTCTCGCTGTCCGCCTGGTCCGCCATTACAGGAAAGTGTAACAGCCTTCTTCCTGGAAACGCCCCTTAGCAAAAATCCCTGCTTCCTATTGGCTCAAACTGAAGTAAAACCAACCAATCGCCGGTGGCGTCAGGTGTGGGTATTGTAGTTTCACATGAGTCAGATGTTAGAGAAGAGAAGAGATAGATTCATATTAATTATTATTATTATTATTATTATTATTATTAAAGTAATGATCAGAATTAACATTAAATCCATCAAAACAATTATATACATATGTATATACATTCAAAGCCAGATTAAAGCTAGCGTAAAGAAAAAAAAAGATTTTCTACTTTTTGCAATCGATTTGCAATAAATGTGTGTACTTTATGGCTAAAGGTAATCTAAATTGAAATAGTAAAAATGGTTCAGGTATTATATTTGCCGCCACAATTGCCATTAAGAACACAGACATTTTGACATGACAATACATGGTCAATAAGCCATTTCTCATGTTTTTTTTTTTATTTTTGTTAGTGACGTGGTAACTACAGCAGCACCAAGAAGGTGATTTGTTTGACCAGCGTCCACCATTAAGTAGAAAAAAGCAATACAAGGCTACCAGAGAACAACCATTGGAACAATGCTTTCGAATGACAAAAGCCAAACAATGGAATACTGCATGACAGTTATTTGAATTATCTATTTTTAACATACAAGTATAACATGTAAACTCACTCAAAACTTTCCTTTGAACTAAATACATCGTAATCCAGCAGTTACAGTTATTTGTAGAGAAAAAATGTCATGTACAATTTGGAACAATCTATGTCCGTTTACAAGTGCCACTGTATCTATACGTTATACTTTATTTCGACATACTGCAATTTTATACAATTCCATGAATCCGGTGTTAACTACTTTTACGATTTCCAGACACTTTTTGCTAAAAAGAGTGCATGAGCTGCTGAAAAAAACATTCTTTAACGTCACGGCCATCAAAGAAACACAGAAAGCAGTTTTTATCCCATACTCAAAACTGATGTGCCAAAGTACTCCAGTCATCAATAATATAAGAAGGAAAATTCGATGGATGAAATGTATCGATTTAAGATGCTACTGTGTCGTAGACAACAATCTCAGAGGAACGAAAGACAGCAGGACAGAGGTGGCGCAGTTAGTCAATGTCCATCTCAGGGATCTTGTTCTCTGCCGTTTCCTGTCCTGTCCCCGCAGATGTACCTTTGTCTTGGTTGCATGGCTGGCTCTCTGGTCCCTCCTGACCATTGACTGGACCATTCTCTGTCTTCTCATCTTTAGGAGGCTCCACCTTGGGCTTGGGTTTGGACATCACTGGGTTGCAGGCTAAATAAAGATCCTGTACAAAATGAACGGGTTTGTTAGAAGAAGAGGACATGAACAATGTTTAAAATGTATTTCTACAACCAATTTCCAGAGAGGCTAAAGTTTAAACAAATATCCTCTGAAGGAAGCGGAGTGAAAGCCAGATGAGCTGTAGTGATAATGTTAATTGCAAATGAAGGGAAGTGCAGGGTTATCTACTCTTCCATCTTGCTCGAACAAACTTCGGAAAAAAAAGGGTAGACTGCTGACACTGGGATTGTTTCTGACAGCTGTCCTTCTGAGCAGAGAATGTAAATAATGAGCTAAACACGACACACCCCCAGGGATTACAGAGGGGTGAAAGGCCAGATAATGCCATCTACTTTTTATCTGCATTTATGCACTGAACGTTTGTGTTTAGATGGGTTGTTGACCATTGAATTAAATCTTAAGAATCTCACACAGTCATACAATTCAATTCAAAGATGATTAACAAGCATAAAGCCCCCAGACCTGAACATTTTTGGTGTGTAGTTTGTGTGTGTTCGGTGATCGCTCTCTTCCTACCTTAGACTTGGCTATGATCTCCTCAACCTTAACCACTGGTTCCAGTGTGAGGTCCTGACTGTTCTGCTGGTTCATCTTGCTGTTCAGCCAGACCATGGCGTCATTCACCTGCTTGTCCACCCGAGTCACCTCCAGCTCATCCAGGTGATCGTACTGCTCATCCTGTTGGGGAATACATTTACTTACTTACTGACTTTTTTCAATTAAAATCGTTTTAAATCTCAGCAATTAATGAGTAAATATAACTAAGCAATTTGCTTTCTGTGCCAGATTACCTTTGCCTTGTAGGCTTCAATGATCTTCATGTACATCTGGATTTTTCTGCCCAGATCCTCAAAAGCTCTTGGCCTCTCCTCTGCCTCCATGTATCTCTCTCTGATAGGCTGTCCCAGTTTCTGTGGATGTGAACATCATGATTTGTCAACCAATTCTGATTCAAATGTGATGTATTCTTTTTTTTAACCTGTCAATGACAGATGTGACTTATTATTCATGAAGATGTTGAACCACGCAGGCCTGGTTACCTTCAATTCAGCCAGTTTGTCAATGTAAACTTGTTTTTGTTGGTCCTCTCCGTCCTCATACAGCCAGGTCTCTGTGTCCTCTAGTTTTAATGAGAACGTATCACGATCCTAAATGAGGTAGAAAAGATCAGAATAAATGCAAAATTCACAAACAA
Organism: Colistium nudipinnis; assembly: GCA_016785305.1. Lineage (NCBI taxonomy): Eukaryota > Metazoa > Chordata > Actinopteri > Pleuronectiformes > Rhombosoleidae > Colistium > Colistium nudipinnis. The sequence continues at coordinate 50,364 of JAFBJU010001076.1, forward strand.
CTGTACAAAGCATAAATGTATCCACTATATCAATTATTTAATGTTTAAATCTACTAAAAGGAAAATGGGCCCAATTTTACAACTGATGCAAAGCAGTTGAAGTTAACCATTGTAAGACGTGGACACGTTATAATGTCCATCAATAATCCACAAAGGAGTCACTGATCTATACTCACAGCTTCATTCACAAACTTTTCCAGGACACCGTGCAGTTTGTCTCTCATTTCGTACACATACTCTTCTACGTTGTTCTTTGCATCGTTCCTCTCCTTCTCCAGCTTATCCTGCATGACCATTTTACCCTGGAAGGGGAAAAACACAGTGAATGAGTTGATGGTTAGAAAAACAAAAGTGAAGATAAGAAACCACACCACATAATGACAGACAATATGATTGTAATGCAAGATACACATTTAAACATAGAATGTTATTTTTATACATTGCAAGATGCAAGATAACTTGTATAATACAAGACTGTAATTATCTCACAGTCATGGCGTAATGAATGACGTAAAATAAAAAGCAGGACAGGTATTGAACAGAGGGCCACTGTGTGTGAGCGATAGACATTCCTGGTGATTTTCAGAGCATTACCTCATTCTCCACAAACAAATTCAGTACATCATTGGACAGCTGCCAGTGCAAATTGTTCTCTATGGGCAGCTCCACCGTCTTCGTTTTCACTTTGGGTTTCTTTGCCTGAGGGGGGTGGTCGTTCTTCTTCTCTTGCTTGGCATCCTCTGTGGTCTGAAACAACAATAGTAGATGGAAATCATATTATTCTAGGCGAATTCTGTTGCTTCACTGCAATTCCAGAACAATATTACCGGTAATCACAATGTATGCTATCATTTTGTAATGGCCATTTTGCATGAAACACCAAAAAATGCTGACACACTGGAATATTCTTGCAGTCTACAAAGACATCAAGGTTTGTTGAACCAGTACTTGCTGGTGGTGACGTCAGTGTTTTCTCTCGATTTTCACCGAATTGGCACTTAACTTTGTCTTCCGGCTCTCCTCGACTTTACAGGTGTGTATATCTTTTTACACAGAAAACGGGTGGACTTCCTTTCAAGGTCGAGTGGCCTTTTGGGTTAATATTTGCGTCACTATTTGTAGAAAATAATACAATTCTGAATGAATAGATATCAAAATAGCATTAAGTAGAGATTGCCGTATCGCCCAGCACAATGTTACCTCCATCTCCTCGGCCTCAGATTTCTTGTCTCCGCTGTCTCCAGACTGAAGTTTCTGATCCTCTTGGTCCATCTGCATTTTATTCTGAAGCGCGGCAACAAGGAGAGGAGAGAAGGTAAACATGAGTTGAAAGCAAACACACAGAGAAGCACCAAATACATATTGAGAAGTTGTGACAGCGACACAAACGTGGAGCGATTTTGCGGGTATACCTTGGTGAAGATTTTATCAATCCACAAACTCTGAATTTAAAGCTTATTCTAATGCTCAATAATGTTTTATTTATATAATAATATAATATAAATATAATAATTTACTATTAATTGCAGAAGTATTGCGTTTGCTAGCAATAATTCTATTGAGTTTACATTGAAGGATATTAGCCACACTCAGTCAGATGAAGAGCTCTTATGCATTGTTTTGGAGGAAAGAAAGGCCACATGACTAAACACATTACACAGAGGCATTACAAAGAACGACAATAGATCCCCTTGAAAGTGTGTTAATCTTGTTAAGGCAAGAAATCTAAATTCCACAGTGATGACAGGACTAAGGTGTGGCGATACTGGCTCTGTGAAAATAACAGCATGCAAGGTTCCAGGAGTACAACTTACTTCTTTCTCTCTCACAAAAACACACACACACAGTGTTTTTCTGAAAACACAATACACACCTCCTCTTCTTTCCCCGCCTGGTCTGTCTCCATTGGCTCTTCACCCTCAGCGTTTTTGATGACTTCCACAAGAGATGCACTCGATACACTGAACACACCGTGAACATTGACCCGAACCTTCACCTTGACCTTGGCACTCTCCCCAGACGCCTGAGGAACCACATTCTGGATAAGGAACTGGCCTGCAAAACAAAGGGCTAAAGGTTAAAACAATACTGGAAGGAGGTTCAACACATCAGAATAACTTCCATCTTTAGTTTGATCGCTGATCATTAATGGGTTCTTGCTGAAAGGTGAACAGTACCTATAGTGGTGCTGGGGTAGGACAGCTCCTTGGGGTTGTTGTAGTACGCATCAAGGGTGAAGGGCTCTTTCCGGTAAAAGGTCAAAACCTTGGAGAAGGGAGATGCATGGTTCTTTTGGAAAACTTCACAATCACTGAAAATACAAGAGAACAAGATCAAATTCAAATGAATCCTGCAGGGATGGATGAATTCATCTCACCAAACCTCTGATCTTGTAATCTATGCAGAATTACGATAAATGTATTAGATTAAACTGATACTTTAAGGTTGTGCATTTCCTAACTGCATTTTCTTATTCGATGTCGACACGGATACTGAGAACATACCTGATTCCTTCCTCTGCAGCTGAATTCCATTTTAGGGAGATGGAGTAAGGTACAACGTCTGTGATGGAGAACTCTCTGACTTTGAACGCTGGCGAGAGGATAGCACACTGAGGAGAGGAGAAAAAATAAATGGTTATTCTTCCACTTGCGGTATTGCAGTTGATGGGGAAATTCAGCTCGTTTCCAGCTCTGCTGCCAGAAAGCGAGTCTTTGACAGGACCAAAGTGTGGGTGGGGAGAGGGGAGTTATACCTGCAGAGCACATCCTCTGGCCACGGCCTCATCTGCGTTCAAGGTGGTGCTCATTTCTTTGCCAAAGAATTTGCCGATTCGCTCTTTGATGGAGGGGATTCTGGAAGCACCGCCGACAATCTCCACTGCATAGACGTCTTCCTTTTTAAGCTCTGGATACAGGAAAAAGCAGATACATGTGATGAAAACAGAAACTTGGTACGCTTTTGAAAGACACAGCATCACTTTAAAAACTCTTGTGCGTGAAGGATACATTTTGATGGAGTGATCCTGTCTATTAACACATTTAGAACCACTTAAAAGGCCTATTGTTCAATTACTTTTAGCCATAATACTGCTTAAAATGGACAAGCTGGAGCCAGCAGAGATGAAAAGGAGACAAACCCTCCCTCCAGGCTCTGGAGGGAAGGTTTCATGTGCTTTGTCTCAGCGAAGCACATGACTGAGTCATATCTCTGCGTGTGTATGTGCTTATGGGGATAGTCCAGCTGCTATTAAAGTCAAATGTACTCACTGGCTTGTTCCATGACGCTGCGCAGGGGACCCTCCACTTTGGCCAGCAGCCCTGCACACATCTCTTCAAACTGACCTCTGGGGACACATGGTCATGGATTATTAATAGATGCACACTGAGACATATTCAGGAAAAACCCACAGAGAAACTTATGGTGGGACAGGCAAATGGATGTCAAGTACCTTACAAGTGAAAGTACATTTAATGTTAAAACACTATGACATCCATTCATTAGTCCAATCTAAAAATAAATAAACATATTTAACAGTTAATTGTTTAAACAATTAGTGGAGCTGATTTTTATTATACAGTTTTAATTTAATAATCAAAATTGTTTAAGTCTCTCAAACTTCTTTCAGTGATTTTTCTGCACAGTGTCTTCGCAATTATTAACATCGCTCCTCACCTGTTGAGTTTGCCAGTGACATCGATGTCGTTCATGAAACACTCGATGTTCAGAGGCAGGTCAGAGGAGTTGGCACTCATGAGCTTCTTGAGCTTCTCGCACTCTTGGTAGAGTCGCACCAGCGCCCGGGGCTTGGTTTTGACGTCCAGTTTGTACTTCTTTCCAAACTCCTCACAAAAGTGGTTGACCAAGATTTCGTCAAAGTCCTTCCCGCCCAGCTCAGAATCAAATGCTGAAGCCAGAACCTGATGGTGGAAGGTGGAAAGGGGTCAATTATAAAACAAGTAAATCAATGGTATGATAAATACTTTAGGGTAAAATATCTCTATCTAGGAGTTCTAAAGCAATGATGAACATTTATAGAGTTACTATCCAAATGCATAAAGGGCTTCACTGTTTGGACAGCTCGGTAACGCCACAATCATAACATCATAGATAAACATTAAACCAATGCCTGTGGTCCAAGACAAAAACAGATGCAACGTATGTAAACTGAATAAAAAGCAAATAAAAACACGCGTGTATATTTAGGTATTCTTCAATGAACTGCATATGGTTTAGTGTTAGGGTTGGGTGCACACACAGTGTAAGAGGAAAATACATTCCTAATAGGCAATAACGTATACATTTACTATTCAGAGGTTTCGTGTAACTTTAGATCTCAGCAAAAAAACTAAACAAGAACAAGTGATTAAAAAACACTGCTATGCAGCACCTTTTTGTCAAATCTGGGCAAGAACCTTCAGTATGTTCCCTCCTAAAAGCATTCCCTTAAACCTTTTTCCAGTTGAGCATCGTTTTTCAAACTGGACACAAATTATTCATTACTCGCCTTGAGCTTTCCCTTGTTGAAGGCACAAACGGACACCTGGTAACCAGAGTGGCCCACGTCCACAAACACCACTATCCTGGGCTTCTCCTCTGGGGCGGGAAGGTCCTGCTTGTAGATGCCATATGCCAGAGTCACTGCAGAAAACGGGAAAAGTTTGTCCTCACCACTACAGTACAAGTATGACTAGCTGGCATGCTCAACTTCATCCGCACAATGTTGATTAATCACATCTGACCAGAACAGAGGGTCATTGCCAGGATGCCAATGAATTGAAGCGGGCATGGCAGAAAGAATCCACCTGTTCTAGTGTATCTGGTGGGAAATAATCCAACTTAAACATGGAACTGACTTTTGCATATTAGTGAAAATGTGCACAAACAATACATATACATGGATTTACTGTTAAAGCATGTGTCCATATTTTTACTTAGAAATACAGGTATTGTAACAATACCTGTATAGATAATGAAAACTAAATATTCTTAGGTGACTCAAAAGGGTTCCAGGAGATAAAATCCCCAGATCACACAGAAAAAAATGCTTCTAGATATTATTTAACATCAGAGTTTTAGATGCTGCCTATGCAGCACAGAGTATAATGTGCTTTTATTTACCTGCAGTGGTCTCATTCATGAGTCTTAGACAGTTGAGGCCGGCGATTTGAGCTGCATCAATGACGGATCTCCTCTCTGCGTCAGTGAAGTAGCTTGGGACCTGAGATTGTGGTAAAAACAGCATTATTACAAGGGGGTCAATAATGAGTGTCAGTGAGTGAAGATTTTAACAAAGACAAGTCTAAGAAATGAGGATTTGACAAACCACCAATGACTGAAACATTAGTGTAACCAAATGTGTCCAAAGGTTAAAACATATCCCTCATGTCTTCCATGTCAATGATCGCTTTCAACACTAATGATGTGTGAAATGCTGCATCACAAGATGTCTGGATAACATTACCCCGTTAGTTACTCTGGGTGCCAAAACAAAACATGTCCTTGTGGAAAAGCCCAAGAGCTAAATTTAGCTTCCAGCAACAGTAATATAAACATGTTATCCATCTCTAGCACTGATGTAAACTGTAGATTTAGGGTGAGCAAAAGTAAAGGCCCCACTGTGTGAGACCTGTAACATTACATAACAGATGCTGTTGGTAATTTCATGCGCCGCACACAGCAAGACACTCACACTTCCCACTCCTCACCAACAAGGTGCAAGAGAGGAAATAAACATTTGAGACAAGGCATCTGGTTAAGTGCTTGGCACATGTCACATGAACAGGTGGTAATACATTTATACACCTTGGAGAACAACATTCACAGGCCATTTTCATTTTACCCAAATTGCTTAAAAATGCAAAATGATGGCAAAAAAATAAATCCCAAATACGATGCAGTATTCCAGTGAAACGCAAAAAACAGCTTAAACTGCAGTATTCAAATGAGTCATAGGTCTCCTCTTGCAGTCGGTGTAAAATTATGTCTTTAAATAACTTGTCTATAAAACCCAACAAGCATTTTCAAATTAATTAGATAAGATATGTTGCCATGGAAAATAAGCCTTAAACATCCAGTTGAATTTGGATAAAAGAGATTCAGAGGAAAGAGTCTCTGTTTTGAACACACCCTGGAGTATTGGGAAATGGTGGGAGAATGCTTACAGAAATGACACAATCGGCAACTGGTTTCTTCATTGCACTTTCAGCAGTCTCCTTCAGTTTGTTCAGCAGCATGCCGGTGACCTGTTCGATGCTGAACACTTTCTCCTCCTCCATGTACATCACCTAAAGTAGAGAAGAATCAGGAAGACAATTATAGTTGAGACTAATTGTTCCAATAGCTGAATCAGAAATGAGGAATCGCTTATATTGATACCGCATCACTAATCAATTCAGGCACCCTGGTTATTCTGTTAAAGAATGAACACTTTATTGTCCTTAATCTTACTTTTACACCAGTTGACCCAGATGGCATCTGTGCCAGGTCATACACCAAGTTGGACTTGGTTGACTGGATGTAGGGGTCTGAGAACGCCCGGCCATGGAATCTCTTAAAACCTTGCACGGTATTCTTGCAGTTGGTCACCACCTGAGCATTGTGAGACATTAAAAAAAGGAAAGTTGATATAATGATCATTAAACCTTATGATGTTTCCATTTTTTTTTTAATAAATGCAATTAACTCTAAAGAAGACGAGAGGATGACTGCATTGGTTTTACCTGGCTCTTTGCAGCTGCTCCAATAGATCGATTTCTTGGTCCAAACGATACAAATGACCTGCAAGACAATAGGACAATGTGTTTAACAACAAACTGTCAAGTAAGCAATCAAAGCTACTTTTCATCATTCACCAAGTTGTGTGTTCACCCCAAATCAAGAGAGATTCGCTTATTACATGGTGGTTTTTTTCATGCCCACGCATGTCACAACATTTCTGGGCCCAACCCACATAAAACTGAAGAGACCATTTACCATCTCTGCAGTAGCAACACGGCAGCTTGTTTTGGTGTGCATAAAAGTTAAATACAATCATAATTATGATGATCAAAAATTCAGGGAGTAGCAACCGTAAATGAAATATTTAAAAATGTGTAAAAACAAAAAAATATATATATATATATATATTTTTTTTTTAAACACAAAATTGGCCTCTGCAGTTTTTAAGAAATCCTTGTTGAGACAAAACTGTGTTGCACACATGCTTGTTTAGATAATATTCTCACAGTTTACTCAGTCCTGTATATAAACAGTGAGAAGTGGTTTGGTCAGCAGGCTTGGGTATACCTGCGGGTTGATGTTTAAACATGCCTGCTATTGTCATCCCTATCAAACACAGATGTCCCTGTGAATGTCGCTATCAACACAAAAGTGCAGTTGGAGATACTCAAGATAGGTCAACACATCAGGTCAAAACAGCCATAAGGTCACAACGTGGTCCAAGTATTGAGTAGTAAATTGTATGATGTGGTATTTTCAGAACATTGACAATAACGGTTAGAGAAGATACAATTAAAAAATATATATGAAAAACATAATGGAAAAGATGAACAATTATTGCAATAATTATTCTTTGTTTAATTAATTTCAAAGTCAGAACTGGGTACTTTAAATATAGAATGTATAATGTGTATTTCCTTATATAATAATCCCATTAATACACCAATTGCTTAAGTTGACGAACCAAAAAGTCTAGATATTTGTTGGTTTATAAAGCCAAGCAACCTTAAACCTTAAATTCATCTTATCTGCAACTGATGTTGTGAATAATAAAATAAAATAATAAAATAAAATTATTTGCTAAACACAATAGAAAAGTATTCTGGAACAATTAATTAAAGAATAATTTATATAAAACTGCAATAGATTGATAATACATTAACATTGTATTTTCACTTTCTGTAATGACAGGACCTACAACATTTGTTTTATAAACAAATATTCAATTTACAACAGAAAAATAATTTTGCACGATACAAAATGCTTGAATATATATATATATATTTTTTTTTAATAAAAAGTCATTATTCTGTGAACTCCTTCATAGGCTACAATAAAAACTGCTAGAATGTTCGAACGAGCAATTGCAGTTGGTGTAATCGAGGACGTCACAGAGAACGATCACTTTGTTACACGGGGCACGTCGGTTGGCCGGAGCTTATGCCTCCAGGAGCTGAACTACAGTACAGTTAACACCGCCCGCCTGAGAACACCGGTCGACCAAAACCATTTTTTTAGCCGCACAGTAACAGTAGTTAAAAAATTAGGCTTAGCTAACCAGCTAGCATTAGACTGTAAATAATCATAACAAATATTGTATACTATTCCACCATTATAATACCACTAACTTATTTACTCATAATTCAAATGTAAATGAATCAGCCGGCACATGGTACAAGTTGCGCAAAAATGGTAGCTGTGTAGTGAGGCTGCTTTCACGTGCATTACCTGGTAACCTGATGTGAATACTTGCTAAGCGGCTGTTCCTTCACACTCTCAGTACATAATTAAAAGTATTTTTTTGTACTTACGGTGTACATCTGTCGCTGTACTCATTAGCGACCGTCTCGATCCCTCCTGCCCGGGCTACGGCTACATAGCAGCTCTGAAAGCCCAAGTCAAATCCCACCACTGACATTTTCTCCGCGATACGTCTGCGCTCCGGCTTTAAACGTTATATACGTTATGAGTGTAAAGGTGGCGGAGAAGGTGTAGCTGTAGCTTAGGGAGGACGTCAGAGTGAGGTGGAGCGGTGGGTTAATTCTGTCGGAGTTTAATCTGAGATGGCTGGAGTCATAATCCACACACACCGCTGAGTGAAGCCGGTGTCTCTGATCTGACTCTGCAGCAGCAAGGTGGTATTACCCACTTCTCGTCCCGTCTCATCGCGAGAATTGCGTAGTTCTAGAGCTCTCTGGACTGTTCTATGACCATGTGAGAGACTAACTGAAACTGGAAGATGGAGGAGAAAGGAAATTGGATTTATATATTATTGTAAATAAAATAAAGTTAACAGTTTACCATTAAGGACTTGCAAAGATAATTATTGTCATTAAACCTTGAATATGATACAATATTTCAGATAGCAAACATAGACTGTTAAATTATGAAGTCATATTTTAAGTTTTCCACACACCCCAAAACATTTGTGTCTTCACATTCAACGCATTAAACTCCCATAATTTACAGTTTTGAGCTATGATCTTATGATTAAACACACTTCTCCCACTACACCAGAGGAAAAAAGAAAACTTGAAAACAATTATAACTTTCTATATTTTATATTATAACAATTATATTTACTACATTCTCACCCATCAGATATACATATCTGATAAGAGTATAGTATACAATATAGTATAACACATTTACATGATTCTTCTTAGAGATGTTAAATGTTTCAAAGGCAAATGATTCGTGAATAACTTTTTCACATGCATTTGGTGACAGCAAATATGTCTCGATCATATTTTGGTGGTTTGAGATTCCAAAAACGTGGGTCCTGCCAAAAAGGTAAATATGGGTGTGTTTAGTGACAGTTGATAAACAAACACTCAACCTCGGCAAGTGTTGACACAATGTTTAAAGATACAGAAATACAAACCCGAACAGCCTGATTTGTGTCATTTTGACAGGTCAAGTCTAATATCAAAATACATTTATAAAACGTTTATATTTAACATGTATCACTTGTAAACACGAGGCACCAGTGTTCTTGTGGTAGTTTTCACTCCTGTCCACTAGGCGACAGTGTGGGTATCAGTGAGCGCTTTCCACCGGGCCACCCGGTGCTCTCTTTCCTCAAACTGATGATGTGTCGAGGAGAATACGTCACGTCCTCATCGGCGTTGTGTTGAGTTATGATTGGAAGTGGAGGAGTTCAGGGAAATGTCCGCAAAGTAAAGGACCTGTACGGGATCATATGTGCTGCTTCTACCATCTAAATCACTCCATACACTGCCATTTCCTGCGCTGCTCCTGGAAGTCAGAGCACAGGCTGTAAGACACGAAGCAGAGCTAACAGAAGACAAGCTAGCTCTTTAGCGAGGCACTTTGAGAGGTGGTTGCAGGGCTACTCATGGAAAATGGATTTCCTCTGTGAAATAGTTCAAGCCTTGGTCGCATTAGTAGCTCTGGGCATTATTGTGGTAAGTATTTCTATAATAAGTTAATGCTATGTTGGGAGAGGTAATTCTAGCTCAATTGACCATGTGTTTGCTGTCTGTAATATGCTTATGTAAACAAGTCTTTTAACACAGTATTTCCTGAATGTTATGTTCTCACATAACTTTTCGATGCTTCTAATCAGCAACAAGAATGAGCAACTCATTGTGAAAAAAGACACACTTGTCTTAAAAGATTTCCTGTTCATCTTGGCAAAAATAGACACCGGCGTTTTCTGACCTGAAGGATGACAAGAATGCCATCTCCCATTTCAGGTCCTCATTGTTGCACATGTAACTGCGGAGATGGTAAACCTGACGCGCCATGAAAAGGAAAAATACTTCCTAAGTGCCTCAGGAGAGAAGGAGCTGTTCCCCAGCCTTCATGATCCTCATTCCAGAGAGCTGTCGGTGGTGGTACCAGCCTACAATGAAGAGCTACGAAGTGAGTTTTTTTTCATTCATTAGTAAAGCATTAGTTACTGGACAGGTTGGGGAATAGTTTGCTTTCAACTTGCAGCAGGGTATAGACACTAAAATGATGTGTGACTGTGTGTTCACTGCAGTGCCTGTGATGTTGGATGAAGCTATGGAGTACTTAGAAAATAGACAGGTAAGTGCTCAGCCCCCAATGGCCGACTCTGAATTAAACCTGTACCACAACAACATCCAAATCTAATCCTTTGAAAAGGCAAAACTAACACAAAGCCTATACATGGTTGTTAATCAGAAACTTGTCAGTAGATGGCAGCATTCAACTGAAAACTGCCTGTTGTGAACAACTCCTTCATGTTATTTCCTTTCTGCAGAAACAAAAAACATCTTTTACCTATGAGGTCATTGTGGTTGACGATGGCAGCAAAGACAAAACCACGGAGGTAATTATTATTTGAAACGTTTTTTTAAGGTTGTGGTACCAGGAATTTTATTTTTGTCCAGCTCACTTTTGCTTGGCTGAACTTTTGACCGTGTCAGCAATGGAGATATGTGTTTTGAATGTTGTTGTGATGTCCTGCTAGGTTGCTTTGAGATATAGTAGGAAGTATGGGGCAGATAAACTGCGAGTCCTGACTCTGGTGAAGAACAGGGGGAAAGGAGGAGCTGTGCGGATGGTGAGACTGTCTCACTACATTGTGTCTGACTGCAGCACAAAGCAAATAGTATGGGAGTTTAATTCATGTTGATTTTACATGCATTTTTTTTTCCTCATCGAAAGGGAACGCTGAGCTCCAGAGGTAAATTGATTCTGATGGCCGATGCTGACGGAGCCACAAAGTTTTCTGACCTTGAGAAAGTTGAGGCTGGAGTTCAAAACATCAACCCGAAACCGGTGAAGCTGCGTTTGTCGTGCTGTCTTACATGCATGTATTATTAGAAGATGGTGAATGTCCATCCTAAACATCCCTGTGTTTACATTTAGGAAAACATGGCCATTGCCTGTGGTTCCAGGGCACACATGGAGAAAGATTCTGTAGCTCAGGTCTGTCTTTTCTCTTTGATTCAGAGTATTATAGGGATTGCCTGTTTAACCATGAAGTAACCACTTCTGTGTCTTTGCCGCAGCGATCTACCTTTCGTACATTCCTTATGTATGGCTTTCACTTCCTGGTGTGGTTCCTCTGTGTGAGAGGCATCAAGGACACACAGTGTGGCTTCAAGCTTTTCACACGTGAGGCTGCACTCAAGACCTTCCCTTCTCTCCATGTGGAGCGATGGTAAGGTGTTGCAATCCACTGTAAAAATGTCATAAAATTCAATTTGAAAAAGAAATAAAATGTACTTAGTATGACGTTAAAGATAGTTCATAATTTAACTTTAACACTTAAATACTTCTTTGCACAGGGCTTTCGATGTGGAGCTCCTGTATATTGCCCAGTGTTTTAAAATCCCCATCGCGGAGGTGGCAGTCAACTGGACTGAAATAGAAGGTATGTTTTCCATAGACTATGTGGAGGCATGTCCCCCCACTATTCCTCCTATTTGTTGTTCTATAAATATCAGCTGCATTTCTATGCCTAGTTATTATATCTACTATTAAGTATTTTTCTGGAAACATTATTGTGGCCTACTGTTATTAGATCTCTGCAAATTGTTATATTTACCATTATATGTCTCTTAAAAGCCTGATTTAATATTTTTTTTACTTGAATGTTTGCCCTGCCAGGGTCCAAGCTGGTCCCATTTTGGAGCTGGCTGCAGATGGGTCGAGACCTGATTTTCATTCGCATGCGTTACATCACTGGAGCCTGGAAACTGGAGTCACCACACAAGACTGACTAGCCAATCAGACAGGCCCTGGTATCCTAGAGACAGCCTATGATAGGGCCATCAAACCTTTGGATGAGGTGGGATTAACAGCTGTGTCCAACAGTGCACTGTAACCAACAACAAAGAAGAGTACAGTATGCCACATTCTTTACTATGCGCAGGTGAAGAAGTGAGGACACAGTTGTGGGTTCCTCGTGGTCCTGCCTTTTGTTTTATTCGGATGTTGGCTTGTGATGGCCACTGTTACACTCACATTTCTGTTGCCACGTTTTACAGAATGTCTGAATGAATGATTTATCTACCGAGTTACTGTCTTATTTTGTGGCAAAGTGACAAAGACTTGGACATGGATGTGGATGATCTGATAATCAGGGTGTCATGATTATGACAGGTGGGACAATGAAGTTGTAGAAGATTTTCTAGAGGTAGGTGTTGTATTCTGAGCAAAGGTGGAATTGGGTTGATTGGCTGAAAGACTGAAACTGGAATAAAAAAAAGTAATAATTTAAGCTCTGAAAAGTCATTATTATAGTCATTTCTGCTGAAGCAAGTGATCAGACAGAAATGCTTTTCTAAATCTGTAGAATTAATATTTTGGGTCCTAATTGTCTATATTAAAAAAATCTGGTACTTTAGATTTTCAAATCAATTTCCAGTGCTTTATAGAGTAAGTAAATCAACCACCAGACCAAAAAGGGCTAAAATGAAATAAAATGAAAAATACTGTTTTTCCGTATATTGCTGGGGTCTCAGAGAACATCTGGAGAATCTTAAACAAACACAACATCACTCTGAGTCAGAAGTTGGTCCACCCCAAGGACAAGGTTCCAAAACACACAAACAACACTTTGGTTTATGCAGTCCAATGCACTGATTTATACATTGGAGAGACAAAACAACCATTACACAAACGCATAGCACAACACAAGGGAGAGCGAGCTTCTCTGGGCGGGACTCAGATGTCCATTTACACTTCAAGAACAGTGGCCACTCTTTTGAGGATGGTATTGTTTCACATTTTATAGAAGTGATTTAAATAATTACCTGGACTTTCTTACCTGTTAGTTAGAACTGAAGAAGCCTCGTGAAACGCCTTCAAGAATCTTCAACTAGTCTGGGTTCCTGCTTGGAACATTCCTGATGATGCCCTGAGCTGGATGACGAAGCACCTTTTAAAGACACAATGAAAAAAAAAGTTAGCTGCAGCCCCACCAATAACAGAATCCTTTTTTTTTTTTGTAATGGTTTGTTAAAACTTCTCAAGCTCCTCTGAGACTTTGTGGGAGGATGTGAGTCAATGGGAAAGCCCGGAGGGTCCGGACGGCAGGCGGAGGGCACAACTCATGGCCATGTAATATTTTACATATCAATCGCATCACAATGTGCCAGGGAGCAAACGGACAAGTCTATACTTGTAGCCTAAACTGTGGGATCCACATTTCATATCAGTTTAAAGCCTCACAGCAGAGTTCTGGACCAGCAGTTTATTTTATTTGGGGTAAAATTAGATGTAAAGGCTCAATTCTTGGAATGAAGTTTGCTGGGATCAGGATTATGAAGTTTTGTGGAGGGTAGGGGGGTCATTATGAGATTGGCTCTTCCATGACATGAAAGAGAAAGAGGGGGGCCCTGGATTACATCATTAATCCCTGAAAGCATCCCTTTTTTTTGTGGTGGCAGTAAATAAAAATGTACCCAGGCCTGAGGTCCACACTCGGTGTTGGTGTGGATGTCTCCGGTGCCCCCCCCCTCCCCAGGGGCCTTCTGTGGCCCCCGGGGAGCGCATCCTGTTTCCAGCCTGAGAAGACTGACGGTGAGTGGAACAACACCACTGAAGCCTAATCAATAAACAACCCCTTAACATGCTTATTATTTATTATTCTGGAGTTAAAAATCCAGAGTTCAGCCCTGGGACCCATCTCCATCATCTAATCCGAGTGGAGGGGCTTGTTTAGATAATCCACCTGGTATTTGGTGGAGGATAAAAAAAAAAAAAAGCCTGATACGGTTTCAGGGCTGATCCCCGCAGAGGTTTGACTCGGTGCTGGAGGATAGTCACGTTCCGCAGCAGTTGCTGTAAACTGTGAAAATGTCAAACTTGTAGACTGAGTGTCGCCAGCAGGGCTTGCGTCATTAACTGGACCAGTCACGGCACTCCCAATAAAGGCTCGTATCCATCCGCAACGAGAAGAGCCTCCGTGTGGCTCCAGACAATAGATCATGTAACAACAAGGATATATTTCAGCAAAGTATAATAATAATAATAATAATAATAGTAATAAATCACACAAGGAGGAAGTTGGTGAAAGGGGATTAGGGATGATCCCTCCTCTGGGCCTCTTTCTTTTTCTACATTGTTTAAGGCTACAGGTGTATGCGCAGCATGCAATCAAAAACACAACAATTAATTGGCGATTTAATGGCAGGTTTCTTTAGTCTCATCAGGAAACAGTTATCACATAAACAAATTATTATAATCGACCTATTAGGCTTTCAACACCTATTATCTGAGCAGCACATATCTGGCAAATTTCCCAGGCCACAAAAAACAACACGTAATTAGATGGGTGGATGTCACCTCCATCATCACTGTGCTAAGATCCGCCACCCTAATCACCAGCAGCATCGCGACCATTGTGTGAGCAAATAGATTATTACTGACACAGCACTGGATGGAGGGATGCACCACAAAGAGTGTGGCATGAGGAGGCACAGGTGGGATTATGTTTCTTCCTGGCCCATATTAAAACCCATTGGGTTGTGTATAAATGGGATTTAAACCAGCTATCGTTCATCTTCCCAGAGACTAGATGGATCGTGGCTCAGGTGATGTGCTTGTGCGCGTGCACGCGGGAGCGTAATCCCTGAAATCCTGGGAAAGTTTCCAGCAGGAGGAGGAGGAGGAGGGAGACGCGAAGGCGGAGTGATCTCGCATGCAGGCACTGCGGCTCCAGCCAAGCTGACGCCGCGCTCGGCTGAGGCCGCAGGAGGAGCGCAAACTCCGGGCTCCACAGACCTGCGTCAATTGACGTGCAGAACACCGCGGTCACACAGGAAACACACAACACTGCGCCTACACAATAAAGTTCACACGGACGGTCAGGTTTGTGGTGGAGAGGATGCAGTGTTAAATAATCCCGTTAAGAATTCCTAAATGAAATCCTTAGAGCAAAAGCAAATTTTAATAAATACACGAGAAAGAGCTTACATCTAGCTTTTTGATTAAATTCAAGGTTCAAATAAAATAGCATAACATTGAAATGTCATCACTTTCAGATTTTTCCATCAATATGTTATTCTCTATAGCATAGAAAATAAAATATTGATGAAATATTATGGCATAGTGTATGCCACATGTCCCGAAAATGTTCATTTTATTAACTCAAATATGTATTGCATATAAAATATATATATATATATATATATATATAATTATATAATAATAATAGACTACAATAGAATATATAATAACATTCATAGCACACACGTTTTCTGTGACCTAGATTTTTTTTTAATCACACCAGCCTTGTTTCACCTTTTGTCTTTATCACAAACGTCTATTTAAAATGTGTTAATTGCTATTTTATTTTGAAATATGTATGTCCGGATGTCAACGTTTTTAAGGCTCAATTTACTGATACGTCAACGCATGCTCGTAGAGACAATCCTCACTATACACACACCCACTCAAACACACACCTCTGGTGGTTGTGTGCTATCCCGACCGACACACACACACACATACATACAGACACACACGCAGACACACACACACACACACATGGGATCCTTCCCACGTACAGGACCGTCTGCGCTGCACTTGTTACCACAGCAGAGGTGAGCAAGTAAACTAACTTTATATATATCTCTCTACAGAAATGCTTCTTTACTTTAATGGTGTGTATTGCTGTGGGGTTCGTTGTTTAAAACGGTTGTTGTTGTTGTTGTTAGTGTTGTTAAATACTTGTAATAATGTTACCGTTATTATCATCAACATCACATATTGAGACAAATGGGTTTTACTAAGCGTAGTGTTAAAGCTAAATATCGACCAAAAATCAATAATCATTTAATAGGATTTCAAAGATATTCAGAAATTAATAAATTTCTTCTTGTATCCATATTTTTATATACAGTTTATAGCTTTGTTTGTGGGGACGATACTAAACTATGACCCAAAAAACAAAAAAAAATGTGGACACACATGATGATAATAATCTGTTGCGCTGTCAAGAAGTGAGAGTTTGGAGGGTCGGTGCACATCCCCGTTTGGCGGAATTGTGCCTAGTGACTGGTTGTGGCCGTAAACTGGCGTGTTTACTTTTTTGGGGGGTAGGGGTGTGTGTGTGTGTCCTGGTGATAAAGCATTAGGTAATTAGCCTATCTGAGCCTGCAGACTCGGTGACGCCAGACTCCATAAAGCAGCAGCAGTGCAGCACTGAGCCGTCTGCTGTCACTGAAAACCTCAGCTGTCCCTCACATTTCTTCTGCAAGCACCTGCGTTACGAACTGAAAACACCCCCCCCCCCAAAAAAAAATAAAAAAAATATCTTAACAACCTTAATCTGTGGCGCCTTTTGGACCAGAGTGAAAAGCTGTGATTTGAAGAGCTTCCAGTTCACCTCTGTAAAGTCGTGACCCACCAAGTCTGAAAAAGAAAATCTACACCAGGCGTGCATGCTGAACAGAGCAAGTACAGATATAATCGGACGTGCAAGAACAAAGAATGTACAGCACAGACTGTTTTTTTTCTCTCTGCCAAATGGGTTAACTATGACACTGTGCTGCAGTGTGTTCAGCTACGTGAGATAAAAAAAAGAAGAAAAAAATCACCATAATAAACATACTGTACATACTCAGAAATACTTTACTTTAGCTGATGTATCTGTGAGATGAGTTCTGCTGGAGTGAAAGGCACTTTGTGATTTAAGGAACATCGGAGTGAAAACCGATATACCTTTATATTCTCATACCTTTTGTTGGCACAACAGTTTCCCCGGCAGACAGAAAGGCAAACAGAGAAAACAGGGAGCTCTCTCCCACTGACTGACTGTCTGTCTGCCTCCCTCTCCCCCCTCCTGTCCTGTGATGTGTTCTGGCCAGACAGTATGGCTCCTGGGCGTCAGTGGCATGATCATAGAAACTGAGGCCAGAAAGGACATTCCTCATTGTTGGTGAATCTAGAAAATGAGCTCGGCCATATTGACTCAGTTTTTTTTTTTTTTTTTTCATGGCACTTGTTTCTTTTTTTTTTCTTTTTTTTTTAAGAATAATAACCTGGTTGCTGTTGAGTACATGTGGAAGGGATCGGTTCGATGCTCTCCGTAGCCGAGCCCTGCACATGCAGCCTCCTTATCGTGGAAATCCTTCTCTGATGTCCAGATCATTAAATATGAGTAGATTTTGGTAATGTGATCAGTCTTTAATTTCACTCAAGTCTATCGTCATCATTCCACTCCATTTTTTTATCACATTTGTCTCTCTGGCTTACAATGAAATCCCAATCTCTTAGCTATACCTGACCCCTGAACTCTTGTCTTCACCTTTTTGGGGGTCGATTAGTAGTTAATACTGTTTTTTTACGTCTCTTGCCAGGTGACTGAAACTCAACCAGGCTGTGGGAGGAATAACCTTTCCTTCAGGAGGTTACAGATTCAGAGCTGCCGGATCCCGTCTGTGCCAACACAGAGAGGAGATTTAGGGTTTGTGCTGAACTGGCGGGAGTCCAACTCCTCCACCAGCACTGCTCGGAAGTAACAGCGCAATACAAAAAAAAAAAAAAAAAAGCCTCTGTTTACACAGACCTCTACCTCTCTTACCCTGCGCACTCGCCTCCTCCCTCCTGTCCTCCAGGGAAACTTTTATCCTTTTAACATCAGCCATCAGCTCACCTCGGCCCCCCGGCCCATTTAT
Source organism: Colistium nudipinnis (assembly GCA_016785305.1). NCBI lineage: Eukaryota > Metazoa > Chordata > Actinopteri > Pleuronectiformes > Rhombosoleidae > Colistium > Colistium nudipinnis. The sequence goes on from JAFBJU010001076.1 coordinate 68,708, forward strand.
TCATCTCATAATGAACTCCTCCAACTCCATTACGTCCCTGTTCTCCTTCACCAGCCCGGCCGTGAAGCGCCTGCTTGGCTGGAAGCAAGGTGACGAGGAGGAGAAGTGGGCGGAGAAGGCTGTGGACTCTCTCGTGAAGAAACTCAAGAAGAAGAAGGGGGCAATGGAGGAGCTGGAGAGGGCGCTCAGCTGTCCCGGGCAGCCCAGTGAGTAACACGGGGGAGGGGGGGTCGGGAACCTGAGCCTGAGGTGCGTTACACTTGATCATTCTTGGGCCCTAACAACACATCATAAACCAAACCTTCAAATAACAAAATCTTATGATCAAACAAAGCACAAGTGTAGCCAAAAAAAAATCCCCACAAAACAGACAGCAGTCCTCACACAAAAAAACACCAAACAAACTGAGAGGCAACAATAAATCCAGCAGTCCCCAAAACCAACAGTCCACTTAAAAAACAACAGCTTCTTACCTCAGGTGGTGACATCGCTTTTGAGATCTTTCTCCAGAGGAGACCAGGTGCTCCATGTGTTCCTCTGATTGTCTTCATCAGGGTGGAGCTACAGAGGAGACCGGGGACTGACTGGGACAAGTCAGAATCAAAGAAAGCAGTAAAAGGCATATTTTTTGGACTATTGGATTATTTGGACACATATACTATATACATATATATGAATTACTACTTATATATGAATCCCTCCTTTTTGGACATACACCCAACAGTTTATTTTTAAATAATCTAAAATAAAGATGTACAATAGTACAATAGACTTTGTGTTAGAAGCTTCATGTGATCCTTGCTATATTAAAAAATCACAAAATATAAGAGGCAAATTTCGATTTAAAATCGCTGTATAATCACTATGCTCTCGTTTCCTCCCCCCCCCCCCCCCCCCCCCCCCCGCGCAGGCAAGTGTGTGACGATTCCTCGCTCTCTGGACGGCAGGCTGCAGGTGTCGCACAGGAAGGGTCTGCCCCACGTCATCTACTGCAGGGTGTGGCGCTGGCCCGACCTGCAGTCCCACCACGAGCTGAAGGCCCTGGAGTGCTGCGAGTTCGCCTTCGGCTCCAAGCAGAAGGACATCTGTGTGAACCCGTACCACTACAGGCGCGTGGAGACTCCCGGTAGGTACATAGAAAAGGATAAAACACCTATCTTATAAGTTATAGTTTAAAAAAATATATCTTTAATATGGTAAGTGCAAAGCTTTTTTGGATTTCCTGCAGGGCATCTGATCGGTGTTCCAAGCCAGTCTTCTTCATCCTCTTTTGAGGCACAGCACATTTTTTCATATTAAAATAATCCCGGGGCACACCGCCATCCAAAAGTGATACAAAATGACACATTTTGGCTTCATATATAATATAGTCAATTTAGCCTCTCGACTAGTTTATACTCACTCAGTGTGAAATCTGGGCCTGTTTAGAAACGATTAGCTGTAACTAATGATTACATTAAATTAAATTGGATATTTTCCCCAAGGCACACCTGAAGAACTCTCCAGGCACATTGGTTGGAAATCCCTGTTCCAAGCCTTAAAGTACTGGCAGTAATGTGATCTTTTATGAGGGCAGTTGGCTCCCCTTTTTTTATTTTATTTTCCGTTTTTTGGCTCCGTCACCACCTCCTCTTTCCCTCTCCCTCGTCTGCTCTCAGTGCTGCCACCCGTCCTGGTGCCACGCCACAGCGAGTTCAACCCACAGCACAGTTTACTGGCAAAGTTCAGGAACGCCTCGCTGCACAACGAGCCTCTGATGCCCCAGAACGCCACTTACCCAGAATCCTTCCCTCCGCTGCCCTGCGCCTCCTACTCCAACACCACCACCACCACCTCCTCCCTCGCCCAGTCTCCTACCTCACAGAGTTACCCCGACTCCCCCCACAGCACCGCGGAGCCCGGCAGTCCCTATCACATCACAGGTAGACAAAATGACAATTCAACCGACACACAACTCTTTGTAGATCCGGTAAAAACATTCAAATATATTTAAAACATGGCTGATCCTCTTGCTGTAATTTGTTTTCCTGCTTTTCCAGCAGAGACCCCCCCACCACCGTACAGCATGATGGAGACGAGCCCACACGAGGATGTGAAGCCCAGCAACTCCACGGGAACCACTAAACTTACATTCTCCGCTCCGCACACAGGTATGTGTGCCACTTCAAATAAGCAGATATATACACAGGCAGTACACACGCTGCAAATCAATAACAGGATGCTCTCTGACAAAAGCAGCTATATAGGATTTTGACAGCAATATTGATAAAGTATCGTATATAGAACATAGCCTATTGTGCACATTCAACCGAATTCTCCATCCTCCCTGAAAGATTTACGGCCTGTGTGCTACGAGGAACCCGAGTACTGGTGCTCCGTGGCCTACTACGAGCTGAACAACCGGGTGGGGGAGACATTCCACGCGTCGGCCCGCAGCGTCCTGGTGGACGGCTTCACGGACCCGTCCAACAACAAGAACCGCTTCTGCCTCGGCCTGCTGTCCAACGTCAACCGCAACTCCACCATCGAACACACGCGCAGGCACATAGGCAAAGGTGGGCGGAACCACTGGTGCAGGTTCTTCACAACACGGCACTCTTATTTAGATTTTTTTACTTTACCTAAGACGCATCAAATCTGAGCAAGCAACTGAAAGGGGGAACAAAAAAAAAATCCACATTCTTTTTATAGCTGCCCATTTGCGTTTTTTTAAACAAAAACATCACTCAGCTCCTCTTCTTTCGCTTCAGGCCACATATTGTTTTTTTTCTTCTCTCGTGGTAAAAGAGTAGAGTGGTAGTAAAGAAAGCCGGCTTTTGTTGGACACACATCAAGAGAGTCTCTGTGGGCTACAGTCATCTGTGCACTGTGAGGATGTATGTGGTTTGGAATGATAGGGGTGACACAAAGGGTTGAGGGTAGCTCGTCCCCAGCTCTCTGACTGTACCGACAAGGCTCAGACATTCTTTCTTTTCCAAGTATGAAGATGCCCTTGTGGCTTTTTTTTTTCTTATGGTAGAATATGAGCCCACACACCAGTGTGTCTACAATGAAGTGACATTTTTGATGATGTGTTTTTGAGGATTTTTTTTTTTTTTCATATTTCTACTTTTTAAAAGACTGACTCAATCTTTTTTTCATTCCAGTCAATTTGTTCTCCTCCTTCCTTTCCTCTCAGGTTTACACCTGTACTACGTGGGGGGCGAGGTGTACGCCGAGTGTCTGAGCGACAGCAGCATCTTCGTGCAGAGCCGCAACTGCAATTTCCAGCACGGCTTCCACGCCACCACCGTCTGCAAGATCCCCAGCGGCTGCAGCCTGAAGATCTTCAACAACCAGCTGTTCGCTCAGCTCCTGGCCCAGTCCGTCAACCACGGCTTCGAGGTCGTGTACGAGCTCACCAAGATGTGCACCATACGGATGAGCTTCGTCAAGGTACAGCGCCTTGAAACCTTTCGGATAGTGATGATTTTTACATTTATTTCATGAGTCATCACTATCTCCGCCCTAGTCTAACCCAGCTGAGATTTATATTTGCCTCCTCTCCTCAGGGCTGGGGTGCCGAGTACCACCGTCAGGACGTGACCAGCACCCCCTGCTGGATCGAGGTACACCTCCACGGGCCCCTGCAGTGGCTGGACAAGGTCCTCACGCAGATGGGCTCGCCGCACAACCCCATCTCCTCGGTGTCATAACACAAACCGCAGACACACACGCGCACGCTCTCTGTCCTCCCAAACAGGTAGTCGTAGATTCTGTACGCTCTCCTATGTCCAGGTTTCCTGTCCTACCGTCCCTCCCTCTACATCTCGCACAGAAAAAGCAAAACAAAACATGTTATGGCTTGGTTGCACCTCGCAGCGTAACTGTAAATATACTTGGGGCTGAGGTTTTGTTAAGCTAATTTACATCTCATGTAGTTAAATGATCAAGTGTTCTTCAACCTCAGTATCCCGGAGCATTTATCGTCTCTCTTACACTCAAGGTCATGAAAAATGTGGGATTTGTAGGTACTCAAGACTTGTTATTTGTTGTGTATGTCTTATGAATGTTATTATGGTTGTACTTATTGTATTTTAAGTGTTGACTAATATTTGACTTCATGTACTGGTTGTTTTTTCCTCATTCCATTAAAGTGTTTCTTGATCTATGAATCTTTTTTTTTTGTTTAAATGTATAATTCAAATTTTTCTCAGGTTAACAAAAATATTGCATTGCAATATAAACAGGTTTATGAGGTTTCTCAGTGCTAACATGATGGTTTTAATCCCATCTTCACAGCAAGGGGATACACACACTGCAGCTTAAAAACACGGGAACAACATACAAGTACAAGACTTCCTCCTGCCACTTTCAACAGGGAGACAACAGTCCAAACTTAACCAATACACAACCCATGAATTGTCACGCTTACGTCTGTTTGAACTTACTGTTTGTGAATCAGTTTCAGATAAACATGTTAAAAAGCGCCGCGTTAAAGGCATGTTTTGTTGGCACCAAAATAGGCGACACACATGAACCTACAACCTGATTGTCACATGTAACAACACCATCTTCAAAGGAAAAGAACGCCAATTCAGGAAAAGTTAATTCCTAAAGATAAAACACTCTTAAAGTACAACACAAATTACACTAAAACTAAGACTCTAGTCAAAGACAGGACGATCAAATTGAGATCTGGATTCTTTTTGTACCCCTTGAAGTCTGGAACATCTAAGCTACTTTGAATGAACAATTATAATCCAGTGCTTGAATACTTAAAGTTGAATGTGCAACTAATAAATAAATGAACAAAGAGCAAATGTGGTAAAAAATAATAATAATTTTGTCAGAAATATTTTAGCACCAGGCAGGTTTTGATGACATGGTCAATCTCACTTTAGAGCAAATTCGCTTTGTTTTTTTCAGTCCATCTGTCCTTTCACGCCTTCAGCAAGGTTTTGGCTTCCTGGGGAAATTCTTACTTGCAGTGTTTGGTTACTCCCTATCAATGCATCAAACCCCAGTGTTTGCACTGACCAGCCGATATCAGCAACCCGGGAACTGTCCTTGAGATTGGCTGCGACTCTGCGACGCCAGGAGCTGCTGCTGTTGCTGCAGGAACCTGATCACCTCTGGACTTCTGAGCAGTGACTGAAAGACGCACACACACACACACACACACACACACACACACACATTGGAATGTCAGTGCAAAATGCAACAACACATTTTTCAGTAGCTTTTGAAGGAAAGGGAGCCTCGCAACAAATGTTCACTACACATTAGAAACCAATGCAGAGAAACGCAGGATCATCCAACCTGTTTCACTTGGATTCTTAGCAGATGCACGTTACTCATTTGTAGCGTAGTGAAATGATGGGAATCCCATCTATATATACAACATTATAGTCCTTGACCATGTGTTGTCCAGTCAGTGGGTCCCACTGAGACTCACCAGTCTCTTCTGGTTGAGGACCTGCTCGATGAGGGAGGGTCTTGCCGGCCTGTCCCCCATGGCTCCCAGCCGCTGCTTGTTCACAGACACAGGCCTCTCCTCATTGTTTTCCTGTGAAACACAACATAACAACACAATATTATCATTATTATCTGACGAAGCTTTGATTCATTTCCTGTCACATCGTGATGCAGAGACACTTACCTCGAGTTTCCCACTGGACATGGCCTGGTCGTTCTTCTTCTTCTTATACTTGTCTTTGTACATCTTGTTGCGGTGTTTCTTGCACATCCACGGCTTCCTCTGCTTGGCCACCTGCGTGGTAGTCTCCGTGCACCCTTCATACGTGCACTGCTTGGGTGCGTTGTCGCCCTCCGAGGTCTCGTCGTCGTTGAGCTCCTCCGGGCTGGCGGCGCCGTCCCGGGGCTCCGAGGTGTCCAGGACGTCGCTCTCCTCGTCCGGGTCGTCCATGTCGTAGGAGCCGACGTTGTTGTCCGCCTCGTGCGGCGTGATCACATTCCTGCTGTCCACCACGCCGGCCTTGCTCACGTAGTAGCGCTGTCCGTCTTTGGTGAGGAGCAGCGTGGAGTCTTTGTTTGCTGAGCTGTCATCTTCACTCATCACGGCGGCTCACAACAACAACTACTAGCTTAGCTAGTTAGATAGTACCATCCCCAGGGCAGTTATCTCGCTTTAGCTGTGCGTTGACATGTCCCCACCAGTGTCTTTTTTATAATAGCAATATATAGTAGTCTATGTAATTCGCCTAAATTAAAAGAATGAATGGGATTTGAAGATTAAATGCTGTGATTTGTTACCTGCTACCGCCACACTGCTTCGTGGTCCTGTGCGGACTTTCTTCTTCGCTGCTTTTCTTCTGTCTATACCTTATACTGACCTCTGGTGTTGAAACGAGGAAACACACGCTCCCTGCAGTGTGCGGTTTTAAAAACAGTTACATGACTTTACCATATTCAACAATATAAAAAAAAGAAGAAAATCGTTTAAAAGTAAAACAGCAAAATATATTTTTTTAATCATCCACTGGTAATACCACACACTTACTGTGTTGTTGGACATTACACTTTGTAGGGTAATGTGTGACTTGTTGCTACAATGTAGACATGGAAAACAACACATTACCATGAATGAGTGAAGAGGAAGCCACATCCAGTTCGTCCTACTCATCCTCATCCCACCCGTTTCCTAAGCACCTACTGTGTCGGAACATTTTTTACACCCACATCCTTGGCCACGATTACTGTGCAATTCATAACAATATTATCGAGTGCCTCTCCAGTCGAGAGGCACCTCAGCTCATAAAAGTTAACAATAGCCCAAAATTGGGCCTCAGTGGGATGATTTGCATGTTTTTGACAAATTAATAAAACTGTACGCAGCCAGCTCAGAGAATTCAGGATCTATTCTGCAGACTGGAGGTTTTTAAATCTACAATCTCTAAACACAATGCAACAAGTCAAATTGTTAAACACAACAATGACAATTTGGTTTTGAAACATATTTTAATTATTACTTGTATTATTGATAGACCATTGTTGAACAGAGGTACAGGTATTGGTATTGCAACAGATTGTAACACTGTGGTGCAGCTGTGAGAGCACTTTGGTAAACCGCATGTGCCAATGTGCTGGAGAGTGCGTGTCTTTCAACAGCGCCAAAAAAAAAGTCAAACTGATTTGATCAATATGACGGCACATTACTGTATATGTGTGATAATGGATATAATACAGAAACTTCTAGACACGAGTGACAACTGCGGGGAGATCATCTGCAAATCACATCTGCAAAATCTCGTCTTTGTAAACTCATCTCATTTTGAACTGATGGTCTCCCCTAGATTTTTTTTATGTCTTTACTGAAACACAGGTATGACATGTTTTTTGTTTTTTTTACAGTTTTCATAGATTTACTACTTGTAAAGAAATATACTGTATTGTGAACTATCAAAATAAATTAAATTATGTTATTTACATAACATATATAAACAATACCTCATCACTAAACTGTTTTGTTTTATAAGAATAGGCTACTGTATATCTGTCATGCTTTCATCTGAATAAAATGAAGCCATGAATGAGGTTGCACAGAGCTGAAATAAATCTTTTTTTTTTTATAACCATCCTGCTTTTCCAAGAGTGCTGCTGGTTCTCTGGCATCCTTATCGACTTTCTGTCAGACCCTTCTGACTGCACCCGAACTGCAGTGCTTTGTGCAAATAGGCCGTCCTCATACACTGTAAAATGTGCACATTTACTACCTAAAACATGTCTCCAAAGCCACGCGAGTGGTACACCTGGGTTGCAATAATTACACTTTTCTCTACTGCTGGAATATGTGGAGGAACTATGCCTTTCCTCTGGGGTAAAATAATGTAAACAAGGCTTCATATGTGTACACGAGCATCACAGAAGAGCAAGATTTAACACAATGTCTACACTTAATGTGAGTGAAAATGAGGGAAAAGTATGAGTTTGCTACACAAGCACCCACATTTTTCTGAATTCTATGTATGAGTACATTAGGGATGAAGCATGGAGGAGCAATCCATTGCACCATTATTGTCTTAATAGCAGTCTGGGTAAAGTGTAAACTGTATTTCTGCAGTCCAACGTTACAGGAAGGCAATGCCAATACTGTGTTTAGCACAATATTATAGCACAGGTGCTGTTTCATCTCATTTCTATTTCCCAGCCAACAACAACATATTTTTTTGTAAGAAAAGTCCTTTCTCTAAGCCCCTGACGTCTGGTTTTCCAAGATTACACTGTTCGACAAGCCTACGGTCGCCTACCTCACCATTTCTGGAGTTCTACTCATTTCCTTTATTTCCATACAATACACCTCGTAGGAAAAGTCAACCAAAAATGTAAACCTCTATGAAAATAAGTCAAATACATAGTAAAAAAAAAAAGATCAAAAAAACGCAGTGAATAAAGAATGAATAAATAAGGTTCAATAAAACATGAACATTAGTCCGTATTCTCATATTGCCTTGCAGAGCTGCTCCAGCATAAGGAGGTTTCCATGTTGGGCCCGGATCATCACTGAAGGGTGAACAATAAGCTGTCGCCCTTTCTCGCTCCTTGAGCCCTGTAACATGTGCTCAGGTGAGAGAACGTGAAGAATAAATCAACAAAAGTCTTTAACCTCATTCTGCCTTCTCCCTCCTCCTCATCGCCTCCTTCTCCTTCATTGCCTTCCCGTCTCCACCCTGTGATCAATCTCTCCTGCAGGTTTGACAGATTCAGGAAAGATAAAAAAGTTCCATAGTTTTCCCCATCTTCAAGCCCCGTCCGCCCGTCGGTCTCCTCTTCCTTCTCCTCCATATAGAGGGAGGAGATGGAGGAGGATTTTCTCTCCTTGCACTCCTGCGATGCACCGGTTCTTCTCCTCCCCCTCCTCCCCCCTGCACTTCTCTCTCTAGAAGGGCGAGCCGGGCGAGTAGGCGGTGCTGGCGGAGCTGATGGAGATGTCATCAGAGTCGGACGGAAGGCCGGGGTTCGGGGACGGGTCAGTGCAAGTCTCGGGGGTCAGAGAGGGAGGGGCCACGGGCAGGCCAGGGAGGCAACCGGGAGGCTCCACGCGGAGAGTTTCTGTCGTTGATGTTGTTACTGGTGTCGCCGTCGTCGTCATCATCGTGTGAAAAGGCAGAAGCTTCACATGCGGGTGGCGTCCTCGTCTGAGAACCTGCCCCTCCTTATCAAGAGGGGTGGCCTGAAGGAGGGAGGAACATGAGAGCATCGAGTTTGGTTAGATAAATAAACACGCGGGATAATCCAGTTTGGAGGACCGAGAGAGTCTCCTGTTTGTTCATGGTGTTACTGGCTGATATTTAATTGGACAGTTGGAAAAGCTAAAACAAATTGTAAAATCAATAAAGCTCTCAGTGAAAAGACCAATAACAATATACACAAATGCATTTGTTGCCACGGTACAGCAAAAATGGCAAATTCCCATTTAAAGTTAAATTTGTAGTTTCTAACTACATGAAACCATAAACCAATTTCCGCTCTATAATAACGTATAACTTATAACGCATACTTATTGTATGTGTAATTTAATTAACTATACAATTTTATTTACGTTAATTGCTTTGTTAAGGTCAGACATATAGTGAATCATTGGATGCATGAATTTGTTATAACCTCTGTTATTAAATCATCTTCTTAAAGGCCAGTTCTGGAAAATATCAAGCAATGAACTGCTCCATAAAGTGAAACCCTTTATAAGTGAGAATCTCCAGGTCCTCCCATAAATCAGAGGATAATGTCACATGACAGGAGGCAATGGGGGCTGAATGGCATGTCCTGGTGTTAGTAAAAGCAGCCAAGTGGGCAGCGCAAAAATGAAATCACCGGAATCCATGAAGACAAGCAGGGAATGGGGGGGGGGGTCACAATTAAGCAGCAAGACAATGGAATCAAATGAAAATACACGGTCAACAATTTAGAGGAAGCAGTCATGGGAGTTTTGGACAGAAATCCAGGAGAAACCGGTTTTCAGTGACACGACATAGGGAGCGCGGCTTCAGAAAACAACGATGCAGACGCTGTACGAGAGTGGGGGAGAGAAACATTAGTAAAAGCAGCCAAGTGGGCAGCGCAAAAATAAAATCACCGGAATCCATGAAGACAAGCAGGGAATGGGGGGGGGGGGGTCACAATTAAGCAGCAAGACAATGGAATCAAATGAAAATACACGGTCAACAATTTAGAGGAAGCAGTCATGGGAGTTTTGGACAGAAATCCAGGAGAAACCGGTTTTCAGTGACACGACATAGGGAGCGCGGCTTCAGAAAACAACGATGCAGACGCTGTACGAGAGTGGGGGAGAGAAACACAAAGCCAAGGACAAAGATCACACAGCGGGGACTACTGTGAGAGCAGCACAGCAGCACAGCAGGGCAGCACGCGCGCGCACACACACACACACACAGCCCCATCACACAAACACTGCTTTGGTGGTTGTTTTGTTTTAATTTCCCACTGGTTTGTGAGCGTCTGCCCAGCTGTGTCTCTATGGAAACCTGGCATACCTGATCCAGTACATGGCCGGGTGCTGGTAGAAATCCAACGACCCAGATCTCTGCATAGAAAAGCTGTCATCCAACTGAATGCAAAGAAGAAACCAGCACAATCAATCCAAAACACCACTTCACTCAAGAGAGTCACATCTGTCTTCAGGGGCAGATACCCAGCTCCATCAAATAATCTGACAGACAAGCTGGCTCCTGGGTAATGTAGTTTGTAGTGGTGGCGACTCACAGAAATGACCGACACCCCGGCGGTGGTGTCGTTGACCTTTGTACTGGTGTTGAAGTGCTTCTTTATCTTCCCTGCTACTGACAGCTGATGATCATTCTCACACAGACCCTCGTCCTGTAACGGGCAAAATAAAACAGATACAAGATATGTTTTTTTTTGTGGAAAATATTGCAACCGAGTAAAAGTGATAGGGGGTTCAATTAAAACTGCACTCACGGTGACCCACGGGTGCTCCAGCACCTGCAGGGCTGAGGACCTCTGGTCCACCTCCACCTCCAGCATAGACCGGATCAGCTCCTGCCAAAACAATGTTGAAGTGTTATTCCACTCCATAAAAAAGACTCACTAACCTTGAGTGACCTACACAGATGTGGATATTCACCATGGCTGTCTCTGACACGTTGTCCCAGTACGGCAGAGGAAATTCAAGCTGTCCCATTAGTATTTGATCAAAAAGCAGCTCTTGATCGTCACTGCTCCTAAAAAAGAGAAATAGTTTTTACACCCGAATGTGAGTATGCACTTAAATCACTGCTCTGATTAAAAATGAGGGGCATTTTTCAAGATGGAGGATCTCTCGCTGCTAGCGTACCCTCTAAAGGGTGGGAAACCACACAGCAGGATGTACGTGATGACTCCGGCTGCCCAGATGTCCACCTTAAGGCCATAACTATAAAAACAAGAAATAAAGATGGTTATTTAAAGGCAGAGGTGGAGAAAAAGGAAGGTTTTTGCTATGCAGAAAATTCTACTTTAAGGTATTTTAAGATTTCTTGGCAATATGAGCCGTGTATATTGTATATATATCTCTATATATAGAGATATATATTCTCTTACCCTGTTTCTGCGATGATTTCCGGTGCTACATATGTCGGGGTCCCGCAGACGGTGTAGAGAGGTCCATCCACCACAGTGGCCAAACCAAAGTCTCCCAGCTTCAGGCTTTTGCTGCCGTCTGCATGCTCGTACACCTGAGAATGCATAAAAGATGCTGTTAAATGCAAATAAACAGAAATAGAACCGGCATTTGTGACTCTTTCAGGGATGAAATTAATTTTCTGTGTCTCCAGGCAGAATCTATGAGGGTAGTGCAAGACAGGGTCAGGCGTTCATTTTTGCTAGGCTGGACATATTTGACATGGCCACACACACACACACACACACAATATTGTTTATTTCAATATATAGTATTGCTATATATATTAATAATATACTATACTTAGTATAGTATTAGACTTCAAACATTCCTCTGGGGGCAGGGGGGGGGGGGGGGGGGAAAGGGGGGGGGGGATGAAAATCATTCAGAGGACGCGAAGACGGGGAGGTGGTGGACAGCAGAATGGAAGGAGGGAATGTAGAAGGCTGGAGACAGCCGAGTGTGAGGGAGGTGTGAGAGTAGCAGGGATGAGTCATCTCTAAGCTCTCTGAGTGATGCTACTCCACGGCTCATTCAGAAAGCAGAGAGCATGAGACACACACAGGGAGTCGCATATCAATATTTGCATCGTGTTATTTAGATTGCCTACACAGTGTGTAGACACGTGTCCGTGAACTCACCAGCAGGTTCTCCGGTTTGATGTCTCTGTGCACGATGTTGAGGCTGTGGAGGTATTTGATGGCGTTGGCCAGATTGTAGAGCATGCCGCTGGCGTCCCTCTCCGTGTACCTGTTGGCCGAGGTGATGGCGTCGAACAGATCGCCGCCCTGTGAGGACGGACGGGCGGGTGGAGTGGTCAGGGACGGGGGCAACAATGTCATGAAGTGTTGGTGTTTTTCACACCGACAACTTGGCAGATTGACAGTTGCTTTTTTAGTTTTTTGAATTGATTTCGTAACAACCATTCTCAGCTCAGCTGGAGGGATAAATCTGTGTCCTCATTCCTCTGCTCAGTTTAAAACATCTCCTCCAGACGTCTTAAATATTGACCTTTTATTTGAATTCTTATTCTCATATATTTGTCCATTCTCTCTTAATCTCACCCTCCTCTTCCTGTCCTGGACTGACTGTGACCGTGTCCCTCTCCCTGAGTGGACTAACTGGAACAGAAGCCTAAAATAGGGCTGGTTCTCTCCTTCTTTCCGGCACAGGCTCAGACACACTGTCAGCACCCAGAATGCACAGCAACTTATTTAAATATGAGACCTGTCAAATCCACACAGCTCAGCACTTCCTCTATGTGGCCAAAAGTATATGGACACTGAAATGTTGCAAGTGCATTTCATTATTGAGCATTTCATTTATATATATATATATCTTCTGACCATATTATGATATTAAATGATTATTTTTTTTTTCCATTTATAGAAATAGGACTTGATTCACATTATTGTCTATTCCCCCCAAAAAACCCACCAACAACATGATCAAACTTTGGCTTTGTTTTTCTCCATCTCTCCCTCGTACCCCTTTCCTCCCCCCTTCCAATGCATCCATCTCTTTCTCTCCCTCCCTCCCTCCCTCCCTCTCTCCCACCTCATTCATCCACAGCCTCCTCTTGATCCTCCTACTTTGGACACGCTCGCGTGCACACACCCACTTTTCTCCCGCAGATTGCTCCTCATCTATATTCTGTAGTACTCCACGGCGCAACATGAACAGATGGATCACATTCCTGCCTCCTGAATTATGCACAAATATTTCTTGACTCAGAGAATGAAGAATGTGAACGCACGAGCGCTCCGGGCCATAGACTGAATTTCTCCAACACGTTGCTATTCTGTGTCTGCCACCGATTCTGCCTCCTCGCTACTATCCTCTTAAAATGGATATAATGATCACTATCTCACCTACCTGGACCAAACCAGAGTAAATGACCCACGCCAACATGTAAAAAATGAGAAGCATCAGAAGGGCTGTATTTACTTTCTGGCTTCACAGTGATGTCACAATGACATTATAAAAAAAAAATATATATTAATATTAATAAGGTGTACATGCGGAACTTGCAATTAAAAAAAAAAAACCCAAAGATGGCCACACACCTTGACCAGCTCCATGACCAGGTAGAGTTCACTGTAGGTGTCCACCTCCTCTATGAGCAGAACGACGTTTGGATGTTTGACCCTGCGGAGGATGGCCACCTCGTTCTGGATCATGTGCTCCTGGAAAAAAATAGAATAGAAATTGATTTCTAACGCGAGAGAGAACTAAATTGAGGGAATTTTTCCTTTAAGAGTGACTTTCACGACTTCCACTTCAGTACTCGTCGCTTCTTGTTTACCTTGCCTCTGCATTTGCCCTTGTTGATGATCTTCAGCGCGTACTCCCGTCCCGTGGAGTGCTCCACACATTCCCGGACCACTGCAAAGTTGCCGTCGCCCAACGTGCGTCCCACCTTGTAGCGGTCAGATATGTAGGATGGCACAGCTGGAACCTCATCCACTAAAACCTCCGCTGCAGGGAGGAAGCGAGAGATTTAGAGCATCTGCTGACTCCAAAAAGGCCAATTTACGCAATGAACCACGAGTTAAATATGAATTTATGCGCTGATGTGTCCCCTGGTTCCTCTTTAAGTGAATGAAATCAAAACGATAAATATAACATGATATGAGAGGAGTTTTTTTTTTTCCACTCAAAGAGATTCCAGGAGCTTTAAGATCTTGGCCTTTTCCTTTCCGATTTCTAAACGCCGAAATAAAAACATCCTTTCATTGTTTATGGCGTCATGTCATGGAGGCGTGGGCACAGACACCAGAGGAGGGCAAAGGTGCGAGAGAACGAGGACAAACTGTACAAATCAGAATGAGCGATGGCTGAGAGAGAGGGAGAGAGAAGCATCAAAGGTCATGACCATGACTCAGACATGCATGATATTTGGCAGGAACACCGCTGATTGGGACAGATGGGACACTCATGCCACATAAAGTTCCCTCACCTTCCGTAACGAGTCCGTCTCCATCCTCCACCGAGCTGGGAACCTTAGTGGAAGACAGAGAGGAGGAGGAACCCTGGGACCCCTGCAGAGGAGAGGAATCATTTTTAATCAGTATGGTGTCGCCTGGAGCATTTTGTAAACCGCCTCACTCTCAACAATGAAACGCTTCCTTCTGCTGCAATCGACCAAAACTCGACGACTCATCCCGTCCCCAGGACTTCCTCTACGCCTTTTACTTTGTGCGTCTTTGCGTGTCTGTCTGTAGGGCCGCGCTGTGCCAACACGGTGCCCGATGGCGGAAAAAAATGCGCTGTCTTCAGCTACTGGGCTGAATATAAAGCAGTTTCCTATTCTGCAAACCACACCACTGTGTGTGTGTGTGTGTGTGTGTGTGCGCGTACATGTGTGTGCGTGTTGGACAGAGCCATGCAAAACGAACTGAATCCCAATAATACTCTATTCACACAAGTGAGAGTCATTTTTGTCCGCTACTAAACAAAAATAATACATACAAATGTAATAAATGCAGGTTTTTGGTGATGAGGGGGGCATGAATACTACAGCTGATCCGGTTGCTAAGTAGGGGATCATTAGGGGCATTGGAGAGAGGCTGAGATTGCATCTGTCTGAAGACCAAAACTCATTACGGCCTCCACCTCTGAAGCCTCTGTCTGGTTGTCATGGAAGCAACGAGGATGGGAAGGACTGTAAATGAGAATCTTCCCCCTCCTCTTGTATTACATCTCTCTTCTCTCCGCTCCTCTACATATTTCTGCTCTCCGCTCCTGTTGACAGTTTTAAATGAATATACTCTATTTGTCCAGTTACGCTTCACTTGTCTCTTCATGTGTTTTTTTTCCTCTAATCATTTTTCCACTTTCCCTTACTCTGCTCTCCTCCTTTTGGCCCAAATGATTCTCTGCCGCCTGAAGAGCCAGCGGTGAAGGGGCCTGTGGGAATTTAGATTTAGTTTCCAGCACACAAATAAATCCCACAGGAGCAGCCCGCACCTGGTTCCAGCCCATCCCTGTTATTTTAAGATAAAACCAGAAAGAAAATGCATCAGCTGTTTAGGAGGGACCATCCGCACATGATGTTGACCAGAAAATGAGACATTTTTCCGTTTTCTCTGATGTGTGAGTTCACACCAGGTAGTAACATTTAAAAATCACTCACTCCCGAGTGCTCGAGTAATCACACATCAATATGGTTTGGTGAAACAGTAAAAATGCTCCTGATGTTCCAGGAGTGGGTTTTCAATAACAGTGCCGACCATATATCAATATACGGTGCAAAGTTAAATCCTTGGTGTCCAATCAGACTCTCCACAGTGCACGGGGAAACAGGCCGCCCATCATAATGACTTGGATCCAAAAAAAATATATATATTTACAGAGCAGTATCTCTGGCCAAGTAGCTGTCAGCTCTTCTGCTCATCTCCACTGCAGTGACCCTGAAAGCATCCCAGGTGAGTGTAGCTGTGAGTCAGACCAAATTTGCCTTATGTAATGTTGTGTTTGGTCTGGAACAAACAACAGCAACCTGATACCCATAAAGCCAACGACCCTCCTGTGCTCCTTTCTGCTGTCTTTTTTCCCCCCCCCGCCCTGACTCCGCCGCGTACATTTACCTCTCCTGTGCGCTTATCTCACATCCAGCCCCACGTTGTCCGCTCGCCTTCCCATTTTGAACTCCTATCTCTCTCTTCCTGCCACCGAGGGAAACAAAATACCGTTGCTATGGAAACTGCTCACCGAGAGGAGAGAGAGAGAGATGGCGGCGCATGAGACTCACAGTGTGGAGAGACAGAAGCCTATATATGGCCATTTCCTGTCTGCGACTGGGAGGTATAGGGTTCAAGCTTCTATGAACACTGTGTCTCTTTTCCTGTGTGAAAAAAAAACAAACTGTGAGACAGACGGAGTGACTGACAGAGCGAGGAAACAGACGGAGACTATAGGATGGAGAGATGCACTGAGTCTGGTCCACATCGATCATTAGATCCGACAGGAAAAGATCTCGTTATTGTTTGGAACCATCCAGCTCTCTCTGCCTGTTGTACAATACGACACACACTATTCCTGGGTCTACATCTCCACACTTTTGCTCTGGCTGTGACTCACACCTTCCAAAAAAAAAAGCACACTTTAACAAAAAAAAAAATCTTATGCATCATGGCTGGAGGCAAAGCCCTTCAAACCCACCAGGGCAACACTCTGAATAATGATCAGTGCATAAATAGGAATTAAACAGGAGGTCCATGATTGACCTCAAACGTGGAGCAGATCTGTAGCGGGACGTTAACCGTTGGATTTGCGTTTAAAAAACGGAAGTCTGTCTATTGTAGAGTTCAGCATTGAAAAAAGCACCGCTCATTTACACAAGCACCCTAAGAGCAACGCCAGACTCGTCCTCAATGCCCCCCCCCCACTACGGCTTTAGGATGTGTGGCGTAATCTGATTCACACCCGAGGGGGGGGGGACCAGATTACGCCACACATCCTAAAGCCGTCTCTGTCCTTTAAGCTGGTCGATGCCGAACCTTCTCTCCAGCCACGTTTCTCCTCGTTCACTGTCACGAGACATCCAGCAGAAGCGGGTTTATTTCTGTTTGCTTCAGTGGAAAAGTCAAATAAGATTTTTTATAGAAATGGGCCATTTTGTTGGGGTATCATGTTCGGACACTGTGTCTCATGGGAATGAAAGGGACAGGCGATAAATCATTTGGTGTGTGTATACAGGAAATCTAATCTTTCAGACTCGGATCTGAAAATACTTTTTAAAAAACAGTTTGGGGTTTTTTTTCTATCTGTATTCTGGTCTGCCAGCGTTTTCCAATCACAGTCCTCATGGGCTCTGTAATCCTGGGGAAAAATCCCAGAAATGTGACTAAAAGGGAACATTTGAAACTAAAAAGGAAGATTTGGGTTTGCCTGAAAAATAAATAAATAAAGAAAAACGGAGGCAGTGGAGCAGGGGAAGCGAATGCACCTCTGGGACTGTGTAATCTCTGGTTTGCTCCATTGAATACAGAAGAAAGTTAATCAAAGCAGAACCACTGATAAACATGAACATGAAGACGATCCTATTCATACTAATCATTCCCAAAAGGATCTTTGCATGAGTTTCCGCATATGACGAACAACTTAATCATTGCAAATGAAATTAAAAAAAATAAAAAATAAAAAATAAAAAATGACATGACAACAAAAAAAAACAACCAAACAAAATGAAAATGAAACGACAATGAATTTAATTGACATCAACAAATGAAAATTAATACATTAGACATGGAAAATACAAAGAAAAACAAATGAGCCGAGAAGACCTGGCTGCCTTACAAATCAGAAAATGTAGGGATGGATGCATCAGATTTTCAATTAGAATTTCCAGAGAGCAATTTCATATTTACATATCTTTCGTGTAGTTTTGAAATATAATGCTACATTGCTCATTTATAGTATAAAAATGTGTAAATATGAACCAGATTTGGAATCTTTTATTTTTTTTCTTACTTTATGAAAGGAAATATTCAAGAAACAATGTTCACGCGCCACTGCGCCTTTCACCATTTCCTCACTTGCCGCAGCCGGTCTCTTTGGCAGTCTCAGAAACAAAAAGTGAACAAGCCATCTAATGACAACACAACAAATAACAAATACAATCTTTAGCAACAACACACTCACATGGATGAGATGAGACAAATGGTTAACAAGTTCATAATACACACTTTCTTTCAGTCTGCCCCGTTTTCTCTCTCTCTCTCTCTCTCACACACACACACACACACACACACACACACACACACACGCACGCACACACAATTTAATTATGAATCACCCAACACAAAATAAGGACGGTCGGAACGAGAGATGGAGCATGCAAGTCAATGGATTATGGACGTGAATGACTCGATGGTGAGAGGAGGATAAATATGCACTATGTTTCACGATACACACTTTCATGTCTCTCATACACTCACGCACCCAAACACAAACCCACCACCCAAACCTGCCTGTATCACAGCAATGGAATCGTAGACCTGGTTTGTTTTGCCTCAGACACATTTCTCTGTGTCCTGGCTTTTTAAAAACGTATGATTTACTGCTTGTTTTTTTTTATTACATCTAACAGAAGAGGAGCCGTGGCCTTGTCGACTCAGTCAGCGCATCTGTTTTATGCTGCAGACCAGACACTGAGTGAAAACAAAATACCGGGTTGGTGCCTGCGATGGATGAATGAGTGTTTCGCTTTAATAATACATGCCAGCGTAAATATGAATCCAGAAAGCTGGAGTGCTCTTTGTGAGGTGAGCGGTACAAAGGACAGAGGGGGGGTGGGGGGGGTGGGGGTTGACATCACGAATAGACCTTCATGCTTCTATTGCTAATTCATAAAAAATGGGTCATGCTGTCGTGCACTGACTCCATAAAAAAAATTGGACACAAATGGCAATTCCATGTATAAACTACTACTTGTTTTCGGAATCCCACATAAATGGAAGTGCAGTTTCTGCGAAGCTGTGTGCCCTGGCAGATGTACGGCGAGTGTGGATGCAAAAAGCGATGGCTGTGCGTGTGTGTGTGTGTGTACTCTGCTCTGGGAAATAGGTCAGGATGGTCTGAACTGGGCGAGCAACCTACTTCGGGCAGGGAAGCGCCTCTCAGTGTTCAAATGCAGGGTCCGGCGAGGTGAACTTTTTAAATGCAACTGTGCGTCACAGAAGTGTTCCTCGGAAATAGAATTGCGTAACGCTTTCGGCGATTTAATAGCTCATTTAAAGAAAAGGCCCATTTCGGAGTCTGAATTTCGGTTAGATTGAATAATGCGTTTTAGGCACAAAAGGGGTAGGGACAAACGTACTCACTTGTCATCGTAGGCGTGACAAAAAACAGGATTTGACTTTGTGTAGTCTTCTATGACTATTCATGCGTGCTCACGTAGAAGAAAAAATTAAAAAGAGAGCAAAATGAGAAAGTACAATGTCAGGGACTTGGCGCCTACTTCCCAAAGAAGCTTAGAATGAATCTACAAGGGAAATGATGGAATATCATTTCCCCCTGTGAAGTTAATACTCCTGCACATGGGGAGTAGACGGTGGGGAGTGGATGGAGGAAGGAAGAAGTGGAGGAGAGAATTACAGAGTAATATGGCTGAAGAGTGAGAGAAGCTGCGGCGTGGAGAGGAGAGATAATGGGCCGTGAGGCTTCCTCCCTTCCTGGCGGCCCAGCCGTATCCAGGCTTAGCGTGGAGTGTCAGTAATCGCCGGCTGAGAAACACACACTCAGCGTGCTGTTGTGTAAAACTCGAATTTTAAATGTCGAGATGCCACTGGGGTCGCAACCAGACGATTTGAGAGGGCTAGTGTGGGATGAGAAAAAAAGAGGGAGGAGGCCAAAATACGAGCAGAGGGCCAAATATAGAAAGAATGGGCCCAACTTTTCTCCATCTACTAATCCTCGACTTATCAGGAGGAAAGAACACTTTAATCATCACAATTATCATATCAGATAATCATAGTTCCTTATTAACTGCCCCAGTTATTCATTGGGGGGGGGGCACACGGAAAGATAGAGAGTTTATAAATGCGCGCGTCCCCCAACCTCTTTCCCTCTCCACACGGAAAATCTATGGTGACCCACTTCCGTCATACAGAGGGCCGTGGAAGCACCCTGTTCTGTGCTCAGATCCCACTAACTCAAAGTTGATGGGCTCCTCTTGCCCTCGCTCACCTCCCCATCACATGGACACAGCCTCATTACCGCTGGATTCCCGAGCCTAAGGGGCGGAGCATGAAAATGTGGCACGAGACCAAATCCACTGAACAGAAATGAATTTGTCCTGCTGTGCTGATTGTAATGTGTACACACACGCGGGCGCACACACTCATTTATATGCATATGAAAATGCAGAACCGCTCTGCTTTCCATGTGGCTCATTAAAAGCTGTCGACTTCCGCCGCATTCTTTGCTTTCACTCCCCATTTAAATCATTTCTTAAAACCTGCCGCTGTCAGGGAGAGCAGTGATGCGCCCGTGCAGTGTCGGGGGACAACAAAAGACGCACGCAGGCAGGAGCCCATTTGAATGCATCACAGGTTCACACACGGCCATCTCTGTAGGTGGACGAGGTGGACGGCGCCTGTGCCGCCGTTTGTTGACCAGGGAGACGGAACTAAATCGGCAACCAGCTTAGCAGCTCCAGCAAATTAAGGAGCGGCTGTTAGGATTGAGGCTGATATTAAAAGCTCCCCACCACCGCTGTCAAGGATTGGATTAGCACATACTTTGATCTTGAACGCGCGCTCACACACACGCACGCACACACACAGGCGCACACACACACACACGCCACAGCCTGAAAATGAACTCAGCCTCCGTGAAGTGGAATTCCAAGGTTATCCATTTGACTTTGCATGCTCCTCCTCTGCAGAGTAGTATTTTTCTCTCTACAGTAGCTACACGGTTAACAGTTAACAATGAGACTTTGCCTCTCAGATCCTTTCCTCACCGTCATGCTACAGAAAACAGATTTCATTGAGATGTTGGCTGAAATAAACCAATTCCCTAGTATAAAACATGTTTCTAAATCTTTCACACAAGAGGACATGTACAAAATGACACAGCTTGATACAAAACAAAAAAAGACACCCCCGATCAAAAGAACGTTTGGGTCTTTTCTTACGCTAACCCGCAGAAATGTACTGCCTGGCAGCTGACAGGGGGCCGCAAACCAAATTGGAACAGAGATTGGAGCACCAAGCCAATCCTCAGTCTCATCTTTAGATCACATATTGCACAAACTGATGGAGCTGCCTCTAACAGCCGGTGATAGCTTCACTCACTGTTGGGCTACCAAAGGCCGATAGAGTTCTCCGTGAGGGACAAAGGAGCTGAACATCAGCATGTGTGGGAATGTGAATAAAATCATCATCAAGGGAGGGGGGGGGTAAATAAACACTGGATTCGAGTGGTAACATTAAAAGGATCCTAACACGAAGCCTGCCATACTTGGAATCCCAGCGCAGCACTGCGTGAGGTCAAAGGTCAAGGCCCCGCCCCTTTCTTAGACACTAAAGATGCTGGGATGTCGCGGCTCCTTCGTACTCGTACTAGCAACTCTAAGATGTGGTCGGCCTATTCTCAGTCACAGCTTTGTCCTTTTCCTGAGAACATAAAGGGGATGTGTTATAGACTGTCTCACTAGATGCTAGGGGTAAATGCGGTGTGTGGGTGGGTGTGTGTGTGTGTGTGTGTGTGTGTGCGTGCGTGCGTGCGTGCGTGCGTGCGGGCGGGCGGGCGGGCGGGCGTTTGGTGTGCACTCTTATCTTACCCGGCTCTGGCTGAAGCTGCCCGGGCTGGTCGGGGAGGGGCTGGGAGAGTGAGGAGTGGAGATCTGACTGGCCGGCGTCCCGTTCACTGGAGGGAGAAAACGAGAGGGGAAATGGAGCAGGGTGGGGGAGAGGGGTGAGGGAAAAAAAAAATTAATAGACGATCCTCACGGCGTGCATGCATATTTTCTCTCTACGTTTCTGGGTGTTTGGCGGCGGAGGAAAAGAGGGGGGAGTATAGGAAAGAAAAAAAAGAGCACTAAAGTCCACACTGCTCTTTTTTTTTTTTTTTAAGTCAGCCAAAATCCAATCCCACCGCCAGGGAGTCGAACATATGTGCATCTCCTAATTAGAGCATGTTCTGGCCTTCAAGTGCATGGATGGAAGTCAAGGTAGAGCCTGGCCTCATTTTCACCCCCGGGTTTTAATACCCTTGTGACCTCCACCCGGACGACTTCTCCAGCTGTGGCACGGCACAAAAACCCAGTGGCACCGCCTCATTATTAAACAAGAACATTAGATTAATCAACGCTGCACCCGGGACCTGTGTGTGTGTTTATGTGTGTGCGTTCCAGGCAGCATTAACCTACACACATAACACCAGCCTGTTTTTTTTTTTCATTAGACTGAAAGAGAGGTTATTTTCTCCAGGGAGCGAGACACCGGCTAACCTCAAGTCAACCCACGCTTGTCCTGAGTGAACTGCAGGACTAGATGAGACGACGGTACCAAACACAATCAGAGGATTTGTCTTCACAGAGCAATCCAAATAAATACAAAAATCCATATCCTGTTACATTATCATCTAATAACGTATTAACCTCCAAACAACATTTTCTGAGCCTATCCATATTGATGCAGCAGAGAAATTAGACCGGTGGCACAACACTGACTCCGTGATGTTTATTCTCCTGCAGAGATCAAGAACTTCCTTAATTTATGATAGATCAAGAAGATGAAGCCCAAGCAGGATTGAGGGTGGGGGGGGCACACACGTATATTTAATGTAACAAGGCGAAATGAAAAAAGACTACACCGCCTTTGTTTCGCCACATCCCAGTTATTTTCATTGATGAAATTCGGCATCAGCGTCATCCTACCGGTTACACAACGGTACACGTTCACGTTGAAATACACGTCTCACTCGCTTGGCACTAGCACACCACAGCAGCATTCACTGTCACACCCGCACATGTCCACAAAGTGTCCGATCCCGACAGGAACCCATTCACTTTACGCGTCCGGAGCGCACGATCAAATAGGAGAATGGTAAATAAGAGAAGGTGGCGCCGGGCTCCTACCTTCCTCCTCCAGCATGACGGAAAACACAGTGATAATCCAAAGCGGGGTGAAGAGGAGAAGAGGAAGAAGTAGTGGGGCAGCACCTCAGTCCGGGCTCCGTCAGAGAGTGATAGTAAAGTCGGCTGAATGGAGGAGATGGAGCAGGAGAGGATGCGCAACTCTGACGCGCACCGAGGAGAGAGCGAGGGGGGGGGCGGTGGATGGAGAGAGCGGCACGGAGGGGGGTGGAAGGAGAGAGAGAGAGAGAGAGAGAGAGAGAGAGAGAGAGAGAGAG
>JAFBJU010001076.1:92240-237240 GCA_016785305.1 Colistium nudipinnis
GAGAGAGAGAGAGAGAGAGAGAGAGAGAGAGAGAGAGCGAGAGAGCATGGGAGTTTACGGACCAGAGATGCTCCAAGCTAAAAGCTGCAGCCTGCTCTGGTTCTTTTCTTTTCTCGTCCCTGCACTTAACCAGCCAGGCTCGGGCTGGAAGCTGAGATTATGCTCAGCAATGTCAAGTAGAAGATGAATCGAGTGTTGGAAGCTGTCCCAGGGGTGGTGGAAGACACTGTGTTTGGCATCAGTAATAGAGGAGGACGGAAGACCCGAACTCAGCTCGAGGTCCCACACACCGAGGTCATACGAAAAGGTTATTAGAAAAAAAAACGCATGTGCCACGTCGAAACTAAAACAAAAGCTGCAACTGTGGCAAGCGCAATAAAAACAGGATATGCAGGAGTTTATAGGATCAAAATGTGAAAGCGATTCTGGAATGATCAGGGTTATGTGTACACGAGGTGGATGCAGCTATGATGAATGAATGACTATTATCCCATCACACCTCCTACCATATGTCTCTATGTGACACCATTTTTTTTTAATCACACCTTTATATCAAGAACCGCATCTTACATGTTAAAAAAATGTGTTAATGTTAATTATACCGTTCTTATTATAAACATGGGATGACATATGGAGGGTCTGTCAAGAGACTCCAATAAATAATCTGTGAAATTTGCATAACTGGAACCCCACAGTTATCAGTAAAACAGAATGCGTTTTGCAATGACCTTGACCTTGAAGAATGTTATAATTTTGACCTTTACTGCCCACATCAAAACTGGCCATGCTGTTAAGTAATTTTTTCATTCATGAGTAACTTCATCATAGGTGCACAAATCACCCAATCACAGTTGAGAGAGCGTCGCTATCCTCTGGAGCTAAACCGGGTTTATTTGTGGGCGGACCCGCACCCTTGCCATATGAGGTCATACGCTGAGGCCGATGATGGAAGGAAAAAAAAGCGGGACAGTGAAGTACCAGCGTGATGCTTGTTGGCACCGTGCGAAGTTCTCCAAAGTTAATTTTGGCTGACGTGAGGCCTCGGAGGAGAGCAGGGAGACAGATGGTGAGAAAACTCAATGGATGAGTGCAAATTGTTTTTCTCACATTATTTGTGGGTCTGTGCGTATAGACGCAGAGACGCCCGGGGTTGTGAGGACATCACAGAGAGCGATGACACAGTGTCACACCCACTCACTCACTCACCCACCCACTCTCACACACACACCGAGAGAACATACTGCCGCATCAGACCCCCTTCGGTTTCTTTTCGGTCACCTTTGTAAGCTTCGCACTGCAAATGGAAGGAGTGAAATGAGCCGCTGAGATTTAATCAGCGGTTGAAGTCAACAGGAAAAAAAAGAAAGAAAAGTCGAGATGTCATTTCAAAAATTCAATCAGTTGAAATTCATGAACATATCATTTTAGTGTTTGGTTACCATTCAACTGGGAGCTCTTTTTCCAAAAAAAATCACAACCATGATTTGCTTATTGAGGCCCACAGTGTGATTCAGCTCCCAAACACACACGCGCATCTGCATGCTGTCTTTCAATAGGAACAATGACAGAGAAGCAGCCTGACTCGGGTCATGGAGGAGACAAAAGGTTTGTCTCTTTCATTGAGGGTCACGATCAAGATCTCAACCACAACGGTTCTGAGTGAAGCTGCATTTGGATAAATGATCAGCGAGTCAGCTCTCGTCTGCCAAGGTGAGTGTCCGAAAACACCTCCAGTCTTAAAGACAACTAAATGTCCTCCGTCCATATTTTTTTGGACGTCATTGTTAGCTTGGAGGCCAGGCCCTCTTGTGCAACAGCTCTGGACACCCCCATAGCTGTTATTGACTATTACCATAAATCTCAGACAAATTGTCCTCTGGTGAAAGGGAGCACGGCTGCCTGGAACGTTGGGTTTTTCATTATCGCATGTGGCTGCGCGCGCAACCCTGCCGGTGCACGCGGACGAGTTTTCCGGGAATGGAAACGCGTCAACAAGCCATGCGGGAAACGTCGGATGAGGCACCTCCAGGTTGGAGCATCACTCAGCTCCGTTCCCCACTGCCGGCCATTCCACCGGAAATCACTGCCATACATGGCCTCCGCACACTGTTGTGTCTACATGTGCTTCGACTGTGCTTTGTTTCCACGGCAACCAAGAGGAGTCTGTCTGCTCTCTCTCCCTCCCTCCCCTCCCCCCGCAGACACTCACACTAGTAAGCACCTTTGTTCCAGGTAGCGCATGACTCACTCTCCTGACCTTTTCCCTCCAAGTTTTTTAAGCCCTCACCATCTAGAACTTTCTCAATTCTCTCTCTTTCTCTCAATCTCCGGCTGTGTCTCTCCCCCTTTGCTTTTTCACCTCCACCCCACGGCTCAACGCCAAAATATCCACTGCCGCCGGTTTTCGTTATGCAATATGTCAGAGCGTAGCTGTTTTGAGGCATAAAAAAAACAAAACCTCTGTGCATGCTTAAGTGCTTCAGCAGCCGCAGGTGGAGTGACTTTTTTTCTGGAGGAATTGCCGTTTGTTGCGTCAGCCATCGAATCACCTCCCAAAGCCGACACGTCCCTGAGCACTAAAATCACGAAATAGTACACGCGCAAATGAAAAGTCAAGTGTGCCGTTGCGTAACTGGAATTTTTTCATGCCCCCAAAGCTCCAGCTGTGCAATCAGGGAAAGGACAACCTGATATTTAAATAAGAACCCCCCCCCGGCTTCAATCCAAACAAAAGCAGCATTCAGCTGTTGCATGCATGTCTATTTGTGCTTTTTAAGCATTAATATCACTCGTAAACAATGCACTGACAATTCTCACTATTTAATGACATTTCTTCAGTATATCAGGTGAACGGTTTGTGGGGAGATGCAGATGCCCAACTCACTTTCCTCTCATCTTCTTCTTTTTTTACCTCTCTGTTTGCCGTCCCTCCGCTCCCTTGTGAAATCATTCTCATTTCAATTCATATTCCAAATGCAACGAGGCACCGCTGGGGCACACACACACACACAGACACACACACACACACATACTGCCAGACACTCCACAGAGTGTTGACTTGTCGTGTTTCCATTTGAAGTCTGTCTGCAGCACTGATTAAGTAATGAGCTCGAAAAATACTCAGCAATCACATCAGGAGGCATTAGGACACAAACACCTCCCAACTGTGCCTATTAGGTGTTACTCCCTCCACGCACAAACACACAGATGCCAGAAAACACATAGACACACGCACAGCTATCTGGACACTGTCATCATGCAGAAGAGGGAGAGGAGAAAAGAAGGAGGAAACTGATTTTGTTTGTCTTACCAGATGTTGGAGACTTGCTGCGTCGTGCTTGGACCACCATCCTGGGGGAGCCACGGCTCAGAGAGCCAGACATCTTCCCATAGTTCACCGACTTCATTATACGACACTCTGAAACCACATGGACGGATGTGTTTCCAAATGACTCGAAAGGCTCAATTTCCTTGGCGTACATTCATCCACAGCAAAATAGTCCAAAAACAACAAAACAAAAAAATACACATGAGAAGAATTTGGAATCTGGACTGTCATTTTTTAAATCCAAAACCAGCAGTAAGGGCTGCCAGTCCTAGCACGGCATATTGTGTGACAGTCAGACATGACATTGTGTGACAACAAACCCAATATGTGTTTTTATAAATTTGGATTCTGACCTTTAGTTACGCATGT
This sequence comes from Colistium nudipinnis, assembly GCA_016785305.1. NCBI lineage: Eukaryota > Metazoa > Chordata > Actinopteri > Pleuronectiformes > Rhombosoleidae > Colistium > Colistium nudipinnis. Next base: position 95,938 of record JAFBJU010001076.1, read on the forward strand.
TAACGAACCAGTAATGCACCAAGCCGGCTCTAATTGGTTTTACCCTCCGCTCCCATGCTAAACAGCAGGCCTGACCTTCCCTGGCCGTCTTTTCCACAACACAATTACCGTGGCTATGACCTATGAAGGTCTAAAACTTCACCGACACAGAGTCCTGATAAATGAGCGATGACTGACGCCTCATTCAACCCCAAAACTTTTCTCCTCTCCTGTTCATTAGCCCAGCCCCGTTAACGCTCATTAGCATCCTTCACCAGAGGGAAGACAACTATATACACAATCTGGCATGTGTGCAGCTCTCCTTCTGAACACGCGTGTGTGTGTGTGTGAAACAGAGTGTGTAGAAGCCTTGGTGCATGTCAGGCGGGGTGTGTGTGTGTCTAGTGCTTGTGTGGCCCGGTGAGTAATGTACAATGCAGAAAGTTAAAATGATGACAGTGTGCCAGAGCCGAGGCAGAGGTGATAATTATAGTGATGCTGAGAGGAGGCGAAGATGTCTGCGGCTCCGACTCCGACTGTCTCCTTCGGTTTCTTTTGTCGCTCTACATTTCCATCTGTCTACTTCTGCCTGGCTGTGCTCCAGGAGATGAGAAAGTGTCAAAATGTGTTCCAGGGGAGAGAGAAATAAAATGTGGTGTGTGTGTGTTTTCTATTAAACATTAATGGACTTAATGTACCTGTATATTAAAGTTAAGGGTGACCTTATGGTTTTAAAATAATAGTAACTGGCAGCCAGTATGGTATTTAAAAAAAATCTGTATTATTGTTATGACTAATAATTACAATGAAACAAATCCAAATGAATGCCTTTTTTTTAAGTTGTGATATTGAATATTATGAACAAATCTCAGACAAGGACATTTACTCTTTGTGTGAGTTATGTGCATAAGGCCCAGCCAATCTACCAGCAAGGTTACCCAACAAAATATAAAACTTGAACAAAATTGTCATTTTTTGTCCTCTTCTCTCTGCTTCCCCCAAAAACGTGTTTATTATAATAAACCATGGATGACTGGAGACTTAGGTACATCAGTAGCTAATGCGGATAGGCTGCTCTTTGAAGGTCTTGATGCATGTAGGTGGCCATTTTTTTTTTAATCAAGAAAGAGGAGTGCTCCCAAAGGGAAATGGGCAAATGGAAGCTGGAAGCCATTGTGAGTCACAAATGAAAGGAAAGTTGGAGGAACGAGAGGGAGGGAAGAGAGGGAAAAAAGTAGAGAGACAAATGGAAGGAGAGGTGGACTTCAATGACCCTGATGTGATAGATGTTATCAATTAGATTAAGGCATATGGGGGGAACCGACGAATTGAAAAATCCATTGAACAAAATCCTTTGCACACTCATTCATGTGGGAGACAGGAAGACGGACGAGAGGACCAGAATGCAGATGAGGGGCTAAATGGCAGGAGGAGACGGACAGAAAAAAAGAAAAAAAAAACACAGCTGTGTGAAGTGAGGACAAAACAAATCCTCACACCAACAAGAACGAGAGGAGCAGGGAGAGGCAGAGTCTAATGAACAGGGCAGTCCACGCGAGACATGAATACAAAAATGTATACCTATATTTTTACAAGTCAACAAGGAGAGACGTGAAGGGACGTGAAATGTCTCCTCACCACTCTCATCCAGCATCAGGTCGTCCTGGTAGCGGTACTTCTCGGGTCCACACGCCACAAAAATGTCCTCATCACCGAAGAAGTCTTGCAGACAGGCCACCTGGAGACAAAGAGACGCTGATTTATTCAATTAAGAGGCACACTGACACGCGCGCAGAGCAAAGGGCCTCTCTCTATTGTTGAGGGCTGAATCATTTGTCCAGGGGCACAATGGACTGCGGCTTATTCATTAAATGAGTTTCCTATTCTGGGCACCAGATATTGTCTATACGTACGGGGCACAAACTGGATTCTACGTAGAAATCCTCCCTTCACACGTGTTCAGCGCTGCGCATGTCCACGCAACCACCTGGCCCTTCTGATGCACACGTGAAACGACCCGGACGGGAGACGTCACAGGTGTGTGTCGCGTGGCACACTAACTGGTCCCCTATCAGCGACTAAATCTAGACCACGCTGACTCACTGGATTGCTCAGGCGCAGCAGCACGTGTGCTGAGAAAAGCCAGTGGAGGCTCTGTTCCCAGAAAACCTGTATCTCATAAATGGTAATGACGCCGATGAATAAGCAAGAAAAGAAAAGAGGAAGAGACAGGGAGACATGAGAGCGGTGTGCTCTTTTCTGGTGTCCACTTCACTCACACACACACACACACACAAAAAAACGCCTTCATAATGAGTCACTGTCATTCTTTGAAAGACTCCTTACTGCATACCATACACAGACCTGCTGACAGGCCTTTTTTGAAGGGAAATTAGCACACGTTGACTAGTCACGAAGTAAAAAACAACAGGGACTGGATTATTATGGAAACAAATATGTGTTTTGATGAAAGGATCTGCAAAATGTGACATATTTGGCCTGCAGGTGCCAGATTCATTCCTTTATCCTCGGCTGTTCAACCATAACCTGTTCACTCTGTCGGCACCAGACAGATGTTATTCATGTTTTTTCCTCTGTAAACAAACCTGGGAAGAAGCGGCAGCACATAAAGTGTTTATGATGACAAATTGGCAAAGCTGCTGTTCATTATTTTCTATTTGATTTGCTCGACAGCCGATTCCAGGCGTGATCGACACTCTGCACCATTTACACAAATAACTTTATCCACGCCCCACAGGCCGACCGTCACATTTCAATTCCGAGTCATCCATATTCCTAATTATACTTGGCCTTAGGCAGAAAAAAAGATTTTAGGGGAAAACAAAAGTTGATTCATCTGCTATGACGAATCCTCCAGCAAAACCCTCTTAAGGAGCTATTACAATCGGAGCTCTCACAGCCTGGAGTTAACACAGTAAACCAAAAATGCTACCGTCGCTGCATTTTCATGGCAATTAACAATTCTAGAAAAATTAAAATTCCTATCAGCCGGCGATCAGCATTCCCCGGAAGAAAGTCACAGCTGATTAGCGACAAAATACCCCACAAACAGCCCACAGAGACCACACACACATGCGCACCCAAACACAACCACGCACGCAAACACCCGCACACCCACACACACAGCACGGCAAAACATAAGTTCACTTTCAGACACAGACTCTCTGTGGAACAGGGATAGTTTTCATTTAACTTTTTCAAATCAAGCATGGAGACAACCTTTCTGCACACGCACACACGGATACTTGCGCCTTAGGAAGAGATTCTGTTTTCATAAACGAGTGCATATTGCTTTCTTCACCGATATCCCCGGATACCGCAGCAGGGATTATTTCAGACGCCATCGTCTCGGATTCCTAACAAGATGGCTGGGATTCAGATGCTGTTAACAGTTCAGCAGAGTGTGGAGGACACTTCTACCTCTAATTGCGCCGTATATATATTTTAATGTGGTGTCACATTATTTTTGATCTTTATCATCATTTTCATAGAGTTCGATGGGGGCTAGACTTTCCATCATTTCAAATATTTTGACATTGATGTCGGCTCAGCTGGTTGTCACATAATCACAGGCAGACAGGCCATGGCCATTTCTCATTTTTCCCCAGACATGGCCGTCAATACATTTATTGACAAAAACAAAAATAGACATGTCGATCAATAATTCACCCATTAGTGCAACCCGTGCTACATTGAAGGCCAAAGTCAGGCTGTCACAGCACGAGTTGGACGTTCACTGCACTTTAAACTTGAACTCACTGTATGTGCTTGAATTCAATTTGCAATACGAACCTATAACTGTTGAAAATCACCCACTTTGATTTCATTTCAAACTCTTGTGTTCACCTCCAACATTACGGGATGTAATAGATTCAGTTTTAAGCCTGTGTTCCCTGGAAAGCCCCGCGCTGCTGTTTATTCTCAGGACACTCATCCTGTTAACAGCTTGGGGATGTTGTGCGTCTGCTGCTCTGACTCAGTCCGACCACGTCCTCGGGCCAGCACTGCTGTCGGAGTCGACCCGAGAGGGGGTCGCTGGGTACGAGGCTCTCTGAAGCTGCACATCCCAAGATAGAAAGCGTAGCACGCCAGAAATATCAGGAATACTTGGAGGAACGGAGACGGGTCACAGAGTGCGAGAGGAGAGAGGGGATGTGGAAAGGGGAGGGGTCGGAGGGATATTTTTCATATAATCCAGGACACAATCTAAAGGCCAGGATGGCTAGTATGGAGCAGCAACACATACTGCGCCGTACCACTGAGGTACGGCGTGAATACGTACGGTTGCCATGGTGATAATGCCCTCCAGGCCCCGGTGCGTGCCACTGACTTCATGGTGAGCACACTGTGCTATAAAGCTCCCCCATTCATATTTAATCTACTATGGGCAACTATACTCCACAGAACGATGTCATTCACACGAATCCACACACTGACACGTCTACACGAGTGACAAATGGCCTGGTTCATACTGGAATACAATTTCCAAAGAAAAAGAAGATGCTGATGGCACACAGATGGATAGACCAATGAATGATGAAGAGAGGTTGGGTAAAAATAAATAAATAAATAAAAGTCAAATCCTCCGAGTAGGAGAAGAAGCTGAGACGGAGGGGAAAGAGTGATAGAGGAGGGGATCTATTCCTGACTGCCGCTGCTGCTCCGAGCCCAACGACAAAACAAGCTGCTTTGACACAACTTCCACTGCTGCTAAAACAAGGACGGCAACAAACAAACAAAGACACAAAGTAGAGCAGCGAGCGAAACGAGACAATGGGGGCAAAAACGTCATCCTGAACCTGCCATCCCCTGTTACACTTGATTCTTAAAGAAGCTCTAAGGGTGGGTCGCATTGAACAAAACCACCTGCCCACGATTTATCTTCAAATGTGCCTAATAATCATTTAAATTCAAGACCAGACGATTGACAGGTTCACAGATTGAATGTCACACCTCGCATGTCTGAGATAAGACTTACTTTCCCCAAAGTGCCAACATGACTGACAGGACATTTTATTATCTATAATAGTGCAGAGGGGAAACTGACGTCTGATTTATTTTCAGATACATTCTTGACATAAGAATTGAAATAAGAAAACATCCCTCCATGACGAAAAGATGCACAAATTAAACAAATGTATCCATCACCCCCCCCCCCACATATATCTCAGTAAACCCATTTATATTCTCACTATGCCACCTAGTGTAGAATTCAAGCCCAGACACCTTCTAGAGTGTCTGTTTCTATCTCTCTGTCTCTCTTTGTCCTCGGTTTGTTCTTTTCCAACTTTGTTTCTCTAGGAATGAATACTTTTGGTGTGGGATCAGGAAAAAAAAGCTGCACCTCGTATCCTTTACACGTCGTTACGGCAAAAGGCGGACCGCAAACTCAGACAAACAAGCCACTTTCACCACACGGTGGCACTGTTTAACAACCGCAGATGGAGACCGCTACTCTCATAGAGATACAAGATACAGAAAGAGCCTTTTTTTTAAATAGTGCCATCACAAATGCGATTACATAAAGTCAATGTTAAAAGATATACGTGTCCTAGAAATACAGGAGTCACACTAAGTAACTGGATTTCAAGTAAAACCAAGAGACACATCGGCAGCAGATATAATACAATAGTTTAATCTGGGTCTTTTAAAGAGATTTAGGTTTCTTCAATAAAATCTTAGTGTCAGTATATGTGTGTGAAAATATAATCTGAACACTTTATTTATTTGTATTTTAAAATATAAGCCATAGCGATAACAGTTAATATAGTTCATATAATCAATTCATATTAAGATTATTACTGACAAATACCTTGATTCGAAACACAAATAATTGCTATTTTAATTCATAGTCATTTATCAAAGGACAATTTGTTTTGTCTGTCTCTGGTAAGAACCAAAGGCGTTTCTCAGAGACAAACTGACTGAAAGCCAAAAAAAACAATTTACTGTGCCACAATAGATTGCTGGTGGTCACACAGAGGACAGCGTGAGGTCAACACAATCCGGCCCACTGAGAGAGAGGGAAAGAGAGAGAGAGAGAGAGAGAGAGAGAGAGAGAGAGAGAGAGAGAGAGAGAGAGAGAGAGAGAGAGAGAGAGAGAGAGAGAGGATGTTTTGTTGGGCTGTCTCTGCTCAGTGGAACTGGCCATGGTGCTGAATCCACTACAGCTGGTTGACCCGAGTGTTTGGGGAAGCACTCATCACAGACAGATGGTTGTGGTCGATAAGAAAGGCAGAGAGACTGAATAACAGATGGATGTAATGATGAAAACAATTTAAAAAAATTGATATACGGACAGACACAGAGAGGGCAAAGTAATGTGTTTCAGATATGCAGCACCTCGGACGTGAAACTTTAAAATAATGAAACGTATAAGGCTTCAATCTTCACAGCAGAATGTCGGGGACATTTGGAGGAATATGCGGAAAATAAATGATTCAGCAAAATTAGATGAAGTTGAGTTAGCAGCAGCCACCATCAGGATTTTCACTGAAATGTCACTACTTTGATATTTATCACACAGAACTTGACATTTATCGCTAGATTTAGATTTAAAAACTTATAAGTGAAGCAGCAGAAATGAGAAAGTGATGTGTTTAAATACAGTACATTCCTACATTAAATAGACACTGAGGCACTATGTATTAACTGCACCATCTCAAGACGATAGTGATAGTGCAGTCATTCACAAATGCTGTTAAATTGTACCAGGAGTTCTACAGGGTTTAAGCCGCGGCATGAATAAATGGCTTATCACTGCCGAAAATATATGGCATATTAAAACATGTGCAGGAAATGTTCTCTGTCTAAAACGTAAACAGCCAAAATGCATTTCCTCATATTCTCCGACGAGAGCAAATGGGAGAGAGAAAGCATACGACAGCCCGAGGGAGAATTAACACAGCGCATGAACTGGTGCTGCGTCATCAGCATCCTGTGTACGGAGGTTAAAAAAAAAAGGAAAAGAGTGACGTGAGGCTAATTAACAGTGCAGCCATCTGATGTTTTTGCATACACCTTGAATCAGCACCAACAACTTATGTAACAGCCTCTGCTCTCCACAGGGAGACGGCAAACTTTCTTTTAAAGCTGTGTCTGTGTTTATTTCAGAGCGCGAACCAGACTGCCCGTCCCTCATGCCTCTACAGGGGAACAACAACTGACACAAAACAGACATGGAAGGAATAAGAAGCAAAGAATTATGCAGCACTGTTCCCATACGGGCACAGACCAGACGCCACAGTGCATCGGCCTCAGGTTGCCCTTCCACTGGAAGTTGATATAGTCGAAATATCAGATATAAAGTTGGGCATGACAAATACACGTAAAATGTTAAAATGTTTTTTTTATTATTCCAAAGAGGTTCGAAATGATCAATTAATCATTTTGCAAGATGCATTCGTTAGAAAGATTCCAAGTTGTGTGAACTTTTGCCTCTAATGTTTGCAACCTAGTTTCTTCGTGCCTCCCTCAGTGACGCCTGATTAAGGAAAAAAAAAACCTCAGACAGACGAGACGCCGTAGGCTGCAGCTCTGCTCTTTAACTAACTGAAAAACGCGAGGCTGGGACACGCTCCTTCAGATGCAGAATAAGCCAAGAGAGATTAGAGCACGGAAAGCACGAGTCAGACAGTGTGTGTGTCTGCGTGTGATGTAGTTGTGGTGGGATGAGGCTCTCTACAGTCGGCCAGAGCCCAAAACGTCTGCCATCGATCCTAATTTGGCTGCATGTCCTCTGACTACAGACAACTCCGAAATCTGGCACATTCATTCTCTGCTGCTGGACAGAGACTCACACAAGCTCATTGACTGAGAGAGACGGGCAGAGACATTATTGGATTTATGACACATGCAATACACAACCATATTTACTGCACTGTATCAACTATATTTTGGAAAATATACTATATTCCAGCCCCTCCCTTCCCGAAAACGCACACAGCGACAGTATTGCGCTGACTAGCTGTGACTCAGCAGATCAGCAGGAGCAGATGGACTTTGCTTCCCACAATCCTTCTGTGATGAACAACAAAGTGACATCATCAGCAAACAAACGATGACACAGAGACATAAAAACAAGCATGTGATTTTTTTTTTGTTTGTTTGTTTGTTTTGTTATGCTGTTCCTGCACTGCACGTCAGCAGGGTTTGGAAGGGACGCTGTTGTCGTGGCGTCTCTAAAGTCCCTGCAGTGCTCGACTCAGCTCAAAAAAAAGTGAGGGGGACAAAACTGAGACAGACTGAGTAAACCAGCAGGTGTGGCAGAACAGAAAGGGAGAGAGAAAGAGGGCAGGGGAGGAGGAGACAGAGAGTGGGGGAGAGGGGGAGAGAGAGAGAGAGAGAGAGAGAGAGAGAGCGATGCCATATGTTGCAGCTTTTGGATTTGGGGGTGTAAATTAAAAGAGGACTAAATAGTCGTAAAGACAATGGCATGTTGACAGCAAGACACAGACTGGGGGAAAAATGAAGTGGTGTAAGACAGAGGATCAGAGAGGAGAGCACATTTGTTTATAAGGAATACAACAAAATGCAAATGAAAAGGGAACGGGTGGGAGGGAGTTTGAAAAGAAAATGTCTGAAGAGAAGAGGAAGGACGATGGTGGAGGAGGAGGCTGCAGAGAAAAGCAAGATAAAAGGATATTAAAAGCTCTTCAGCGTTGCCAACGTGGAGGACAGGCCAACAATGCGGTCTGAAAAGTGAGAGCTGCACTGCAGATAGGGGACCGGTGGCACAATCCACTCCTCTCCGGCAGATCAGGTAACCGCTGGTTAACATGTGCCATTTAAGGAGTGCATCCATGAACAGGACATGACCACTTCAATGTGGCCCCTGCGAGGGGTGAGTGGTCCAAGGATATTTAAATTAAAACTCTTTAAACTCCTGTAAACATACCTCATGCCCAGACAATATGCAGAAATATCACAACACAAAATATGCATTGATATCAATATTTCTATTGGACGTACACGGCCAAAAATTGCTAGATGCTGAAGAAGTCAAGAGAACCTGCTGTTTGACATCGAAATGAAATCCATTTTCATCATTATTTCTGGGTTTTGGCCTCTGTTTTTTGTTCGGGCGGTCAAGGTGCACATGCCCCGCCCACTGAGACACCGAGGATCCCATTATGAGATTCTCCGACACAGAGCGCAAACCAAGCTCAGAGATGACGGAGTGGCCTCACTTCATGCACTGGGTGACGATTGCCTGCAGTTAATGGCCGGTGATGCACGAGCAGAAATCCACAGGAGTCCATTAAAAAGCCTGTGTGTCACAATTCGTGCCTAAGTATGCGTAAGCCTCACAAGGCTCAGGGCCGGCAGCTGGGGTCCGGCACAGTGTGTGCGTGCGTGCGCGTCTTTCTTTGTGTGTGTATACAGAGCTTACATGTATTAATAGAGCAGCCATGTCCGTGCCCTAAGCCACTTACAGGCCGTCTACCTGCTCCACCAGCCCCATCTAACCACACCGTCGTTGCAGCATCTATGCAGCAGGTCGGCCGTTTCCTAGGCAACTGGATCAAATCACAGTAAAAAAAATAAAAAATGGCCGAGGTGAGGAGCTTGCCGAGAAATATGAGGTGGAGGTGACCCCAAAGCAGATGGGACGGAGCTAAAAAAAAAATCCCCCCTCCAGATACAGTAGTGAGACCTGAGACCAGGGAGATTCAATAGAGCCGTGGGGGGGAGGAACTTGATATATATACTTTGTCACTCAGCTGTTCGTATTACCGGTGGAAATATGATACTCTATATGATCAAAGAAGAGCGACCCGAGTATGTGGCCCCACCCCCGGATGCTCACAGACACTTTCTCCTCTCCATCAGCAATCTCATTATCATGGCTTCAACCTGACCTGCTGTGAGATGGAAAATCTCTAACATTGAAAAATAACTTCACAAAGCCAAGTTTTTTTTTTTTTTTTAACACAATCTTGTTTCTGGTATCAAATCCAAAACTTGACAGCAGACAAGCTGCTCTGTGACACTTATAGCCCCCAAACATCATAATCCATTATTCATCTTGGTGGCTCATCTTTAGCTGCAGTATCTTTTTTTTTTTAAATTAAATAAAACCGGAAAAAATATATATACATAAACAGTCTCGTAAGGAGCGGCTGTCCTTGAGCTCATGCAGAGGCAAAGAATATGAATGCACACATACGTACTGTCCTCATTACGGGGGGGGGTTAATGAGTTTGGGTTTCTGCAGCGCTGCTGGGACTTTGTATCACAGGCAGCCAGACCCAGAAACCTACTTCTGCTGTAGGCTCGATGACGGACATGGATCAGCAGACGGCAGGCGCGCGCACGCATGCACGTACATACACACACACTGGGCCCTTAAAGTAACCTTATCCCAGTGCACACTAAGGTAATTAACTTCAGCGCACTCCTGAAATTCCATACTGTATATTCAAGTGCCATTATAGTTCGGGTTTTGTTCATTCACTCATCCCATACAAAATATAGGTCATTATTATATTACATAACACGTGAGGTGTGATTTTGATCACACGTCACACACCCCATCTCTCATGGTTTTGTAGTCCATGTTACGTCACAGTAGTCTAATGCTGATTCAATATACACAACGGTTAAGTTAACATGGATTACCCACATTGCAATGGGATTTTAACCATGTTACACAATTCAGGAGCACGAAGCGCACATTCACTATCTCAATCCACTTCTCTGAAATATTCTCCCATTTGCAGTTCTTTTAATAGCACCATCAGAAACACAAACTCTCCCACGCTCAAACACACAGTCACACATGATAAAATGCAAAGGGGGTGGTTCAGCACTCAGCCAATTTGGCAGTGAGCGTGTTACCATGCCGACAGGCCCAATCAATATCTTGTATAAAAATAGCATAACCGTAATAGTCATACTTCCACAGAGGATAGATAGATAGACAGATAGATAGACAGATAGATAGACAGAGAGAGAGAGAGAGAGAGAGAGAGAGAGAGAGAGAGAGAGAGAGAGAGAGAGAGAGAGAGAGAGAGAGAGAGAGAGAGAGAGAATGAGAGAGAGAGAGAACGAGAGAGAGAGAGAGAGAGAGAGCGAGAGCGAGAGAGAGAGAGCCACGTTCATTGTGTAATCTCCAGGATAAATGTTACAAGTGGCAACCATGGTGTTCAGTGAGCATTGTGCAAAAGCGTGACTTTAATCCCCAACAGCAGGTTTCTCAAGGAAAACCTGACCCTGGGATTTTATTGGCTGGAGCTGGGATCGGGTCGGGTCAGGAAACCACGAAGGCCTTCCTGCTGGGTCATCAATGGGTCATTAAATGGATGGTATGACAGAATGATGCCAACACATGAAGATGTGTATGGCCGGGCATAAACATGGAGACCTAAAATGGAAATTCCGGATCAAAAATAGGTCAAAGAGTATCAAATCAGCAATTTAGGACACGAGTGCTGCGGACCGACACAAAATGGCAGAACGACCTTGACATAAAAACAATTATTATTTTTTTTTATTATTATGAATTTGTTGCAGGAAGTTCATTCAATAAACTGCAGCTACAACATGAGAGACAGACGGACACAAACACTGAAGATATATGATGGTGAAGAATGTGCACACGAGTCTACACATGCTGTATACCTGTGTGTGTGTGTGTGTGTGTGTGTATGATACGGCCTTATAGTAGTTATTTTTATACGCACTCCCTCCATAGACGAGAGGGAAAGCTGGATAGGTGGGTGGACTATCAAGGGGGCCGAGACTCCAATTTATTATTGTGTTCGGAGGTAAAGCTCTGGCACGCGCCGCTGCAGCGTGGGCGAGAACCCAGACGCCGCCAATAGATTTCTCTCATCTTTACCTTCTCACGACCTCCTTTAGTCTCCTGTGTCACACGCCGTCTACACAGCTCTGGCTGGGACACGAATGTTCTTCATTCATAAAGAAAAAAGAGCAACAGGGCTCATAACATATTTATCCATTGGTGTCCCTCTATAACAGCCTGTTGATTTTCACGCCCCCCTTTTTCGCAATACAAAGACCAGCAACCGTCCTCGAATAATAATTGGACTGGACTATTTCTTCCAAAGGAATCTCTCCTCATGTGCAACACCAAAATTTCAGCTTCCACCAACGGTACTGCGCAACACTTGGCCTCCAGACTGGAAGCTTTGATGAAACCAACAACCAGTGATGCCAGTCCCAATAAAACCTCATGTGAAGCCATGTCCAACCTTCTTTGACAGCAAAAACTCACCATCTAATTAATCCCAAAATATCCAACGTCGCCATGACACATTCGGACACAAGCCAGAAACTGACCGAGAGTAGGAAATCGCAGAGTTTGCTCACCAGTTTGCCCTCCAGGGTGTAGATCTTCTTCACCACCCCGGAGTCCAGCTTGATGGCATCGGTGATGTCGGTGAGGACCTGCTCGTAGGAGTGGGCAGTTTTCTTGTTGAGCAGGATCCTGACGGCCTTGCGGGGCTTCACCCCGCTCCGCACCACCGTCACCAGCTTGGGACGGATGAAGTCCTTGGTCTCGCGGCTCTCCGGCGCTCCGGCCTTGGCGCTGCCCAGGGAGGGGGGGCCGCGGGAGGAGGACGCCGAGGCCTTCACGTTCACCGACCAGTTGGGGTTCACGTTCTTGGTGTAATCCACCCTTTTGTAAGCTTCGATTGAGCTGCATACATAGCTGTCACCTGTTGGGATTAGGGAGGAGGAGGAGGAGGAGGAGGGGAAAGGAAGGAGATTATTCACAAAACCAGTGAAAATTGTAAAGAATGTGAAAGAAAGGAAGGAAGTAAACAGCTATGGCAGCGTAGGCTCATTTAACCAGGCAAAATCACTTTTGCTCTAGCCATGATCTAACTTAGAATATATATTCTGTATCTTCTTTCCTTTTCAAATGTATAGCTTTATTTCTCATATCCTTTATCAATGAATGATGTTGTCAACATTTTACAGCAGTAAATAAAACGGAGAGCTAATCTGAGAGGAAACATATGTCTATCTCACCATATGGCCCTCCAATGAATGATAATACAATAATCTGCGTAATAATAATAATCCACAGTGTCCTGGATTAGCAGTTTATTTTGTTGTGTCTGGTTTCAAAGTAGCTTTGAAACGGAAAATATCTGCAGGGACTATTTATTTCCCATACAGTCTCAGATTAGTCACTTTATTGTGTCCACTAAGTATTTGGGACAGATCACATTACACAATCTACACTTTTATTCTCACATGTAGTCCGCCAGTGCCACACTCACCTTCCACCAGCTGCTCGACGCTGCTGATCTTCCTGGAGCCGTCCAGGGTGTAGATGGTGCGGACGCCCTGGGGCAGGTTGACGTTGTCGGACAGGGAGCGGGTCAGGTCGGCCAGGAGCGCGTCGAAGGTCCGGAACCTGTCCGCGGAGATGGCGTAGACGATGCCGTTGAAGTAGCGGTCCCCGTTGCGGTAGAAGCGGACCTTCTTGGCTCTCTTCTCGGCGCTCAGGGTCTTGAGGGTGCGGGTCCGGTACAGGCTACAGTGCGCGCTGTGCGTCGGGCTCGGCACGCCGTTCAACCGCGCGCTGGAGCGGCCGTGCCTCTGGCCTTTGTCCCGCTCGTCGAAGTGCTCCATCTCCATCTCCCTGGCCAGGCTCATGACGACGGCTGTGCTGTCTGGGAGACGAGATAAGAAGCGGATGAAAGTTTCCAGCAGGGGGACGGGACGGGACGGCACAGGGGGGGACGCCAGCCGGTGTCCGACGCTGGCGCACGCGCTGAAAATAACTCCCTAATGACAGATTAAGTGCTCTTAATCCGAGCGGTGCACAGCGCGCTTCACGACACACTAACAGAGAGCAGATGGGTGGAGGGAGGGACACAGTCACGAATCGATTATTGCCTATTAATTTCCCCTGTCAGTACATATTCAGAGAAGTGGCGCCTCCACACCAAACTGCGACTGCTCCTCAAAACATCACAAGCTGTAAACAATGAAAATGATTAGCACTTTCATTTAGACTGCACGTTTTTTTTTTTTACTTTTTCCTCATGAGACACGAATATCAAATATGTGCCGATAAAAAAACAAAACAATCCAAAGCAACATTGGAAAAAAAAATGTAAACACTTTTTTTTATGAGCTGATAAAAGAAGGGGGGGGGCGACTTACCCAGACGGGGGACCAGCGCCTCTGTAACGGTCACCTCCAGCCTGACTGATGCTGTGTTTCCCTGGAGGTGTGAAGAAAGATGGGAGGATGCTGAGGTGTTTGATCGTGTCCTGCAGCCTTCTCTCCCCCCTCCTCCTCCTCCTCTGGTTGTCCCCCTTTTGTTGTCAGGCTGATGTGCTCCAGCACCAAACACCAATGTGTTGTGATTGTGTGATCACGCAGCAGCAGGAGGAGGAGGCGGAGGAGGAGAAGGTGGGGAGGCTGGGCTGACTGGGAATGGACCACAGAGCAGCGCCCCCCCTCCTCCCATCCCCGTCTCACCCTACCTCCTCCTCCTCCACGTCACCCTGTCGTGATTTCCACCGAGTCCTCCCCCCCTCCTCTTACATTAGGATGCAAAACCACGATTGCTGTACTTCACCACCCCCCTAAACATACGCATCATCTGGGGGGTCCATCTGAAGGGTCGGTGCCTAACGAGACAATATTTTTTTTTTTCATTTTTCCTTAACATTTCAACGGCAACAAAAACAATAAATACAATTTCCCTGTTAGATATATTACCGGCAGAATCATCCATACATCAACTAATCATTGGTATATATTAATTCCATTCATAATTTCACATATGAGGTACATCTTCATAAAGACATGCAATATATTTTCTAGCCTGCAGTTTTTCCGCTCATATTTTGCTGTGTGTGTGCGTGTGTGTGTACGAGTGTGTGTGTGTCAGCTAATCACATCCCATTAAACCTTGAGTCTCTAAGCAGCATTATGTTTAACCCACAAGAATATTTGCACGTGAGTTGTTATGTAAGTTACTCAATTAAGTTTCAGGGCAGCTGAAACCTATATGACATAATTTACAAAGCGGCATTCTAGAGGATCCAAAGCTGCGTGTTATTAATTTCTTCAATGTGCACTCAGGGTCTAAATCGTTTCAACATATTTAATTATACAGGGCAGCATAAACATGAAGGGGGTGACGCTGCTGTATCATGAAGATAAGCATGTTCATTCCCATAGAAGCTCTGAAGTTTGTTTACATGTGACACCAGGAAATGGTCTCCCCGAGCAGTGACCTACTTCCTGTCCTCCAGAGACCACCCAATTACGCTCCATCAACGCTCCCTGATGAAAATTAGGAATGTTTTACCACCCCCTCACAGTTTCAGGTGTAAAACATGTTCCAGCTTAATTATCTGAAAGTTCCCCCTCCCTTTGCGTTTGTGACATTAAGTCAATGCTTGTTTTAGAAGGTCACGGCATATCAAAGTGCTTTAATCCAAATGCTAACTGTATCTGACGTTTTAATGGTCAAATTAAGTACAGGATTGCATCTTTTATATCAGCTTCCGTGAGCAGACCTGCTCACACGGATATGCCTGTGAATCCATCAAAGTGTGTGACAGTGGCAGAAAGAGTTTTTTTTTTGTCTGCCCCCCCACCCACACACATTTGGATTTTTCTATTTCAAGGAGGCACGCACACACAGGGACCGAGTGTGTGTCACACGCAGGGGGGGGTGCAAGAAAGATGCCGGTCAAGGGCAGGACATATGTATCCAAATAACAAAGGAGCACGTAAATATTGAAAAAATATTTTCTCATTGCTTTGAATTCATAAATCTGTGCCATTTCAATGGGGTAAGTCTTCATTGCTGATTTTTTAATGGCATTGGACTCAGTATTGCAATTCTCAAAGTAATCAAAGATAGCTTTATTGGCATCCTCATCCATGACAGCATTGCATCTGCCTAGCATGATATACAATAAAATTGGGTGAAATTATGAAAAGATGGGGCATTTTGGCATTTATGAGAAGGGCTATTAAACTCTCTTCGCAGACACAATTTATTTATTTGCTAATAAAGCCATTGAGAGACCATTTAAAGTGAAGTGCTCACTTTTATGATCTGCTATGTATTATAAAAAACAGTGACAATAATCTTTTTTGTGCCAAGACCGTCTCTGAATGACTTTTTGACTCTTAGAGCTTTTTTCACACACTCTTGGCACCTCTCAAAATGCACTTTTGTGATTAAAGATAAACACAAAATTCAAGTCAATTCCGATGTGGATAAACGGACAGAGGTCTCATGCCAAATCAGACAATGTTATGTCTTAATTTTACAGCTCAGGAGATTTAGACAGATGTGGTTTGTAACCCTTGCACCTTTTTCCGTGGGCAATGTACATGTGCACTCAAATTTTCACAACCGGCGTGGGAAGCGGCGATATTGCGATTCATGGTGTTTTGACAGGTACTGTAGTGATTTGTCACCACGTTTGGCCTGTCAGCAGCTGGGGCAGCACGCGGTGAGCTGTAGTGAAATGAGCTTTGGCAACGAAAAAGGGAGAGAGCCGCAATCGCGCTCAGGCTTTCATGAGGGCCGGCTGTCTTTAAATGAACTCATTAATCCAACTGAAACAACCTGTCACTGCGCGGCACATTCAGGAAGGAGCGGCAACTCAGCCGAGCACGCGGTAACACAAACGCAAGTGGACCTGCAGAGGAAAAATAGGCACGGTGCAGTTTCCAGGGATTTCAGACATTCAACTCAATTACAGCAAACGCAAAGACACGTCTCACGTAGCAATTTGAGCATCATCTGTTGGGTCCGTGAATAAATGATCCAAATTGGTTTTATACAAAAGGTCAAAACGTTGAACGTTATCCATCTGTAGGGCTGAATGTTGAAATAGATGATGGCTATCACGTACTCTCTAACTCTAAGACTTGAGCACATCATTCAGTTGTATGGACTGATATTTGCCTGTGACCCGCTTGACTCAAAACATAGGTTTATTTCATCATCTATAAGTCGATATGACATCACTGACCAATTTGAAAACTGTTGTTTATAAACTTTGGCTATTTGTTTTAGAGAAATTGTTGTTTTTTATTTAGGTTGACAGGCGCTGATGCCGTCCTCCGCACGACTGAAACTTCTGCTTCTGGCAGTTTTTCATAGTCCCTACAGCTTCTTGTGCGGATACAGATTTCTTCCACCCACATTTATAAAAGTGGTCAGTGGGTGGGATGGGGGGCTAGGACGTGTTCACAGTAGATGAACGGCATACAGAGGAGGAGGAGGAGGACGTGGCGCTGCTTACGTAATGCAAGTTGTAGGAGGTGGTTTGTATAAATGGAGACAAAAAATGCAATGACAGAAGAAACAACAGGCTTCTTCCACATTAGGAAAATGAACTCATTACACCCAAAACCTGTAATGTACAATAATATTTCATTATAAATGTATCATTCTATACCATAAGTTCAGTTTAACGCTGTGTTAACTGCATTTTTTCCTCACAGCAGCTTTTGAGAAATGTAAACAAAGCCATGGGAGGCTCATGCACGTATAAGCTGAAATAGGCGATGGAAATATAAATATATGGAACAATGTACTGTAAACATGCTATCCTTTCACTTTGCATTTAAAATAAAAATGTGAGCATTGCTCTACTGATTGTGTTCCAGATGGTGCTTTACGGTGGGTAACCTGTTTGTCCTTTGGGATATCTCCTCTTCTCTTCTCTCTGCTGTTTCTCCACCTCCACCTCCTCCTCCTCGGTCTCCTTCCCTTTCTTTTCCTTTTTTAGAATGGGCCTCTGCATTCCTACTGCTCTGCTTCCCTCTATGCACCAAGAGATACGAGGAGGAGAAAGAAAACGAGCTGGTTAATGAATGCCAAGTTCTTTGCTGCTGCATAATTTATTTGTTAGCTACAAATAATGAAAGAAAGACTTTTTGATCAGAGTGTTGCATCATGTTCAATGCACTTTTGGGATATTGATCTTGTCCGTTTGGTGGCAGAGGGGGATGTTCATCCGTTTCAGTGGCTTTGGTGATTTATATTACCCGTGTCTGCTGTTCCTCACTTTGCTGTCCGACGTCTTCCTCTGAGGCCGAGTGGAGTATCGTCTTCTTTGGGCTTCAAGGGTGGAGGACAGCTGTGGCAGTGGACAGTTGGTGTCAGTGATTAGGACAAGTGTGGACGTCGTCGAATGCAGCTTCAAATGGAAATTGTCAGGGGCAGAGACGTCATTGAAGCAGCGGTGTGGCGGCATGAGCCAAAAAGTCCTTGACTAAGCCTTTTCTTCATTGAACTCGCATATTACATAACAGGAGAGAGGGAGGAGGAACGAGAATGATCATTGGACTTGAAAGAGAAAAGCTCTTTGCTCCCTATACCAGAACCGTTCCTTTTGTTGTGTTCACCATGGCAGCAATTCTTCAGTGCTACATGCACTAAATGTTGAATCCTTTTTAGTAAAAAAAAAAATAGATTTGGCTTGAGAGCTTCTTGTTTGACCTCATTAATGTGGATGAAAATTCATTCTTACCTTGGCAATTTCAGAAAGATATGCCCGCCTCTCATCGTTGGTTTTATGGAACGCCTGACGAGAGCAACACAGCAGCTGTCAGTAATCCGTCTGCTCGTGACTAACGTGCCTGTTGTGTGTGTGTGTGTGTGTGTGTGTGTATTCCTGAAAGGCTCTAATTGTAATAAGCACCAGGTTACAACAAGGATTTGGTGGGTGCACGCGCTGTGCGTTAAAACCTATATCCTGCCGCTTGTTGTGCAAAACAATAAACAAAGAACCACATCATAAAACTAAGAGCATGCCGGCCCAGTAGCGGCAGCAGCACAGGTCAAAGGTCAGGGTCTGATCAATGGCTAACGATAAATAAAGAATGCAAAACGAATTTTCGACAAATCTTTCAAATCCTTTTCAATGAAATTCAAATTTTAAAGCTGCTTTTCTGAGAATTAAAAATAAATGCCAGCACCTTTCCCTCCTGCTCAGTCCTGAGGTGACACTCCATCAGCTGACCCTGGAGGTCACACTTCTCCTCACTGAGGAGCTTCAGACGCTGTCGCAGACTTTCCTGCAGGGAAAAAAAATTGGTTCCAATAATGAGCAAACATTTACACAACACAATGCGTTACTGGTGGATGTCTTGTTGCAAATCAATTTGAAGCAGCGTTACGCTCGATTAGAATGAAACAATAACAGAACAGTCACCGCAGAAAGCAGGAGTTCAAGATTGGATTAGGCTCATAAATAATAACTTAGCAAACACATTAGAGCTGAGACATGGAGAGACTGTGAGAGATAATTTGTACGGTGGGCGGTGAAATGAGAGCCGGTGGATTACTTGATTTGGAACTCTCGTTACCGTTCCCTCAAAACAAGGACCTACACTGAATTTAACATACTAAAATACTACTACCACTAAATACATATGCAACAATCCTGCTTTATTTACATAAGGTGTGTAGCAAATGTCATAATCCTAATTAGTGTAGATCGTGTGTATTAGGAATAAAATAATGTTTGTACAAGAATCCAGGTGGTACAGGGTATTTCAAATAAAATACCTTTTTCGGATGCCAGGATTATCCGTCATTTAATATAGATTATGTTTACAAAAGACCACGGTCCTAACATTTAACATGTCACTTATTAAAAATAATATATACTCTTCACCCACACACAGTCCTCACTTGTGTCACGCTCACAATTTTGCAGTGGCACCATGGATACACTAATGAGCATCTGTTAGTTCAGCCTCAGGGCACAAAGACACACACATATTTAGACATACATCTATTGTGCTGTGTGTGTGTGTGGGGGGGGGGGGGGGGGCCAACATGTGTGTGTGTGTGTTAAAAAAATGTAATTAGTGTGCATTACTCTCCCATGGTGAGTAATCCTGTGATTACAGTGATGTGATTATTCAGCCTCACCGGTGGGAGGACGGACGGCAGCTGGCATCACATTTCTCTCCGTCCCCCCCTTTAAATCTACTTTACAACAACAAAAAAAACAATGTGACAATAATACAGAAAAACAGATCACTCACCACTGGCATGTCATCGTAGGAACGGATGGAGGCCAATCGATCTGTGAAAGACCAGAGAGCATGCGTGTGCAAAACATGTGTGTAACCAGTGACACAAACTCTCCTATCTGAACACATCATATTTTTATGTTGAAGTTTTTATACATTAATATATATTTGAGGATGAAGAATCATCAGAATGGTTCATTAGTTGGATTTCTTCCCATTTTCAACGGGGGACGTGGAGTATATAGTATTTTGCATGGCTCACTTACTTTACGCTACACATTTATTTAAGGTGGCCAAGTATCGATCGTGATTTCCGCGTGCAGTATTACTGTCACAACGACACAGCTCTGAGTGTGGGAAATGTGGATTATATACACTTTACTATGAGGTGTTAAATCTCGTGTCACGCTTGGTTCGAGCTTACACATTTCAATAAACCTGAATAAATTTCGCTGCAAGCCTGACGCCTTTCGA
Organism: Colistium nudipinnis; assembly: GCA_016785305.1. Classification (NCBI taxonomy): domain Eukaryota; kingdom Metazoa; phylum Chordata; class Actinopteri; order Pleuronectiformes; family Rhombosoleidae; genus Colistium; species Colistium nudipinnis. The sequence continues at coordinate 116,422 of JAFBJU010001076.1, forward strand.
GAGGCCGTGAACTCACCCATGGGGTTCCCTCGGAGGTCCTCCAGTCTCTCGTGAATGAGGGAGATCTGTCTGTCCAACTGTCCATTCAGCTCAATTTGGGTCTCATACCTTGTCTTCCACTCGTTACCTGGCACATCAGAATAAACAAAGAAAATGGAATGCCAGGAAGAAGAAAAAAATGATAACAGACAGCTTGTCAGGTAAATAAATAAAAAAATAAAAACAATCATTTTTTAGAGACTAAACTAAGAGTAAGTCTTAGAATTGACACCAGCTGCTTCTCGTTGGTCTGATTAGCATCACCATCAATGGGGCGGGGCTACAGAGGAGACACGGGGGCTGTAATATTACAAATAATATTTTTATTATAATGTTTTTTTACTCACCTTCTCCATCCACACTGTGCAGCCTCTCTTGCAGTTCAGACATGGTACTGCGCAGGTCAGACACGGACTCCTCCAGCATCTCTCTGTAAACCACCATGTTATGTTATTTATGCATAATTAATCCAGTTGCACAACATTATTTATGCAAAATGGATCCACTTTAAACCCACCTCGTCTCGCTCTCCTGCTGCAGCTCTGCCCGCAGGTGGGTCAGCTCGTACTTGGTGTAGTCTTTCCCTGCGCTCATTTTCGCCACGGTCCTGTTTGTGTGTCGGCGTTTCCATGGAAACCGCAGTTTCCCGACGGCTTCAAGTGCCACTCGGAAATATTGATGCAAACGTATACATCTGAGAGTTTATCTCCTCTTCGGTGTGGGTATCCCGGTTAACACATTTATTTTGTCGATTAATTGAGCTTGGAAATTAAATTGCTGTATAGGCAACACGTTGTTTTAAATATAACGTTCTACATGAATGGCCAATAAATTAAAGTTCAAATATGACACATAGAGAAAACAAGCAGAGATCACAGCTTTTACATTTCTTTTTTGACCCTTCTCTCTAAGAACACGCATCCCATTGGCTATTAAAAAAATGGCAAATGTCTATGGTTATAAAATAACCTATAGGCCTTCGTTGGGAGCCATTGAAGAGGTTTACTACTGTAGAAACTGAAAGTATAGTTGTAAACATTGTGAAAACAAACACATACAGAAAATACATTCTCTAGGTCTATAAAATACAACAAGCACACGATAATACCACAAAAAACATCAGTGGTTGTCTAAAAGTTAATCTTCACAATTGCCTTAAATCTGACAAAGAGATACAATAAATAATTTCATATACAACTGCACCTTTTCTACTCCCTGCATTTGTTTGTGTTGGATTTTCAGTTCCATAGCTAATAGAAAAAAAAATCTATTTAACAATTGACTGGCCTGTATATCATTTTATAAAACTAGAAATAAAGGTAGTGACCCATTAATCTGAGAGGCTCTGATAAAGCTTTGCCTGTAATTAATTCAAATTATTTTTTTTCCATCTCTTCTTTTTTCTTCACCTCCTTCTCCTCGTTTTCTTTTGCCTGTTCCCCCGAGCCTTTGACCATGGCCTTGGCCGTATGCTTGCCTGTTGTCTTCAGGATGGCTTTGATGCCCAGATTGTCAAAGTTGTAGGCCGTCACGCCGACGTTGATGGCCGACTGCAGAGCCTCGTCTGTGGCTTGGCCTGCAGGATCACCGTACCTTCACCACGGATATAAATGTGAGTGTGTATGGGATTAAAACGCCGGGGCAAGTATGCGGTGTGGTCTCTGTTGTCATGTGTGTGAGCACACCGTAGTTCAAGAACAACGTAGTCTTGTCACCGTGTCTAGTAGTTTTATTAGTAAAAAAAACACAAGGGGTTTACAGATTGTTTGAACAGCAAGAGCATCACCCCCCCAGTACAAGCAGACACTGCAGATAACATAAAGACCCAGGAAGACACAAACCAAAGGATTAAATTGAATTGTGTCAGAAAAACAACCCTGTTTCTGTGTTAGCTGTTGGGTTAGAGTTGAATAATGTCTTATTTGGGGTTATATTTTCTGACAATCAGAGAGAGGGAAAGGGAAAGGATTGAGCAGGGTCAGCAGTTAGTTCACAGGTATTTGCCTGTTACTCCCCCTGTGATGTCATATGTTGCTGGACTTGTTTAATAGATTCCCTAAGCCCCTAAATCTGAAAAGAGATGGGTGTGAAAGAGGGTCAGATTCCCACATACCAAGAAGAAAACACCACAGTATAAGAACTGCAAGACTGGTTTCAGGTCTACTGTACGTTCAAGGGATGAAATCATGAATCATTAATTAATTAGAATATTTCTCAAATAAATTAAAAATGCAGATTTTGGAAATTCTGGCACTTACTTGTACGTCACAGTAGTGACAGTTTCCCCTTTCACGCTTTTGCCGATAAGCTTTGCTCCAGACTCCAGACTGGACCAGATAGTAGAAAAACCTAGTTTGGATTTCAAGTATTTGGAAAAACATCCATTTGAAATTGATGATAAATCCATGTTTGATTCTGAAATATTCCTTTTCACCAGTACATACCTTGTACACTGCTGACTGCCACAAACTTGGCTCCTTCCAAATTTGAGGCCTCCCCTTCTTTGCTCTTCTTCAAAGACTCTGGGACCAGCTTAGCGCCGTGTTTCTTCACATGAGGCGCCACCTTTTCTGCCACCTTTTCTGCCACCGTACTCACTCCATTAACTGTAAATAACCACAGTTATAAACAGAGTGAAGAACACATACAGGTACACAAAATAATCATTTTTTAAGAAAAGGTCAGAAATATTTCATGTGTTCACGATAATTCCCAGTCCTTTATATATTAGTCTTTACCCAGGAACTGGCTGACTCGCACGGCCCCTCCTGTGGCCTGTTTAGCCGCCTGGAGCCTTTTGGTGACCTGGGGGCTGACCTCTGAGGGAGTATCCTCCGGCGTCATGTTGTCCCGGATTTTGGTCGCTCCACTGTGTATGGCCCGACCTGTGGCCTCGGCCCCTTTCGCCAAACCCTCACTCAACCACGTGGCTCCTGTTAACAGGCGCATATACTTTGGTTGATGGAAGTGTACAAGTTGAGAAAAAAAATATTTGATGCATGCAAATCATGAGTGAACACTACCCTCTAGCGGTCATTTATGAGCAATGCAGGGGCTCGTGGCCTAAACAGTACTGTGTAGTGATATTGTATAGTGAGATTTTCCCCCCCTTTATTTGGACTTAAACACACCTGACAGGATTCCTTGTGCCATTTTCTCACTCCACCCAGGAAGTAAAGGTTTTTCCTTTTCCCCCGTTGGCACCGTCAGTCCTTGCACTCCAGGGGGGCTGAGGGGGACTTTCATACTCAGGTTGATGACCTCCGATCCTGCCCCCTCTGGTCCCTGTCAGGAAAAATATGATGCTACATGCTAAATAGTCAAATGTAAGAGGACAAGCCATATATTGTATTTATAATTTGCATCCCCTCCAAACAGGTACCTTTTTTACCTAAACATGCAAAAAAAATCCAACTGATGAGCAGAGGGATTAATGTGGTACACACTGTAAAAACATCACAAAATGTGGTACTAGTTCCAGCACCTTGAATATTTTAGATAGTAAAAGCAGGTGACCGGGTCGAATGGTTATGTATTTTATACATTATGAGGCTCGGACTGACCTGGATCCTGAGATCAGCGAGCTGCGACAGGAGGTCTTGAAACATCTCTCTGCAGGGGGCCGGCAGCTCAGAGGACAACACGATGCCCACGTAGCAGCCGGGCATCTGGGCCGTGGAGTCGGGGAACATGTAGATCCCCGAGTTGGCCAGCAGCACTGGAGTCTCTGCTGTCAGTGTGTACAACCAGCCGCACACCTTGAAAACACAAACACACACAACTTTAAGGTGGTTGGGAACGATGAAGGCCTCGAGGGCAGGGGTCATCAGAATGTCTTTAAAATTCCATATAAATGCATTAAACGTACATGTAATTATACAAAGAATAGCAACATTTAATTGTAATTAGACAAAAAAACAGGAGATGAAGTCTTCTGCTGAGTCTTTTTTTTTTTTTAATGGGCAGTTTCCTGTGTGACCTTAAGACTGTGGATATTGTTTGAGGTGTCCCCTCACTCTGAACGTTTTCCTCTCTCAAAGACACACGACAGGATTTAATGGCTGCCCTCCACGCAGATATAATATAGATACCAGGCCTGCTGCTGCATTGTGTTATTGGTATGCCCATCAACAAAACAACCCCTGTGAGGACGCACAACACTGACCACAAGCACAACAGAAGCGCAAAGTCATCTGTTAATGGGACCATTGTCTTGCTGGGAAACAAAGCAGGGTCAGAATACAGGAGAGCATCCCACCGGCCGGGTGTGACTCCAGCATACAGCGTAGAATAATACACTCTTTGTGGAGGTAGCAGCTTCCATTAGTGATGTTTACAAGTTTTACTGTAACCTGGGGGTGATAAGGTCACAACCAAGGTCACAGCTGACTAATTACATGAATACAGGATAACACACACATACCCTTTTTGTAAGACAATAAACATAATGGAGATTAATACTCATCAATTTTTTATCAATATTACATTAGTTGAACAGAACGTGTGTTAAAAGTTGGTAAATAGTGGAATGACTCCTGGAAATACAACTTTTTTTTTCCCCCCAATAGATTTTTTTTTAATTGATAAATGATTAAAATAAGTTGAATAACTAATGGAAACAATATTTAGTTTAGTAATGTCATTAGTCTGCCCACACATAAAAAAAAAATCACAGAAAAAGCTTTCCAAGCACAGTTACTAAAGTTATCATATGATTTGTCACACTAAGTATACACATGTGTATGAGAATACATCACCGTGACAACACTATTATTTATAAGCAGAGAATATCTTTGACTACCAAATATCTAAATATCAACACAATGACTCATAGGTCTAAAACTTGTCTTGTACTGATGACGTGGTTCTAACAGGAGAAGTTATTCACTCCGAATCACCTCCAGGACACACGCCCCAAAAAAAAAAATCTCTGTTAGACATATTATGTAGAAAGGTATAATGTAATAGTCTGTAATAAATATATACGTGTTTTTACTTACATGTAGGAATGCAGAGGGTCTGTCACCGGCGGATTCCTTGCCCTCGCTGTAAAAAGCGATGATACGAAGGTACCCCGGATTAGACAAGGAGCTGACCTGTCCGTTTGGTGCCACGAAAAACATCTGCACCCCGGAGGCAATGAGGAGCAGCTCGTCCTCGGTTCGTCCCGCTCCAGCTGCCGTCTGCTTCGCTGACCAGAGGCCGCCGGGGCCGCGGGCCAGGCTTTGGTGGCCGTCTGTGGGGTTGGGTGTGTACACCGGAGGCTGGTCCCCCTGGCTGGCCATGGCTGCGGTTCCTGAAGTAGCCCGGGGATGGGTGAATCTGGGCGGAACAGCAGGGGAGGCCGGCCTGGCAGGGACTGGAACAGGGGATGGAATGGTGTTCTGGGTTCTAGGGGGCAAGGTGGGGCTGGTGTGCTGGGCAGAGCTAAGGGGAGGCTGACTGCTAGAGGGCAGCTCTGGATGAGGATTGGGAGGCAGATCCTTAAAAAGTCTGGTCCTCAGCCCTCCTGTTGTGGGCTGAGAGGTCGCGAGGTCAGTGAGGTGGTTGTTGACCGTTCTCAGCGTGTCCCTCATTTTCTGCTGAAGCTGCCTGGCCGCGTCCCAGGTCGCTCCATGCTGCCTCTCCCCCCCGGTGGGGACCTCCGCTCCTTGGGCGAGGTGATTTCTGCCTTTTCGGTAATACTCCAGAGCCTCCTCAATACTTCCGGCCTCCTCGGCAGACAACCCGTGGCTCAGGGCGTGAAACGCCAACCTATACTGGTCCTTGATGAGCAGCAGCTCAGCAGGCTCAGCCATACTGAGGATCAGGCGTTGGAAATAAAAGAATAAATCAAGAGAATTCACTCCACACACTTTTACACTTGTAAACATTACTACCACTATACCATAACATGATACCATTTGTCCACCAATAACAATAAAAGCCTTTCATCATCTTAAGCAAGGATGTTATTAACATATTTTTAGATGGGAGACACTTTAACAAAACAGCAAAATCCCTGCATTAAGGATGAATGCAGTAGTGGAAGAAGACTATGGTACCTGTCACCAATAGGCTGAGCTGATCCAGGTGTGAAAAGAAGAAAAGAAACTACTTAAATGTGTTCCCGACACTGACATAAGTAGTGACCACATTGCATTAGTGCAGATGAGCTAAGGTAAGAAACATCTTTGCCATGCATTTGGTGTCGGCAGCTGTAGAAGGTTGTTAAAAAGAAAGAGAGAGAGAGAGAGAGAGAGATGAGCGAGCAAACACATCAGGTTTAACCAGAAAAACAAGACCATGAACCTCCGTGTTTCTGCACTTTCTAAACGTGGATTTTACATTTTAAAAATCTCATATATATCTCAATATTGAATGTTTCAGACAACAAAGTTCCCTGTTACCCAGATATCACACCCTACTCGGCAACAACTCAATGAAACAGTTCCACATTCAATCTGACTTACCTTGAGACAAACTTTAATATGCAGAGAAATAGAAAATTATTAAAAAAAAAAGAAAAAAAAAGAAAAGAAAAATCCTTTTTTACGTTTCTTCCCTCTGTTATTATATTTTGTTAATGTCCACTCGCGTCAATCTACGATCACTCCTGCATCCGATTTTCATCTGTCAAACAAACGGACAAAAAACCGCTTCCGGGCAAAATTTTCAAAGTAAAATCAAAAGGCTGTACCTCTAATGAAAAATAGTTGTTAAGCAATGTGTGTAACTTTACCCTTTGATATAACATGTAGGGAGGAAAAAATAATCACAACACGTTTGTCTATATTTCTGAATAAAAGATTGCAACATGAAATTTGTTGAACATAGACATTACATACTGTATTAACCTTTAGCAAGTATTGTATTCTTCAGTCGCGTAAAACACGCTTTAAAAGAAGAGTATTGTGGTTCAATTAATTAAAAGATAAAAAATGGCAATGGTAAAATAAACATTTAAACACGTAGGGTGGAGTGTGGCATGTCTGGGACAGGTGGTAGAATCAGTGCTGGGTTTTGTGTTTGCTCTCAGTCTTTTTGTTTTCTGACAGGAGCGTCAACGGAAGGGTGGAGCAGTGATTCATGCGAAAGGCAGAGAAGCAGGTGGAGTGATCATAGAAACCCGGCAATACCTGTGAATAGGCAAATAAAACACAGCAGTTTGTGAAATCGTAACCTGGTAATAACTCGCATCTGAATCCGGAATTTGTCTGGTCAAAGGGAAATGGCAGAAGACAAAAACAAAATCCTTACCCTGAACTGTTGTACTTCTCCCTGATGGTCTGTTGTGTGAGATACCTTGCATTGAGGTAAAGCTCGTGGAGGTCAGTACAGCACTGCTCGATTTCTGGCATTGTGTAGCCAGTAAAAGTATATAAGGAATCAGGCTAAAATATAACAAAGACTAATGTTAAAAAGTCATAAAATACATTTTGAGAGACTGTTGTAAATAAAGTTCTGGACCAACTTACCCAGAAGGAATTGTTCACAGTGTAGGAGGCCAGACAGTAGGCTCCGGCTGCAACCATGGACGGGTGGTAGCGTAGGAATGGCCTAAATTCCATCAGGCTTAACTCAGCTATATACTGGAGGCAGAAGAAAAGGGGATCAGGAGAGAATTGAAAATTGGATCTGACATTCACAGTGATTGGTGGTACTCACCTGAGCCAGGTACTCTGTGCGGGCACAGACAGGGTGGATGATCATGTAGAGGTAAAGGAACTGGGTGGAGGTGGGCCCTGTAATCATGAAGGCCAACACTCTGAGAATAAAATTTTCAATATGAATAAACTGCCTCTGAGAGTAGGTGTAGTCTGTCATGTACAAAAATTCAGTCAGCGGCGGAGGGTCAAAGCCCTCAAATTTCCTACAGGGCAAAAAGAAGAAAGAAAAATTATTGCATGTCAATATCGCTTGAGTTATACAGCAATTCCATATTTGGAAATCATTTCTCAGATTTAAAAACGTGTGCTTACGAAGCAATCATTAACGCTGTTGCGCCGATCAGCTGCAGCTTCTGGCCCGGTAAGAATATTGTGCGGGAGAGAAAACGATCCACATAGTTGACGGCGAGGTGCAGGGTTTCAGTAGGGAGGCCATACGCCCAGACCACCTCCGTCAGCCAGTCCACCAGGACCCGCCGCATGCCACTGGTGATCTCTGGGTGTTTCCACATGTAGTCTCGAGGCCTGAACCTTATCTTGGAACACAAAAGCAGGTGTTCATGAGGTACAGCTAATAACACACAGCAACATGATGACAAAACAATAAAAATAAAAATCAGGGCACATTGTTCAGATAAATGCGCACTTCAATCTGCCTGAGGTGTCTGTGAATTTCCTCTGCATACTGGGACACAAACAGCAGCTCCGCTGGCACCAGGGATTCGTCCGATTCATATTCCTCAGAAGAGTCAGGGTATGGACCTGCAAAAACAAAAAAAAATAAACATAAAGGCATAAGATTAAAAATTGTTGCACAGGACATACTGACTTGAGCTGAGCTCTTCATTTTGCGGGTCGGCCACGTCGGCATCCAGGTCAGAGGCGTCCGACACCACTTCCTGACCAGAAGGCGCAAGAACAACTTCACGAGCCTCTTCAACGTAAAAATCGTACTGAGAGCCATCAGACACCAAGCTGGGTTGGGAAAATTGGCTTCCCTGTGGTGAAAAGTGAGTCAAATATGAATATACTCTGTGCATGGAAACTGCATTTAAATTCAGTCAAATTAAAAGCTCTCCCATCACGACTCTCTCGAGACACGGAGCTGCCTGGGCCTCTGGACCTGTGCGGCATCTGGTTCATTTGAAGGTGGATTATTTTCTTCGCTGGGCTGACTGCCGCATGGATCATTTTTGCTGATGTTTATCTTTCAAAAAGTAAGTAAAAAAACATGGCCATCAGAAGACAAACACAAAATTCATATAATCTTGAGCTAAATATGAACATTTAAAGCAAATAGGAATAAAGCATACTGTGGCTACTGTTACACAAATGATGTTTAATTCTTCAAATAATTGTTAATATGTTGAACTGCTGGTTGGTTTAATTCCTCTTAATCCTTTAAAAACTACTCAAATTAAAGAATCTGGAAACATCAGCTGTAATATCTCAAAGATATACCACAAAAAAGTGTCTGTATTGAAGCCTACTTTGGTGATTATGTTTATCATGTTCCCTGTGACTACAGTGTGTGTTAGCATTATTTTACGTGTAAATGCACGTTTGCATTTACAAACTCCAAAAGGTGTTGAGATCCGCCCACGGAGATTACCCACAGATTCAAAACAAGTGAACATTATTTAGAGGTGCACTGCAGGTGTCAGACACATCGTTACCATGGTTACGAGATCGAATTGAGAGTGATGCAGACATTTTCTTTAATTTTTTTTTTTTTTTACAAATCTAAACCTGTTCCTTAGAGAAACTCACCATGACCAGTATCAACGTTGTCAACAGTTAGACGTTGAACAGTGGATGGAGTGCAACTATCAGATTTTCTTCTTCGTGGCTTACAGTGACCCCTAGCTTCCCCAAAGCGAACTAAACGGGACGTTGATTTTGTCCCGTTCAGCCGTTTCCTCTTAGCGGTTTGTTTTGGACCAGCTGGCGTTAGAACGCGTCGGGTTATCTGTGCAGTTCGATTCGCCGGAAGTTGACATTAAAACAACGGTATTAAGCCTAAACTCTTAAAATAAGAGCTTAAATAAATACAATACAATAAAATACAATTAAAATGATAACTCATTAACCTTATTTAAAAAAAATAGATGCCTCACTTGAAGCCAATATTTTAACCACATTTAAAAAAAGCAAATTTAGGGTGAGAAAATATGAATGCAGGATAAATGACAATGCATTTAGTAGGACATTTAAACCTCCTGACTATCTGCAACTCCTTCCTCCTCCACCAGATGACATCATTTCTCTTCAGAGATAAATAAGGTTTTTCCCAGTGATAAAATCAGACTTGGACCATGTTGTCTAGTCAAGGAATAATATGGAGAAATGTACAACTGATCCTATGACTTTTTGACCCTGTTCAGACTATTTTAACAAATGATCACAGAACCTTCACTCAGACCAACTCCGTTGGGATGGAGATGGTGCAAAGTGGGTGAAATATTTAGCTGAGTAAACTCACAGTGAGAATGTTGCTTGGGTATGCATCCTTCTTTGACTGCAAAGCCTTTGTATGTTTAGATGCTGCTTGACTGACATTATTAATTGTTATTCTTATTATTCTTATTATTAAGAGTCAGGAAGTATACAAATGAGGCAGGTATAGTTACTGGGAGGATCCAGGGGCATATGATTAAGGATTGTCATGCTGCTGCTTCTTCTGATCAGCACCAACGGAGCATAGGGGGATTAAACATTCCAATTTGCAACCTTTTGGCCACAGGGCTGCTTCCTGAATCTTCTGCCAACCATCACTCCTAATACTTTAATAGCGGATGTATTTGATGGAAGGCTTGGTTGGAAAAGTTTTTTCTTTACCTCATGTTAGATTTTAGTTTTATTGTTTCAATCTAAATGCCACACAGTCATATTTATATAATAATGAAGTGGATTACGCAGCACTTTTTACATAAAGGTGTTTTACGCATTAAACACATTTTACTCTTATGCAGCTGCTGTCCCTCAGGTGTTCAGAACACATTTTCAAGAGAATATGTCATTGTTTATATTTTTCTTTGTAGAATTTCACACTTTGTGAAGCTGAATTATACATCAATACCAGCTGCTCTAAGGGCCAAGGCTGACAGAGAAAGAAATTCACAAAAAGAAGTATGAAGAAGGTTCAGTGAATAATTTTCTCTTTTGTAGATAAAAATACCTGATTAAATAACATCAGGTCTTCTGATATAAATCAATAAAGAGGACAGTCACACACATTCATACTAACGCACAAAAACGCACACCCTGTATCTACAGTGGGGACACTCTTTTGATCCCTCTTCCTCATTTCCTGTTCCGTCCCTAAGCAGAGGCAGATTGCTTATGACAGATAGCACTGGGCCGGTGCCATTTCATTAGCGCGACGTGTTCCAGATGGGCCCGGAGTCTGAGCATTACCTTTTAAAAACACAGGAGAGTCGTCCCGGTCCAGGATGGACACGTCTCATCCCTCAGCACCTCTTAGCACCGCCATCCATCAGTGTTGCGGAGAAAGATCACAGCTGGGATCGTCTGACACCCTGAGCCAAAAAAAATAAAAATAAAAGACTATTCACAGGAAGACAAAATAGATGAAGTGTTCATAGGTCTGATATGTTGTGTTACATGTTATGAATCACAATTCAATGACTTGAATCACATGCGTTTCTCAGAAACTGGGCGTACATTGAGATACTGGGTGATGTCCAATACAAAATTTCTCTTTTCAGTCTTTGCCAATATTTCCCCCCACAATTGTGGCTCCTCAAAGAAGGAGAGAGAGAAAAATAGTCCAGCCAGGTCAGTATATTATTTTGGCAAACACACCATTATGAGAACTCACAGCTGTCATACTCACTGAGAATAATGTTATAATGGATAATAAATGATGATAAATGCGGATAATTTAATTACTGGAAGCTCAGGAACCTTCTGTTCACATGAACTCTCTATTAAACGCTTGATTGGTTAGTAAATCTATCATCTCCTCTCATAAGTGGCTACCCAAAATAACGCAAGCAGTCCGAGGAAGAGGCTTAAAGTTACTTTATTACAATGATAAAAAATAAATAAATAAAAAAATGCTTTGCTGAGTTAAAGGACCATTTTTTTGAATGTCTTTTAAAGAAGGCTGGCAATCTTTGATATCCTTTGAAATCCTAGCTATCATAGAAACACGAGGCAACTTTCAGAGCTCCCGCCTGTGCAGGGGAGTCGGTGAACTGCAAAATTATTTAACACATGGAGGGCAAGAGGCTCAGTACCCCCCGACTAACAACAAAGTGCATTAAATATGAGGAGGAGCGATCACGGGTTACAAACCAACTGAAGGGGCAACATAGTCCACCCGTTAAAAAAAAAAAAAAAAAAAAAAAAAATGGGATACACAACATCAACACAAACGCACAACTCATCCGTGACAAGAGAGGAACCGTTTTAAAGAATATCAGACTGTGTAGCAATAAAGCCACAGATCTTAAAGGAAAATGTATTTCTCCATGTTTGGATATTTTTCACATTTAACTATTGGGAATGAATCAGAGAAGACGTCAGAGATTAATATTCACAGGATGACGGGAACACAGAAACTGACTCAATAATTACAGCCAACAGACAGAGTGTTGCGTTGCAGCTTGTTGTCCTTGTATCATCTATATAAACTATAGTTTGACTTGCACACCAAATATCTCCGGGCCTCTCCCTGCCCAAGCGAGGGAATGTATGAATTATAAATGTCTGAAGAGTAAGGTCTTTTTTTTTTTGGTGCAATTGAAGGGCTCCAAATCTTTTGGTGCGCTAAATTATTCATATATTCAAATGAATCTGACTTTGAGGACATTTTCTTTTTCCTTTCTTCTTCTTCTTCTTCTTCTCTTTCATGAATTTCCGAGTGCACCCTTCAGAGGGAGAGGACAAAGTTGCGAAAAAAATGATTGGTAGCAAAGGTTTTAGCACAACACTCTTTTCAAACGTTGTCAATTTACTCTGGGCTTCTTCTTCTTTTTTGGCTCATACATGTTTTTGCACATTCAATCTTGCCGTTGTTTGTTCACCCCTGCGGGAGGGAGGATTTTGACACTGGGTCCATATTACATTGCCATCTCTCTCATTGTTATTCTGGACAAGCGCTCCCCCGTCAGGCTGCCCAAACGTGTGTCAATGTTTGAGTGTGTCACTCAATGTTACACCTCATTTTCCTTGCCCTCCGAACTGTGGCGATGGCATTTGATTGACACTGCGATGCGATGACAAGAAGCACTGATGGGTTTTCAGCCGACTGTGGTTGAAGAATATTCATACAAAACTGGATTGTAAATTATTCTGCACATTAACATGGAAACAAAGTCTCTCCAAGACTTAGGATGCTAAATTCACTTCCTAGTCCAATAAGGAAAAGACAAGTCAGACGTTCATCCTTCTTGTGCACATCAGTATTAAAGCCTATGTCCCAGGGTGCTTTGCAAATGGGTTCAGATTAGCAGAGATGTAAGCACACTTCTGGTACTGCCTCTTATATACAAAAACATATTTGCAACTTAATAACTTGACATTCTGTTCAAGTTTGCAGATGTTCCCACGAGCTCAACAGAATGAGCTTGTCCAAATCCCCTCGCGCCCCCCCCCCACACACACACACACACAACGTTTGTCCGAAATACTCCTCTCCGCTTCATTAACATGCAGTGCAGAGACTGGTGTCCTCACAAGGGCAGCAGCGCTGGGATGGCACAGAGTCAGAAAGGGGCCTGGGATATCAGGGAATGACACGGAATCGACGGCCACTTCTTCGCCTTCTGGGATTAGTGACAAAAGCCAGCTGAGGCCAAAGCTCTTATCTCCATCCCACAGTCCACACACACACGCGCACGCACGCACGCAACATAAAAGCCCACAAGAACACTTGAGTCACATGCAGATGCACTCACAAAGCCTTAATTAGTTTTGCCAAACATATTTCCTCTTTAGGAAAACATGGTACTGTGTGTGCCTGTGTGTGCGCCTGTGCGCCTGTGTGTGTGTGTGTGTGTGTGTGTGTGTGTGTGTGTGGACCAATTCCATGTCCTAGGTTTAGAAATGATCCTTACGTGTGTGTTTACCAGAATGGAGGTCAGCACAAATAATTAATAGAATCATTACTTGATGTGCAATGTTTCTGCCCTTGGTTTCTCTCTTTTAACACGTGTCCACGCCAGTGAAATTGCCACCAGGGTGTCCTTGAAATATTCATTAACATTTTTACATTGGGGGGAAAGTTCAGATTAAGGGCAAACATTCACACGCAGATACAGTACACGCTAAATTGGATGAGCCCCAGTCCTCGTCAGGTAGCTGTCAAATGTCTGTGTGAAGAGCACACGAATAGCCGCCATGTGTTGGTGAACGCCGGGGTGTGAAATAAAGTCGTCCTCCTCTTATCCCCCCCCCCTGTGCTGCTGTCACCCTGTGGTGCCCATGTCGGCGGGGCAGATGGCTCCTGCAGGAGGAGGGGGGAGGTGCTGGCCCCCCTTCACAGAGCTGGGACAGGTGTCACCCGCCACACAATTAAAACTTTCATGAATATCATTAAGGGGCAAACAAGCTCCTGTTTGAGATTCACAGTCACGCACAATATTTATTAAAGATCAGAGGGGACTGAATCTGATTTGGGCCGTTAAAGGCCAAAACTATTTACCATCAACTTAAAGCACTTCAAAGTGAAAATAAATGGACCAAAAGCTCGAAGCCAATCAACACGCAACCAATGACTTCTCCACTAGCTGTTGACACACTGCTAGCATCATAGCTTCACACGCGCACACACCACTTCAAAGACTAAGACCATGTCAAACACAGTTCCACCTCCAGTCTGATGGGGTGAAGGCAAAAAAGTGCAGACGCATATTTATAAAACATGGATTAAAATTGCAAGAGAGAAAAACATTTAAATAAAATCAGGGAAGAAAACTGTGTTTTTGTGAATAGATTTCGAATTTCAAATAAATGTTATTCCTCCTCAAAATATATAGAAAAGCTTTCTGAGAAAACATTTTCATAGTTACTTTATATGTAATGGCTTTCAGCATGTGTTCCTCTATAAGTCCTAGAGAAAAAAAAGGGATTTTACAGAACAGCTGCTGTTTACAGGGATGCTCCTCACAGGAGGGATAAGAGGGAAGTCAAAGAAAAGATAAGAAGACGGAGAGAGGCGTGGAGATCGGTGCTGAGAGAGTGAGTGGTGTTAACGACTGCTTCTTTATCTCCGGCCGGTGAGGGGTCTGCTGTGAACCGCTCAGTCTGCCGGCACATCCACACCCACCACTGGATACTGTCTACTGACGCAGTTCACTGAGAACACAGAGCCTGGCTTTACCCCTCAAATAAAACAAATGGTGCGTGCGTGTGTGTTTTGAGAAAAGGTGCGCATGTGACGAATACTGATTTAACGGTCACATTATCAAACCATCTATTCAACTGCATCTCCGTTTAATGAGTTGTTTGTCTGCCCACTCATTTAACCAATAACTGAGCATCTCAACGCTGAGAGGAATATTTACTGAGTGAATACAACAACAACGACACAGGGGAACGGACTTGATGTGATCATTATTCAAAGGTGACGAGCAGCCCAGACTAAAAGGGGGAGGGAGGAGACTGAGGGAGTCTCAGTGAGAGAGAGGGGATGGGATGAGAGAGAGAGAGAGCATTTCAGCACTTCTTCAGCATTTATATATATGTATATTAAAAAAATCAGTGTCATTCATTAGTTACAGCCTCTCTGTGGCAGGCCATGCGTATGCAAGCTCCCTTTGTGAATGTGAGCTCATTCATAGAAAGGGTCTACGTCGGACATAGTCGGCTCCTGCTGTTGTGCCCGTGTTGTGTGGGTCACAGTGAATGACAGAAAGAGAGAGAGGCAGACAGGCAGAGAGAGAGGGAGGGAGAGAGAGAGAGAGGCTCGTAGAGAAGATCTCAGGGGTTACACATCGGTTTTGCTCGGCTGAAAGACCTAACACAACGGGATGGATTTTTGCATGACATAAACAGAAGCAAGGGACGGAGCCCTCACACATAAAAAAGGTCTGTACTATTTCTTTATTTCAACCAAAAATAAAAAAAACGTATTCCACAGGCAGATTTTAATGAAATGTTTCCAAATTGTTCTCAAGAGTGAGACCGTGTTAATCTGGTCTGTAAGAGAGGATTTCTGCTGAAAAAGGCATTATTCACCTGAAATGAATCCATTTACGAGTTGCCAGGAAAGTTCAATCAGTGATTCGTCTTTGTCGGCTGAGCGGCGGTGGGGGAACAAAAAAAGAGAAAGAAAAAGGAAAAGGGATGAAATACAATAAAACTGAAGATGTAATAATAAGGAAGAGACAGACAGAAATGTTCCGAGGCTCCTCAGCATGGTGGTGAGGGGGAATAATTCATGTACACTTTCATTCAGCAACTTTGAAGAAATGAGCGGGCTTCCAGTGTGGCAGTTGTATAAAAAAAAAAAAAAAAAGGAGGGAAAGACTGTTGAGTAATGAGTGGAGTAATTGTGCCCCCAGACTGGGAGAGAGAAAGGAAGGCGACGTTCGCATGTGCTTTCAGGCTAATGAGAACAAGAGCAGGGTTTGTTGCTGCTTTATTAGATGATGTGCGACTCACCCTGTTCATCATAATAAACACCAGGGTTAAATGATGTAAAAAAAAAAAAAAAAAAAATCACAGTTGCGTCAAAGAGTCACGATTTTGCTTTTGCTATTGGAAAAAACTACAGAAAAATTATGATGTGTGTCACATATTGCCCTTATCAAAACACTGCAGCG
Source organism: Colistium nudipinnis (assembly GCA_016785305.1). Taxonomy (NCBI): domain Eukaryota; kingdom Metazoa; phylum Chordata; class Actinopteri; order Pleuronectiformes; family Rhombosoleidae; genus Colistium; species Colistium nudipinnis. The sequence continues at coordinate 132,902 of JAFBJU010001076.1, forward strand.
CCTGTAGTTTGGTTATTGCACTAGGGCATATTGTGTTTTTCCAATAATATTTTAAAATAATTATTCGCCCCCCCCCCCCCCCCCCACCCCCCCCCCCCCCCCCCCCCCCCCCCCGTAAACAGGGTGAAAAAACCAGCTGCACACAAACACACAGTCAGTTTAAAAAATATTGGCAACAGCACTCGGATGCCTGGCGAGTAATTAACAGTTATGAGAGCGAAGTGTAAAAAATACACCCCATCACAGCAAAACACACACATCAAAAACACACATCAAAGCCAAAGAGCTCATTATCTACACTGGCCAAAAACCCTTCCATTACTTCCTATTAATAACAATCACCTCAATGTCTCTTCTGGTTATAACTCATGTTACCTATCCGTCACATATAAAAAAAAAACTTTAGAAATTATTATTATTATTATTATTATTGTTGTGAAATTATGCTCTAAATATCTGATTCTGTATCAGACCACAGCTGAACACTTGGAGCTCGGCCCCTTCGAGTGCACTCAGGTGCAGTGAGGAAAAAAAAATATCATTCAAATGTAAAGAAGAATGAATAAATGCATGAATTTATTGTTTCGCAGGCTCCTTCAAATGTATCTTGGCAAACATTCTGTTTGCCATTTATTGATTTATATTTGTACACAGTCTTTAGAAGGGACACGTTTTTTTTTCAATTACCACCAAAACACTCCAAGCGGGGGAGATACAGCTTTTGGGGAAATATTCAAACATCACCTTCTTGAGAGTTTCATCATTCCTGCGTATCTCTGACCTCAACGAGGGTTATCTGTGGTATTTGGGGCTGCAGAGGCGATTTGGAATTCATGCAGTTAAGCCTGGGGTCTGTTTTCAGCCGATCTGGCTCAGAGTATGAGAAATTTAACATGTTTAAAATTCAGGCTACTCTTATCTGCTGGCAATCTGTTGTTGGATCTGAAATGGTGTGTGTGTTTGTGTGCATTGGTATTGGTATAGGGTATATAGTTTTGCATAAGGGCATGCATGTGAATGAGCATCACCTTTTTTTCTGCTACTGGCTCAGCTTGTCTTTGTATGGGCATGTGGTAAGAATACGGTATGAGGTTGCGCGCGCGCAGGCACACACGCACACACGCACAGAATATGGCCCCAAATACCATGACATTTGGCCACACATGGATCTTGTCCATTATTTATGAAGTGAAGAGCTCACACCAGAAAAGACAGAATCTCTCTCTGTGGGGAGTTTGAATTTTAGCACATATGTCCACAGGCTGCAAGCACAAACTGAAAAAGGCCCAGTCATTGGCAGGGCCGTGTTTTGTCATCAAAGAGAGCCCCGGGTTTTGATTGGGAGCAGCAGCAAGGTTACGGAGGACTAAATTTGGCCCTGAATGGAAAAATGATTGTAAATACAGACTATGCAAAATCATTGATTTCATCCTCGGAATCGTAATACCCCATCAACTTGAAACGTCTCATATCTTCTTTGTAAATGTGTAAAGGAGGGAGGGTGAGGAGCAGATTGAGAAAGTGGAGCAGAGGAAGCTACGCGGCACCATGTCTCAGGAGGAGTTTGGCTGAACAGACTCCACCGGCAGAGGAGGAGAATGTTCGGGGAGCGACTCGCAGAGATTGCGTCACTCAGGAAGGAGTTTAATGAGGACCAAAGCAGCTCCGAGAGTCTAAGAGGCAGGCCGGTGGCGGGCGAAATAGGTTTGAGCCAATACGGAGGAACGGTGGAGCGGAAACAGCAGAACGCCACTCACACTCAAAGAGAGATTTGCTCAAGGCCGCCTGGTTAGAAGCGTGTGCAGTGAATCACCAAGGCTACACAGAACATATTTAAAGCTCTTGACAGAGCAGAGGGGGCAAAAAAAAAAAACTTATGGCTGAGATTTAAAAGCGAGAGCACCTCAGCAACATTGCCCATTGAGGAGCATCAGACGGCGAGACTCGGGGAGTCTCCCCGTCTGAACACCACATGGAGCAGACTGGGAGATGAAGGAAAATGCCAGTTCGGTGTTGTATGGTCAAAAAAAGAAAAGAAAAAAAAAAAGCAGGTTCAGAGCCCGGGGCTCGGCCGATGCGCGCTTTAAATGAACACTTAATCTTAAAGAGCGGGCAGCCATTATCCTGGTCCAGTCATCCAACAGAACGGCCTTTCATGCTCTCAAAAGACCTTATCAGCTCAGAGGGGAAGATTCCGAGTGGCAACTGTTCTATCCTTTGTGAGAAGGACCACGACAGAAAACAAGCAGGGCCTGTGAAGTCTCTCAGATGAACCTCAGATACTGTGGCCAAAAAAAACTAAAAAAAACAGCATTATTCCAAATGTGATATTTAACCCAATATATTAGGGAGACTGATGAACTCAAGCTTTTATCCCAAACTGGGTTTGCACACCTCATGGATGATCCTGTTTGGATGCAATTTTCATAGAATTTGTAGAAGCCTTTCAGTATAAAGCTGATGAAACTAGAGTATGTTTTTTTTTTTTCGGATGTGTTAAAGGTCCTCCAAGACCCAAAGCAGATTAGGGTCAAGCGAAAAGCTAAAATTCAGCCAGGCTCTTGTTATGGAGACTCTAGAACAAATGAGATTACAGCTCAGTGGGGGAGAGAGAGAGAGAGATAAAGAGGAGGCACAATTTCTCTTTTTTTCTGCTCTGAGTAAAACCACACGGCTGAAAGAGCTGGATAGAGTCGGGGCAGTCTCAGGGATGTGGAGGGAAGCTGCGGGACAAACATGGGCTGAATGTGCACTAAGCGGGGCGCGATGGATTAGACACCTCAAGGATGAAAAGCCAAAAATGACATATTAAAGAAAGAATACATATAAAAAAAAAAGGCAAATATACACAAATGTTGACCCCTCCTGCACAACCGATGCCGGGTCTGGTCAGAGGGGAGAAAGAAAAAGGACAAGGAGACCTTTCTTTCTAAAATCAGCACAGATTTAGATATCTGACTAGGTTCAATAAATACAAATGTTGCCTCATCCGTCAAGCAAGAATTGCTCTGAAAGACGCCATCAATAAGGATATAAAAAAAAAAACGAAAAAAACGAAACGCAATTCATGGCCCGTCAGTGGCAGATGCTGCAGCCGAACCACTTGGAGCACAAACAGGACAGGAACTGACAGCCCGCTCACTAATTCAGCCGCACCGGTGACGAGAGGCCTAATAGCTGCAGACAGCCGGTTAATACAGCGTTATCCACCCCCGCAGGGACACGCTGAATAAAATACGATTCCACACACCGCTTACTCGCATCTCAAGGCCAGAGATAACATCTCATCAAACGCAAAACCCAGGGCTCATAACAGCGTGGGCTTCACACAGCGGATGACAATTCACCTCACAGTTCTCCAGACACGCGCAAATCCAAGTGACTCCTATATAAGATCGGCTCTTTTCTTGCTCTTTGTAACGTCCGTCTTTACAGGAGGTGTAAAAAAATGCGACGCGTCATGCAGGCCTGACTGAATCAATAACCGAGTAAAGTAACCACATGTTCAATGAGAAACATTGATCTCGGAATCCATATTAAATGAGCTCAAATGGGCTTTTTGTTTGTGCCCCGTATTATGCTATGTAGTTATATAGATGAAGAACATAACCGAAGGTATTTATGATCCATAGGCGAGCGTGTGCGTGCCTGCGTGCCAGACCTCCTCGGCCTCAGTGGGACTGCGTGGCCGGCGCTCTTACAGTGGATTAGCGTGAAAAAAAAAGAACTGAATGTGCCTGGTTGTTGCCTGGATACAAAAAGCATCATTAAGCACAATTATCAGCCACTTCTGCTCACAATGAACGAGCTTCGTCACAAATTTCAAAACAACAAATCGTTAACGACAGCGGAGCACACGCGAGTAGGAGGGAAATCCGGATGAAATGCGGATGGAGTTTTTTTTTTTTTTTTTAAGGCATGTGACATGGACACATTTTGACCTGGCAGGATTGAAAGTGACATAAAATTCAAACTTGAGCCTTTTAGCAATCAAAACTCTGTTGATACACCAAAAATGCAGAAAATCGAATGATTTCAGGACTACAAGCAAGTGTGTAAACTAATAGTACCAACACAACAACTTACACAACAAGCAAATAAAACAGGCGGATCTACACATGTTTTGGCCTACCTTGTACTCCCCACAGGCCTTCACAGTGCCTAAAGACAAAAAAAACAATACAGTAGAATAATAGTCAAGTTTAGTTGATTCCAGTCTACAATACATTAAATAAACATTCACAGTTTGTCCAGGACACTTACATTTTTTTTTTAAGAATAGGAAACAGAGCTTCCAGAAACCAGCTTCTGAAATTAGGTCAGACAATAGAAGTCAGTCAGCACAAACAGGCCTCACAGCACCTGGTTGTTCAAATCAGGTAAAGCAACAGGTAGGCAACAAACTAGAAAACAAATGCTCAGGGTGGGAAAAATGCTGGAGTAGTTCATAAGGAATTGTATCAGACATATCATTAATATAATATAGTAATATAGTAAATATCACAAACATCACATTTAACCACGGCCTACCTCTTTAGCATGAGGCTACAGTACATACATGACACTCAGGGCTCAGTCAGGACACACAATTCACGCCACAACTCAACATAGAAGACACCAGGCGTTTGGAATAAAATTGTTCATTCACTGTTATTTGCCAAGAGCTCTTACCGGGCCAAACAAAGCTCCCCCACCACACACCTCGCAGGCCTCACACAAACAGAAGCTAAACGCCTTCACCTGCCCTTGTACATGGGGTGAGCTCTTTGACCCCGCCCACAAGGGGGTGGTGCTCCAATCACACCTGCATCCAATCAAAGTCACCCTGAGTCAGGACAACAGGCTGCAATCCCAGAAATAGATTGAAGTCTAACTCATTCCGCTTTGTGTCTCCCTGAAGGTTCAGCGGGTGATATATTAAAGCCTGAAATCTTCTCAGCTGAACTGTCCAGAGAGAAAACTAAGAGAGAGAGAGAGAGAGAGAGAAAGTGGAGTGGAGAAGAACAAAAGAGTTCGGGGAGCAGAGCGGCTGGCTTAAACCTCAAAAGAAATATTACACAATGGGAGATTAAGAAAAGTTTTTCTAGCAGCACTGACAAGTGTTTAACACAAACACCAGAGTGTGTAGGGCAATAGTAAGCAACAGTGTTTGTTGAGTTGAGTTGTGCGTTTTAAAGTGTTTGTCGTCCTTGAAGCTGTGTATAACCTCCACTCCTGCATCTCCGTAGTTCACCAAAACCAACATATTGTCCTCTGGGGTGCACACACACAATCACTGCAGCTCCTGGAGTCAGAGAAGATACTGTTCAATATAAAGCAAGTGAAAATTGATCGTGAAATGCACGATCCAAGGAGCTGACAGATTGTGTGCGCGCTGACCTCTCGCTTTCATAGTGGTCACGGTCCATTATTCCTCTCTTTGAAGTGTCTTTTTAGATCAAGTCGATAGACAAGGCCGGCCGGGGATACAGAGAGGAGCTTCGCACCCCCTAACCGACGCACGCACACACGCACACACTGTGACCCGCTCGGGCTCATCTGCTGCTCGGCCTTGCAGTGGAAACATCATTAGCCGTATTAATATGCAGCGGAGGAGGGCCGGCTCTCAGCTGTCTTTGTGAAAGCTGATTATGAGGAGAGTTTAATTTCATCAGATAAGGACGCCTTCATTTATGAGCAGACACGGCTCTGGGGGGGGGGGGGGGGGGGGGGCTTCATGGCCTGGCAGGCGTCCACTGAGGCACGCACTCCCCCTGCTGTCTCCGCACATTACAGAGGGCTGTGGGTGCGATGCAATGCACAGAAATGATTTTTGGTCAATAACATTTGAATATTTTTTATTTAACTGAATTTAACATTTGGACGCCTTCATTTATGAGCAGACACGGCTCTGGGGGGGGTGGGGAGGAGGGGGCTTCATGGCCTGGCAGGCGTCCACTGAGGCACGCACTCCCCCTGCTGTCTCCGCACATTACAGAGGGCTGTGGATGCGATGCAATGCACAGAAATGATTTTTGGTCAATAACATTTGAATATTTTTTATTTAACTGAATTTAACATTTGAACCTTTTTACTCCAAGAGCGCTGGAGGAAAATATCATTATTTGGATCATTATTTGCCACTATGGGGCTGTAGCAGTAATTGGTTGGCCTTAAATCAGAGGCGCTCTTTTTTTTTTTTCTAGAGTCAGCCAAGGCTGCCCAGAGGTTATCTAAGGATGTGGGTGAACGCTCCTGTGCCAGGGAACATCTGGCATGCTCTACTGGCAAATCCCCGGCAGCTTAGAGCTTTAGCTTAGAAAAGTGCATTTCTCCTATAGGTCTTTTGAAATAATGAATGTTGAATTCAATCAGTTTCTTTTTTTCCGCCCCTCAGCCACAATGTCTGGGATGAATGTACCACTGGTGGACCACAATGACACTGGGATCTCAGCGATAGACAACGGCACCTTCCTGCGCTTCTCTCCGACCTCGGCCTCCACGTCAGCCGCCGCCTCGTCGCCGGGACGTCCCAGCAACGTGTACGTCTACGTGTGGCTCTTCCTGGGCCTGCTGGTGTTCCTGCTGACGCTGCTCATCATCTCCCTGCACAGGCTGAAGAACATCATCTCCTCCTCCTCCTCGGTGCCCGACTGCAGCAGCGAGGGAGGGAGCTCCTTCACCAACATGGAGATCTGCAGCATCTCGTCCCAGAGGTCCACCATCTCCTCCCTGTCCACCTGAGGGAGGGGCCACCCACCCGTTCACACACACACACACACACACACAGAAATGTGCACGGACACAAGTAACGACGATGAGGTCCAGCTCCTCACTCCTGTGTGACAAGACACAAAAAACACCTCAACCAGCCACAGCCTGGCATATATATATATATATATATATAGGCATGCATATTCTATTCCCAATGGTCCAGTGTCCATTCCATTTTTGGAGGAATCACTCAAAGTTCTAAATTGCCTTCCACCTGCAGCAGAAATACAAGGAGAAACTCATCCTTCCAATTTTGGAAAACATTTCTTCTACCGTACCTACTGTATCTGTCACATTTAGTGCGCTACAATTAGCATTGTTCTAAAGTGAATCTCTGTACAGCATGTCCCATGTAGACCACACCGCAAAGCATTAAAATGATACTGCCGGCTATTAGATTGTGCAGAAATGCATGCATATGTCTTGGAACAAATCAATAAGGTAAGCCGGTACACGGTTCCCCAGGTTTGGGGAGAATAGGTGTGCACCAAGAGCAGGGAAGACACGGTTGCGTGGAGGTGAAGGTGAGAAAGAAATGGAGGTCGCGGAGCATATCGACTGGCAGGCGGCGTCAGGCGCACCGGGTCAAACGTGTCAGAAACTACAAGATTAAATTCTGCTCCTCAAAGACCGGTGTGCCAGCGTAACGGATCACCCTCTCCTGCCTGTCGGCCCCGTCTGATCGCCGTCTCCATGGTGACTGAAGCGTGACAGCTCTGCGCAGCCGTCAGCCCACTCTGTGGATTCCAGGCTTAAGCTACAGAGATGGCTGGCTCTGCGAAAAATACATTATTAAAAGAGAGAGATTGTGAGATCAACAAGACTGCCTCACACATACAAACCAGATCGTTCGAAAAAAAAAAACGGTCGTTCTGACGTCCCACAGAGGCCAGAAAAAAAGAACACATCCTTGATGTCTCACTCTCTGCTTTCCACACTGTTTCCACGAGCAACAAAAGTGAACACAAATCTGTGAAAAATGATAACATTTGACTTGAATGAATAATTCACTCATGAAATTCTTTGCATATTTTATTTTTCTTATCATGATTTTTTTTTTTTTTTTTCCAACTCACACATGTCATATTTTACATCTTTGCAATAAAACATGAATACAATAGTTTTTAAGGGTTTCATAGATCCAAAAATATTTAACCTTTTTTTTTTTGGATACGTAAGTTGAACCTGGCGATAGAGTATGTGCATGTGCGCATTTGATCAAGATGGCTTCACACATACGGTACACCTCACATTTCCTCCCCTCGCCTCCCTCCTTCCTCACCTCTATCAGCTACAGAATCATGATATTGCTTACAACTGTGAGGTTGTAAAACTTAATAATCACACATGAGCTCAACGTTTTTTTTTTTTAAATACAAACATCAATGCACAAATAACCCCGTTCAGGGGAAAAAATGGACCTAAACAAAATGGCAGCCGACCAGAAAGAACCAAGCTAATAAATAATGATATGTGATTGGTGCAAAGTGCAAATACAAAACAAACTTTTACATTGATTTGACTCTCTTTTTTTTTAATAATCAACAGATGTGGGTAAGTGAAGGTTTCCTTTGCGGTCTCAGTCTTATTCAGCTGATTAAGTCTCCCACCGAGCCTGGACCAAGACTATATGTACATATTTGACAAAACAATCACTAAATATACAAAGGAAATCATGTCAGTCTTGTGGTTGTCATCCATGGTGGCACTGGCATGACCTGTTTATCGTCACCATCTCCGGCAAAACAATCACCATCCTTGACACTGCCAATATTACCATCAGGCTGGTCAACATTATAATAATTATTACACAGTATTTTACATACAGCAAGTCATTAATAAATTAAAGGTGATAAGCGCAGTTTGTGTAGTGAAAGAACAAGTGTAGGCTCCGAAAGAGGCAGAGCCTTATTTACATAAAAAAATCGGACTAAACCCTGCTGTGGGTAAAAGCAAAAAAGTAAAAAATTATAATAATAGAAATCAAATAAAATCTGACCAAATCAAAGAAGACACAAATCAAATCATTCCCCAGGCAATTTTCAAGGGGTTGAATTTAAGATCAAGCCAATAGCACCGGTTCTCGAATAGTGGGCGGGGCTGGTTCACTCCCTGACCATTCCTAAGGAGTCTTAATTCATAGTCCACCCCAATAATTCCTACACTGAGCTCTGCTAAAATGAAAAAAGGAAAGAACTACATTTTGAAAGAAAGGAGAAAGAAAGACTTAGGTTCGATCGTCTGTGAAGCGTTAAGAGGACCAGGAACAGCGGCGGCATCAGTCCTGTGAGTGAAACGGCTATGGTCGACCTCTACGCGGTCTGCTCGACTTGGATCCCCCCCTCCCCCCCACCCTGCAGTCTGTCTATTTTAATAGCAGGTTTTTGGTTGTGTATCTTCGGGGGTCTTTTAATGTGTCTGCGTTTACACACACGCGCGTGTGTGTGTGTGTGTGTGTTCTTTCACATGTTGCACACAAGAGGACATTATTTTCCAGCAGCGCTGGGAGCCTAAGGTCCGGTGCATGTGTCGCCTTCCTCTCAGTACCTGTAGTTTCCCACCACGGTTGCGGATACACAGAGGAACGCGTCGCCTCTTTTTCCCCCCCCCTCTCTCCTCCTCTTCGTCGACCTCCTCCTCCTCCTCTTCCTCCAGCTGTCCACCTCAGTACCGGTTCTGGTGCTCGTAGTGCCAGCGGTTGAAGTCTATGTTAAAAGCCACGATGCTCCCGGATGCCATGCCGGTGATCAGAGTCCTGAGAGTGGAGCACACAGACAGACACGTGTGTGAAACCAAACTATACACGTTCTCTGTAAGATATCGTTTTTGAAGGGTTCCAGGACAACAACGGGTTTATTTATTCTACGTTTCCCTGCTTGATGAAAAAGAAAAACAGCCTCATTACTGATTATTCAGTATTCCCCTGCAGGTGGGTGACCCAGTTTCCTTAACAACACTCCTCCTCCAAAGTGCCTCACTGTCTGAGGCACCCTGTCTGTTTTTTTGTTTACCTCTGGTCATGTGAGAGGTCCATGGCACGGATGCCGGCGTCACAGCCCGGGTAGATGTAAAGCTGTTTGAAGTCACACGCCTGCCACACTTCCACCACTCCGTTATCACCTCCTGTCACCAGATTCTGCCCGTCGCTGCTCAACAGGATGGCCTGGAGGAAAAAACAGAGGCTCCAGTGGGTGGAATGCCAAAAAATGCATTGCAATGTATTTCTATATGGTATTGTTATGATTACAATATGATGTGTGTCTCACCCGCGTGGAGTCGTTGACCTCCATTTGTGCCAGCAGCTTTCCATTGATGCTGAAGTTGCAGAAGCGGCCCCTCTCGTAGTAAATAATGCAGTGGCCTTCGCTGGACACCGATATGAGGCGGGGCCTCTGGCACAGCTCGGGCCCCTCCAGGGCCCTGAGCAGGTCTCCTGTGATGGTGTGGACCAGGCACGGGCCCTCTGAGGAGCAACATTGCAGCACACCAGTCAGGAGGTTTTCACGCGTTATTTTGAAGCTAAATGTCAAACATCTAAAATGACTTCAGAGAACAAACTTATATAGGACACCTTATGTGAAATGTGTTATTACCAGGGGCAATCTTGTGCATTACTTGTCCGAAAGTCTTATTGTATTGCATTTCTCTGAGTGAGCTTGGTGCACTGGTACCACCAAAACAAATGTATCTGTAAGTTTATAAAATATATTTTCAATTGATACTACTATTACTACTATTTGAACTTTTTCCGTTTTTTATAATCCATTACATTATGTACCCAAAGAAAACTCTATTTTAAAATGTATTATGATTATGATTATGTTTTTTTATTCAAAGCATCTATGTCAGCAACGTGTACTGTTCTGTTGCAGCAGAACCCCAAAATACAATTAGGAGCCATTTTTCCAATGATCATTCTCTCCTTGGCTCAGGCAGACATATGAAGACACACAAACCTTTAGCTCCACTGATGACGAGTCCCAGCTCCGCACAGACAGAGACACACACCACCTCGTGGTCGTGTCCCGTCAGTACTGCCCTGGGAGCAGGATAGTCGCCTGAAAGAGTAAACACACATCAGCACAGACTTCAGGTTAGAGGATTCTCTCTGCTGTTTCTAGAACACGGAACGGCATCATGTGGCACATCCATGGACACAGAGAGGCCAACGCTCCCGCCACTCACTGTTATTCGGGTTGTCGCCTATGATGTGGTGCCGTCCACTCCAGTACCACAGGAGCAGAGTGGCATCTCTGGAGCCTGACACGATGTAGCAGTCCCCTCCGATGTAGGACTCTGACCTGGCGAGACACGTCACCACGTCCCAGTGGCCAAAGACTATCTGGGTGAGCTTTCCTGTGGAGGAGAAGGACGAGGAGGAGCAGGAAATGATTTGAGTGTCCTCTACTCATACGTTTGACATAATTTAACATTCCAGGATGAAAATGCACTTGAAAATGAAGGTTTAAACCAGCAGCTACATGTCACCTGATAACATCACTGGACTAATTAATGCAGCAGTACACATAAAAATAGAATAATTAAACTAAAAATTCATTAATAATAAATGCATGACTCTTAATGATCTACATATAAACCTCAGGTCATTGCAGCTTTAATGTGGAGAAAGTAGCAAAACAAATACAGCAGAGAGCACATTTCTACTCTACTACTACAGAGTGTTCTACTTTTATCTCCAAGAAATAATGTATATATATATAAAAAAAAACAAAAAACATACCAGTTTCGGTGGAATAAACACGAAAGCTCTTGTCCCAGAAGCCGCAGACCAGGATGTAGCGGTTGTCGGCGGTAACCACAAAACAGTGTGTGTTGATCTGGATGCTCTGGTCCACCAGGTCAGTGATCTGACGCTTGTTCACGCCCGAGTTGTTTGCTGCAGGAGTGGAACAGAGGAGCTGGAGGTTAATAAGGGCAGACGGCTCAGGGACGGCTCCCACCTCCAGACGGTCGGTGGTTTCAGGTTATTATGCAACATATTGGTCCAATACCACTAGTGACCTTCATTATCTTATTATAGGAAACTGCATCCTTTATATTATTATTCTTACAGACTGCTTTTAAAGTTAAGCTCATCCTGCAGGCTCATAATGTGTAAGTCAATTCAATTTTTTGGCACGTACCTATGAGTGGGTCCATCTCAATGGGTAGATGGTGAGCCTGTTCCAGGGAGTATCCTGGAGCTCCGCGGAGGCCTGACAGGAAATCAAACACATTATAGTCATACATATGACCATGTGCATGCATGGGTCATAAAACTACATCCCCTTTTGCCCAGTGATCTCGGACTCCTGTTAAAAAGTAGGACGAGGTTATTAAAAAAACAAAACAAAACAGGCAACGAATGTGGCAATCAACAAGAAAGTCCTCTGAACTGCCTCATGACCCCACATAATCACTTCAGCATAGTTAATTACACCGAGCCTGCTGTGCTAATGAGTCAATTAACGAGGTTAATTGAGGCTTGAATTAGGAATAGTTCTGTGACAACATACGGGGGTTGGGATAAAAGTGGAACAACAACTAATATAATGCGATCCACAACAAAAAGAAAAAAATAAAACGATGGGCTCAATTACAACCACAGAAATGAACTACACCCTTAATTGTAATAATGCAATTAAAGGCTTCCATAATCAAATTTTAATTGCCACAAGTTCCACAGTCAAGGCTTTAATTTGTGCTTCTATTAGCAAATGGCAGAAAATAATCACATTTGAGAGAAACTTCAGGAATAGTTTGACGCTAGTATTTAACTAGCGACGTTAATGATTGACTTAACAACCCGATTCAGCGTTATTGTGAACTTTGTACGTCACCGCATTATCAAGGGATTCTTGTATTATAGAAATATATTTTTAAATAAAATAAATAAAAACACTACATAGTGATTCCACTGAACCCAAGCACTCACCGACTGTGTTGTGCCAGCGGTTGACTGCGAACAGGCGGCTACACGTGACGGTGACGGCAGCTGGTATGCTGAGATGGGGCAGCGTGTTGGCGGCCACGTGCGTGACGGGCGAGTTGGACGGGAACTTGAGCACCATGATGACATCCTGCTGCATCTGATCCTTAAACATCAGAGGGCTCTGGGGAAGGAAACACTGGTGAGACAGACAGAGAGGAAGAGAGAGGGACAGAGAGGAGGAGGAGTAGGAGGAGGAGGAGGAGGAGGAGGAGGAGGAGAGGTCGGGAGGGGGAAATGGCGACGGAGAGACAGAACAGATGGGACAGAGGGAGGGAAGGGAAACGGCATATTAGTGGGAGCACAGGGTCAGAGCAGGTGCACACACTGAGGGTGGCCCTGGGCCCAGGAGGGGAGATGGGGGCTCTGGTTGGTCTGGGGTTCAGGACTGACAGGATTGGGTGGACATGGATGGCTCTGATGTGGAGACACTGAGGCCTCGTGCTGCCGAGGGGAGCGGGGGAGGACACGGGGGGGCTCAACGCCACAATTACATACACACGTATGTAATGTCATTCCACAAATCCATTCACCTTGTGAATAATGGACGCCGTGGATGGTGAAGACTTATATTCACGGATGCACATGGGTTTTAAAATGTAAACCTGTGTGTTTCATAAGCCCTGCGTGTGTGTGTGTCTACAACATCAAGAATGGAGAATGTGATGGGAACTATTTGCTTGGGGAGTTGAGCGTTCTCTTACCAGGTGCATGGCGGAGGAGCGGGGTGGGTGCGGCTCGATCAGCAGCTGGGAGGGAATCTGACCACAGAGCTGAATCTGTGTCTCAGCAACCTAGAGAGAGAGAGAGAGAGAGATGGTGTTACACACTATCAACACAAAAAACATGACTTTAAAGGCCACAGATGTCCACCATTGTCCCGAACTACATGCTGAAAGTCCAAGGTAAGACACTATGAAACTATTTATGTGGCTCCAAAGAGGAAATTGTGACCTTCACCCTCTCTATACATTATATTTTTCTGATACTATGACATGATCTTGACCTCTGGGCCGACCTCTGCCTTGTAATCATCCAGTTGTTGGTAAAAACAGAAACAGGGAACACCGACCTCGCGCTGTGCGGCATCCAGAGGTTCTAGGTTGATCGCGCCCTCGTAGGACAGGAAGTTGAACACGTTGAGCGCTCGCACGGCCTCTGGCCCTCGCTGCTTGTAGCCGAATATTAGATCGATCCACTGGTGGAGCTGGCACGACACAAACTCGCTCTCCAACGCCTGGTCAGGTGCAGGAAGAGGATTCAAAAATATATCCTGTACCGCTCAGCCAGATATAAATGCGTCCTGCGTCTCTCACCATCCGGTTGATGCGGACAAAGTCTTCGGGTTTCTTGGCCCACACCGGAAGCTCCACGTCACACACGGGAAATCCGTCATCACGCCTGCCCAGCTCATACTCATTACTGTTGACGAACATCTCAGGCAAATAGTAGAACTCTGGGGTCAGCTCCTGACGGACACACCAGATTCATATTGTTTATGTCAACAGAAACATCCATTTTATCTTGATTTTTAAAAATTGGACCTCAGATCCATTTCATTCGCTATTTCCACCACTATTTAAACGACTCAAAGGCACTTTGAGGGTCCGCTCAGTGGGTGGTTACCTTGACGTCAGCCGTGTCCCTCTGGCAGTTCCTCCACGCGCGGCCGATGCCTGAGAAGGATCTCTCCGGATGGTCGAACTTGCTCTCGTTGGCGTTGAGGAAAAACGTGGTAAAAGGCTCCTACAGGCACAGGAATTGAAAAAAATTATTTTAAAAAAGGTGCCTGATGGGGAGAGTCTGGCTTGTGTGCCAATCTCTGCTGGAGGTTAAGCTCTGCGTCTCAAGTAGGCACTTACTATTCTGAGCATCCACATCAGTGTGGAGTGAGCGGTGGAGTAGAGCGTGGTGTAGTGGTGAGGCGGCGTGCCGTCATCGTCCCACGTCTCGTAGCGTTCCGCGTAAAAAGCGGCTCGCTTTGGATTCAGTGCACCGATAGGCTACAAGAACCCAGAGAAAATACGTGAGCGGGACTTTTTGACATTGACATGTTTTTTTTTGTTTTTTTTACAAATAATGTCGTCATAACATCATCTTAGTAGCACACGTGTGTTGTGCGTGCGAGAGCTCTCACCTTGGAGAGGTCTCTGAAGTTGCCAGGTAGAGTGAGATCGAGCTCCTCTGAATCATAGTTGGTCAACACCCAGGGGAAGATGGGATACTGGTTCAGGTCATTGTAGGTCCTCCCTGCACAGACAGAAAAGGATCATGGGAAAAAAAAAAATAGACAAAGTGGTTATAGAAATACAGCATGATTGCATTTTAATTGAGTCATGAGATGGATTTCATATGTTTGTCTGCATTGTATTTTTTCATTTTTCTCAATTTTTTTAAAATATAATAATATTTATAAATAAAGTGAAATGTTCCAGTACATAAAGGTCAAAATAAAACGGCAATTGTATCAACAGTTTATATAAGTAATATCATCACAGTCTTCGTTTTGGCTAATTCAAAAAGTTTGCTCTGAGACAGTGGGATACCGCATTAGAGTTGGCTGAGTGCTTCACTACCTCATTTATTATTTAGACGCCGAGATTCACAAAAACAGCCTAAGCAGAACGAGAGCTCATGAAATATGAGTGAAATGGACTTTACCTGCGATGGTGTTGAGGAACATGAGGTACTCAAAGTTGGAGATCTCTCTCCTCTGCCAGCGCTGCGTCATGTTGGAGGACTTGAAGAGCTGACGAGGGGTGGCCAAGGAAATCCGCCTGACACAAACACACACACACACAGTAATATTAAATCCCCCCTTTTTTTTCTACATTGTAACATCCAACAGCGGTGAACCAGGCACCTACCTGGCCTGTGGGAGGCCGTAACTCGTCCCCACCCCCACCCGGGGGAGGCTGTACACCACCCTCTTGACTGTGGCGGGGTCAGGGAAGTTAAACATCACAGACGCTGCGAGAGAGGGACAGAAAACATATCGTCACCACACTGAAAAGGTTTCACCAACTCAAAACTTGTAGCTTATACCGCGTCATTATTTGATCTGCACAGACTGTGCATTATTATGTTTCTGGCCTGCATTGACAAAATATAATAACATAATCAATACATCAATCAAACAATCATTACATACTATCAGTGTTTAGGATTTATAGGTGAACTGTAGCGAATGCATAAAGTGTTGGGAAATCAATAAAGGCGAGTATATTAATGTTAATGATAAATGCGCAGACTTACTTCTGTTGGCCATGAAGACTTCTAGTCCAGTACTTTGGAGCAGGTAGCGTCTGGAAAACACCGCTCGGATCTCACTGAACATCCATTTGCCGTGCAGACCCTCGGAGTAGGCAAGTACCTGAAAAGAAGAAGAAAAATGACTTGATCTGTTCAATTTCACAGAGAACGTGTGCTGAATCTTTTTTTGATTGATTGGAGGAAGACAATCTGCCCTCACTTCAGCATCAGTTGTCTTGAATGCAGAATCCTCTTCATCCACCTCAAAGTAGATCTCAGTCGTCGTGATGGACAGAGTTCCCCGAGCCACCACCACAGGAGCTACCAGCTGAGCAGGAGTACTCAAGACCACGGGTCCTGGAAGGGGTACAGAGAATGATAAATGATTACTTCTAGGGATTTACAGGTATTTAAATGATTAACAGGCTCAATATATAAGAAAATAATACCATTTAAATATTAATTTCATGTTAGTTAAGATTGATCATCAGAATAAATGAGGTATTTCTGCTTTCTCTATTGTAAACAGCCCACTTATGTGTAAGTCAAAGATAAATCCTTGGATTAAATTATTATTCATTCATAATTAGTAGATTATGATTTAATCATCTGGAGTGAGAAGAATCAGCTGGACGATTAAAGTAGCTGCGAATTCTTTGAAATGTCCAACTTGCCTTTGGAGATAAAAAGTCTCGGACGGAAACGAACTAAAAACGAGAGTCACAGACACTTTGGTGTTCAGTTGTATTGTGTTGTCGCGTGTGTGTGTTGTGGGTGTGTGTCTGCCTACGCATGTTACCTGCGAGGTTGTCAATCTCTTTTTCCTGCAGCAGGCTGACGGCGTCGTCGTCTCCCTCCAGCATTAGCTCCGCCTCCGGGTTCTGCGTGACCACCGATTGGCTGCGGAAATTCTTTTTGGACTTACGTCCCTCCTCTTCCTCTTCGGTGCCTGTGTGAGTGGTAAGTTTTTGCGTGTGAGGGGTTGTGCGTCAGCACAAAGCAGGCACAACACCTTGTTTGCGTTAGTGCACGTTACACACCGTAGTCCTCCAGAGCTCTGAGGGACATGTCGGCGTGGGTCGATCCGAAGGCGTTCCGCACGAATCTCCGTCTCCTCCGCAGGTCGTCCTCCCAGTAGTCCAGACGCCAGAAGTCGTGTAATTGGCTGACGACAAACGGGTAGAGAATAACAGGTCATACACTTTCCAAAAAAAGAAAAAGCCTCATTATATATTAGGATAACAGACAGCCATAGGGGTCTGTTTTAGATTAAGCTAAAATGTTTATTTGATATAAAGTCAGGTTTACTCATAACACTGCGACTGACACTTCACCCAAATGTCAAAAAAAATGAAGATACACTTTAGGCCAGAGTACTTAATAGGCACTTTAACTTTTTTTGTATCTGAGTGCAAGAGGTGTTGATTAATCGCCTGCACATTGTGGTATAGGCTTTTCGTCATTAAGAGTGACGTGAGGAGGACAGGCTTCAGATGTTAGGTGTCACACGTCCTCAAATGAAATGACACGTCCTCAGACCAGCTGCCAGCCTGGAGGCAGATCTGTCTGGGAGGGAAACCATCATTGAGGTAAGTTGTGTGTGGGTTGTTTATCTAAATGGGGGGGGGATCAGTCTCACAAGGCCACCAGGCATCTGTCTGCGTGTAGTTGATATAGAACAAATTATGCTAAATGTTTGTTTTTCAATCCAGCTTTGCATAATATGTGAATAGTGATCACAGCCACAAACTTTAATGAATGTTTAAGCGTCTGTGATGAGACTGTTTAATTCATCAATGATTGAGAGTGCAACTTTGATTGAATTGACAAAGATAAATATTTCTACCACTATATAGTAGCCATATTTAACAGTGATATTGACCAGGCATAATGGAAGCTGCCGCTGCTTGCTTAATAATCACCACACATACTGTTGCCGCTCTCTCATTACATGCCTCCCGCGCCCCGTGGGAGCGCTCGAGCGGCGTAATGCCTGCTGTCAAATGACATCCAGCGTGATGCTATAATCTGAAACTGCCCCGCGGTGTCATTTGACACGCAGCTCCTCTCACCTCTGTGACATTGTCCCCCACGCTCCGTGTTTATTGGTCAGGATGTTGAGGATCTTCTGCTTGAGCTGGTTCGCCGTCACGTGGTCTCGGTGCTTGGCGGCGCTGATGAGGTGGTCGCACATTTTCTCCTCTTCTCTGCGGTCGGCAGCGTACTGGGCACAGTTAGACTGGAGGACAAGTATACACGTTATATTTGTTTAATTCGTTGTTGCTGAGATTATGAACGTGCCATGTTCTTGTTCATTTTATTTCTACTCGCTTTTATATTTAAAAATGAAAACTGGTAGAATTTTTAAGCAATATCAGCATCTGTATTTTGTTCTTATTTATAGCATCAAGTGCTTATGTAATGTTTTCTTCTTCTTTCTAAAAATATTTTTGGAAAGAACAAAATCTGTGGGTGGATTATTTGAGCTGGGGTTCTTTAAGAACATATTCAGTGGGATATTTGAGCCTGATCCGTGTCCTGAAACACTTCAAAACACTCGCTAGATGAAAACACAGCATATAAGTGAAAATCAGTATGAATGCATGAACGCGGCCTTTGCACCCGTCACATCCTGACCAGCAGCAGCGGCATTTACCTCAAATTCGGCGTGTTTGTGCACATCCTCGGCCCTCTGTCTGTTCAGGATGAACTCGGCTTCGTTGGCGACGCGCACAATGTGATCCTTCATGGCGTGGCACAGGAGTCTGGGAAGGAATGACAGCAAACATTTGTCTCCGGAAAAAAAAGCAATCAGTGCCAATTTGTGTTTATCTTTTTTGTACTTTAATTAAGTTGTGTACCAACACTTTAGACTTTAGAAAAAGAAAAAAAAGAAAAAAAAAAAGAGAAACGATTACAGGCACTGAAAATAGCCCAGCACAAATCAGCAGTAAACTTAATTGCACTCTAATGATTTGATTTCCTGCGGAACACACATGGCACTGTGCACTTATCCTGGCAAGGTTCCCGTTAGGGCACTATCATTAGTTGTTAAGCACTGATAACAGTATGCGCATTAACATCTGAATCCCAGGCAGTTGTGTCTGGGGCAATGATCAGTCAGTGTGATGGATTACCTTCCCTCGTTGATGAGCTCGATGAAGGCCAGACCAGCATTCTTCTGAATGGAGTTTTGCCACTCCTACACACAGAGGAAACAACACAATGGAATAAATAACCAAATTATCATTGTATGAATAGTCTGTAGCCTGATGACATTACAGTTGTCGGCTTATTTTGTGGCTGCATTCATATGAATTCATTAATATTGAATGACATGAAATAAAGCCCTCCTTTTATGATCATTTTGCCTTCATGATCCACTGCAGCCTCATATAAATTGCGGGCCATGTCGGTGCATGTTGCTCTGTGAAACTTTTTCGATTGTTTCCCTGCATATATTTGCACATGATCTAATCCTGGCTGAAAGAGGTGGGGAGATTGTTAATCAGCTTATCAACACAGTGAGAAGAAATGTCACAGAGTTCAGAGACTGAAATAGCCTCGTTGGAGAGTAAATACAGTTTCATCCGTTGCCACCTCCAGTGAAAAATGTGCAGCATCACGAAACGGCTGAAAATAAGGGGGATGATAACAGCAACTTTGCTCCCTAAGTGAGAATGTAAGTGTGAGTGTTTGATGTGTTTGTGCATACGAGAGCGGAGACATCCGAGTGTTTCTGCAGAAAGCCTAAAACTATCAGGGCTCCATTAGCTCCACTGGCTCTTAAAGGCCTGCGGAAGGACACATGGGAGCGTCTCCCGTTACATCCAGCCATCCACAGGATCAATATCTGGGCTAGGGTTCACTCTCCCAATGCCTCTAATGTCAGACGAGGCTGGAGCCCGGTGGGTAACACTATACGTGCTGACGAGCAGCCCGGGCCCGGAGAGTGGGAAAGGGAGTGGTGAGAGGAAACAGCCAGAGTGGAGAGTGGTGGCAGACGAAAGCAGTTGCCGGTGAAACGTAGAGGGTGCAATGGCAGAGCAGGAAAAAGACACAGGTGTATGAAGAACTGGTTGAAGATGGAGAAGCAAGGCGGCGGAGCGAAGGACTGAGGAGCTGCTCCAAAGACAAGAGCTCTTAGAGGAAGCCCGAATCCAACAAAACCGAGAATATGGGATGGATGGGAGGAAGAAAAAAAAAAAGGCTTCATGGCATGAGAGAAAGAGCCCAGGTCACCCAAGCCATCAAAGAGAGAAGCTCTGTGCTGGTAAGTGCCTCTCTGCTGTCTCTCTTTTCGGGCGTATGCAGAAAAATAGAGATAATGGCTATGGAATGTTATTTAAATACATGACCCCAAAATATTCTAAATTCAGCCGTGCTGCCGTTGGGATTTTAGTGTGGTTCATGTCCTGGTGAAATCCAGGACAGGGAAGAGTTTATGTGCATGTGAGGGACGTGGGGGATTATTTTTTGCGCCCTCGAAATTGATGAGGGTGTGATGATGCATAAAAAAACTGATATTATATTACATCTGCATTGCGCTCATTACATGGTCGACCCCGCTGCAGAGGACAGATCAATAACCCCCGAAGGCTCCCTGAGTGCATTCGACTTAGCCAATTATTGTGGGCCGAGAAAAAAACACAACTTTTTAGATTGAGCGAGAAACGTGACAAACGTTTTTTAGTTTTTTTTTAACAAGGCTTCGATAAAATGGATCCTACAGAGAGACGGGGGAGAGACGTGAGGAGTTACCAACCTGAGAACAGAGCAGCATTACCAGCTCCACCACAGACGTGCTAGACTTCATGCACACCAGACCTGCAGCACAAATACACACAGCCCAGTCAGGAGTGTGTTGTTTTTTTTTTTCCTGCCTGACACACAACTCACATTCTCACGCACCACCTCGAAAAAGACAAAAAAAAAATCATCAAAGTGCAAAGGTGCTGTTGTTTACAGTCATCATAGTCAGGTTTATAAAAAGCATGCTACGGAAAAGACAAGAACAAACGGTAGAGGAAAAGAGGAGGGGGGAGAGAGTGGAGGGCCAGAGAGAGGACGGGAGGGATGGAGGGAGGGAGGAGAGAGAGAGAGATCAACACAGAGACGGTGGATCACGAAAACAGGACGCCAGGAAGCAGGTGGGCAGAGGGAGGAATGCACATTTAGTACAATCTATACCACCATTAATCCTAAAAACAGCATAAACTGATCTAAAAAAATGATATCAACATTTTCCTGACTAGCTGTTTTAAAATGGCGCAAAAATACCAACTTCATACCTGCTTTGACGAATGAGTGAAGCAGCCAGCTCAAAGACACTCACTCACTCATTCACTCACTCACTCACCCTCCCACCCACCTAATCACTCACTCACCCGCCCATTGAGCCACTCACTCACCCACCCATTCACTCACTCACTTACCCACCCACCGATTCACCCACTCACTCACCCACCCACCGATTCACCCACTTACTCACCCACCCACCCACTCACTCACTCATTCACTCACACACAAACTGTGTTCAAGCGCTCATTTCTTCCTCATACCCACACATCGCAGTGAGGACAGTGATGGGGAGACTCCACAGAGAGACGCCAGTTAGAGAAAAAGGAGCCGTGTACAGCACCTGTACCTTCTATGAGCAGTTCCTGCCCATGGCTACCCAGCAGTGTCCGGGACAGGAAGGGGGCAAAGTCCACAAAAATCTCCCTCAGCAGGGGGGCCACCTTCTCCAGGGCCCGCTCCAGCTTGGTGGTGATGCTGTGGCAAATAGAACAAGTGAGATCAAGAGAGAGGAAGAGAACAAGCATGAAAATATATATATAAAAAAAGCAACATATAGATGAGGGCAGAAGAGCAAGTTAGGATAAAACATGTGAGGAAGGTGGATGACAGGAGGGATAAGGCAAGCCGAGAGAAGAAAAAGAAAAAAAATCTAAAAATGTCTGAAATGGAACTCACCAGACACAAAACGTACAGGATCAAGGAGTGTTTAATGAGGATTTGTTATGGAAACACAATGTCTGGGTTAGTATTGGCGGATGGTTCTAAAGTTAAATGTCTAAGTGTTGTGTTAATGAGTGGAGGTGCATCTTTTTGACCTTTACCATGTGACTTTTGTTAGTGTGAGGGGACGGCCATGCAAGAAGTGACAGTGAGTTAAGTGTAAATATAAAAAAAAAATGTAATATATATATATAATCAGCCCCGGCCTACGGCAAAAGTGATGAGGCTGATATCAAGGGGTCTGTCCTTTCTTGCATGGTGCTCGGGGAACATTTTGTTTTAGAAGGGTGAAGTGGAGGGTGCGTGGCGTGGAGGTGGGGTAAAAGGGGGGGAGGGGGGAGGGGCATGGGGGTACAGGACGGGCATCTCCTTGCCTAAAACACTGTCCTGCGTCTCGAGGGGCGGGCTGGAAGCCTGCCAGAGAGCTAAAAGACTTGAGCTCAGGGGGCGTCTGACCGCTGCGCAGCGCACACTGCGCCACCTCACAATAGGCACTGCAATACAAACCACAAACACACACACACACACAAGCACACGGATTAAGGAACGCAGGGATGCACGCGCACCCACCCGCTCACATCCGCGTACAAGTACATATCATATGACAAATATGTCTACCGTGTCTTAGGAAGGAGAGAGCACAAATGTTACAATACACTGTTACAACGATCTAGTGTTTCTTTTGGACAGACTATAATTGCAGACGGCGTTGTATTTTATTGGTGAGTATCACACGCCTTAACACAACATGGAAACATAAAAAAAAACAGATTTATGTTCATGAGTTATTCTCTAAAATTCACTTCAACTACTAGATTTATGGAAATATCTGAGTGATCATTTAATAATCTACAGTACATTGTAATACATTAAAACACATTTGTCTCGTCAGGGATGAAAAGCACCGAAGTGTAGACAGAATAAGTAGGTGGAAGCAGTGTATGTGAATGTCCATGTGGAAATGGCAATTCGGTGTCTTTTGATTTCAACTCATTTGTCATCCTGTGTAATTAGTTATTAAGGCTCTTTTGTTGAAATCAAAAAATGTCCTGACGCACCTTCGTCAAATAATAATGACTAAAATCTGTTGTAGGCCTCAAAAAGGATGTAATTGTACCCCAGATGTTCCCAATTTTCTATACAGAACCCATCTAGCCTGTATGTATAATATCAGTAATAACTGTGTGAGTGAGTTGCTTGTAAACTGGGGGAGGATGACGATCAAAGTGTGAAAAGAAATAGGGACAGGAATCAAATGAAAAAAAAAAAAAAAGGGGACAGGCACCCAAGAAAAAAAAAAAAAGGGGACAGGCATCCAAGAAAACAGACCAATCAATGTATAAAAAAAAATAAATAAATAAATAAATTTAAAAAAGCCATTGGAAGAAAGAAAAAATAAAGCGCGTGGGGAGAGTGGGTGGCTGAAGCGATCCGAGAGCCGTGTGACGGTGAGAGTGCATACCTCATATTCTCCATACTGTCTTCTGGCATGGGTGCCACCGTCTGCACCGCTGGCAGATTCTTACTGGTGGCACCGTTAACAAAGGACGAAGAGGAGGAGGAGGAAGAGGAGGCAGAGTCTGTGGCACCTGGACAGAGGCGTAAATTGGTGACATGAATCAATGAGATCAGGATTAGCCGGCTGGATAATAATCATAATTAAAAAGAAAAAGAAACATATTATATGTTGTGATCAAATGTGACCAAAATCATTTCACTGGACATGCGCCTACTCGTATTCCGGTAAAGCCCCCGCCTCTGTTTTTTCTTTTTTGAGAAAATAGCTTTACAATCAATACGCAGAATCCATTCCAGGGGAGAAATCCTCTCCTCGTCCATTATGCATGTTTGATCCAGTACAATATGTCTGACAGGGCTGACAAATCCTTGATTACACATCCACTCCGTTCCAACGGATCTGTGCCGCTGCATAGAACCAGCACTGATCTGCATGTCAGCTTATCTTATTATCTTTCCTCCTGTTTAATACCTTAACTGGTTTGACAAATATATAATCCACGCTTCACTTTTATTCCCTGTGTGCGGTCTCAAATGGGCCCATGTCACAGCATTGGAAAATAAGACATTTTACACTTTTTCTCGTGTGCAACCTCATTCTTGGCCCCTGCCTTTTTTTTCTGCTTCATTCTATTCTCGATTTTTCTGGCTATCCATAGAACGGCAGAGAATAACTAGTTATAAAACTCTATATCTGGGAGACGCGCCTCACCTGTGGTGTTGATCATGCTCTTGGGTGTTGCCGTCGCGGCAGCAAAGATGTTTGGTGTGCTGCCGGCGGTGGCCGCTCCGCTGGTGGTGGGCGTGCCCACCGTGTTGACGGACAGGCTGCCAGGAGGCGGCTTTTTGACTGGCACCATAACACTCCTGAAAGAGAGGAGACATTTTACCTTTCTCATCTGTGCAAGAATGGAGTTTCATTTTATTCAAAAATAACAAACGTGGATGAAAGAACCACAATATATTCATCAATTTATTGATTTCCATGTCCATTGTTATTTTTCCCCCCAAAGTACAGCAATCTGACCAACAGCAGCATCTGTAAAAGATCAGTGCTGATTGATCCCCTGCTGAATGGAGACCCTGATGCATCTCTGTCTGTTTTTTCCACCAGTAGCTGGGACTGACCTGTCGAAGGAGTGGAACTGCATGGGCAGCATGGGGTGCGTCTTCAGGGCAGGGTCCGGGTGGTAGGGCGTCGGCCCGGACTCCTGACCCAGGTCCCCGCCATCGACCGGAGCTGCCACCAAGCTCTTCAGGATCTCCTGGGGTTTCAGGGAGAGCAACACATCTGGTGAGCTGCTGAGTTTCCTGACTCTAGTGGCTTGTTTGTTTTAATTCTTCTTCATGGGGCAAAGCGTTATTATTGCATCTGACAAAATCCAGCACAGAAAAACAAGAAACCTTTAAATAATGATAGCAGTCGGAAAGAAATGAGCCATGTTTCAGTGATGCATAACCTTATTACCGAAATCTTGACCTTATTTAGACCTGGCATTAAAATCCCTCTCAGAATCACTCAACCATTAACTGTAGAGGAAGCTGTTATCATTCAAACCAACTTTAAAGGATTCTGCAAATGGAAATGTTGATAATGCATTTCCTGACCTCCCTCAAACACATCTATTAGTGCAAACGCATGGTGATTAATATTAAATTAGATTAGAAAATTAAATATGGTCCCAAGTTGTCAGAGAAGGATGCATGATAAAATCTGAAATGAATCTCGATTTATTTGACTACAGATACGGAGACCCACCTTGACATTGATGCCTTTGTTTGTCTGACTGATGCTGGAGATGGAGGAAGGCGGGGCTTGGCTCGGGTGGGGGTGGGAGCTGGGGTTGTGGGGGGAATCCAGAAGGCTCTCCTGTGACCTCCTGACATCGGCCAGGCTGCACAGCAGATCCGCGGTCCCTCCCCCGACTCCTCCCCCCATGTCTCTGTCTCGGTCTCTGTCTGTCTCCCTTCCAACCAGGCCCAGGCCGAGCCCCAGGCCCATCTCCGAGCCGTTCAGGGACCCAGCCACGTGGCCCTCCTCTCCGATGCCCGAGTCCGTGTGGGGGAGGCCGGCGCGGGGAGAGTCGTCCACAGGGGTGGGCGTCTGTTTGTCCCGGTCGGAGAAGGCTGAGGATGGGTGCTCTGGATGAGTGAGGGAGTAATAATAAAGAATATTATTTTTTTTTTGTGTGTGAGGATAATGACACAAAGATCTTTTGTCAAGAAAATACCACAACACATCAAAACTGAATTCTCAGCTTTTTTTCCCTCTTGCTTGTAATCTGCTATGTCCCTGGCAAATAATACCATTCTTTCTTCTTCCTTTATTGTTTCCATCCTCTAAGTGTGTCATTTTCTTGACAAAGGTTTTTGTTCTGCTGAAGCCTGTATTCACCACACCAACGCAACAGTAATGAGTCACCAATCATCCACGATTACCCATGTTAATATTCAGGATACTGTAGCCGAAAAGATATAATAATCACCTGTGCTGGTGGGGGAGTTGATCTCGTGGCGGATGCTTCTCCCTGATAGGCTGGTGGACCTGCCAATCTCCCGCTGGGGTTCCAAAATGTCCCGATACTTGGATACCATGAGGACTGAGATGAAGTAGACGACCGCCAGTGCCAGGAACTGAGCTTGCTTACTGTCATCCTGCAGAAAAAAATCACACACAATTATATTATTCATTGAACCATGCCCCCCCCCCCTTCATTTTTATAACCACACAAATAATGCATTACCACGTCTCTGAAAACAACAGCGCGGAGTCGATTGATGTCTACATCCTGCAAGAGTCTGTCTGGATCCTGCTACATATGGAAGAAAAAGAGTCACATTTAATGTGTCGTGTATATGCTCGTGTCTGTGTCAGATTGTACGTGTTGTGTGCGCGTAGGTGCGAGTGTGGTACCTTGCTGGTGGTGGAGGCACTGTGGAGGCTGTCCTGCGACTTGCTGCTGGTTAAGGACGACTTGCAGCTTCGATCTCTCTGTCTCTGCCTGCACTCCAGACAGTTCCTGACCGCCACACAGCAAACTGATCGAGAGAGGAAGCGTGTAAGTGGCACATAATGGTCTGGTCTTCCCTCATTTCAATCCTTAATCAACTTAATCAACAAGTCGGTGAAATAGCTTGAATTAGTTTAAGTTATGATCAAGGTTGAACCCACCCAGGCGGAGACATTGTCTCATCAGTCCTCCTGAGGACATGTTCTTCTCTGCTTCGATCTCGCTGAAGTTGAGGGAGCTGGCAAACACCAACACGTCCACCATGGCCATGAGACGAGAGAGGAAGGTGACCGCCGTCTCCGAGGACATGCCCTGCGTCGCCTCAATGTTCTCCAGCTCCGTCTGGGAGGAGAAAAAACACACACATGCTCGACAGTTATTCGGCGCGTAGACACAACGAACGGCTTGTTCTCAGTAGTTTTAGAAAAAAAAACGGTAGAATCCTCCCTTTGTAGAAAATTGCTGGGTCTTATGCAAGCTCGACCTCAGCAGTCACCGCTGGTTAGGCCAGCCCAAGGAAAGACAATCTTGTGCGAGTGTCATGCTGCTAAAGTGAAAATACATACTTCATGGCAACGTGAGGTGCTCTACACAATGCACAGGAAGTACCGCTTGATGACACACAGGTAATGGGAACAGTGGGGTCGTGACGGGGGCAGTGTAGATACAGGCAAAGCTAGGCTAGAATAGATTTCAGGAACATGAAAATCCCCCTTTATCTTCACGCCGACTGAAATATTTCATTACGTGACCTTCAGGATATCTAGTGAGAATAATTCTCAAGGCGGCACGGCAGCGCTGGTTAAATCTCAGACCCATGGTGTGTGTGTGTGTGTGTTTTTTTTTTGCCGTGTGTCTCGGCTTCAGTGAGCAGGAGCTGCAGGGCTGCGGAGAGTCGACAAAGTGCAAGCATCCGGAGGCCCGTCCACGCAACTGAGCATAGACATTCAGATAAGGGATAACAGACACACACACGGTGGAAACAGAAGGGCTCGGGTTGGTGCTCTTAGCTCTTCTGGTGATGGTGAGAGTCTCAGGCTCTTTTTACGCACCTCTCCCCCTGTGCCTCCTCCCCCAGGAACAGGGGTCACCTCCTCTCCCTTTGACCCCCTCTGGGGTCTGGCTCCTTCTGCCTTCTTTAATGTTGATACAAATGGGAAAGGCTTAGCAGATGAAACCCCCAAAGGTCTCTTGGGAAAACTCTCATGCTTTTTCTTTCTATTTTTACCTGAAAACTCCACTTATTATTAATGATCCGCCTCCTGTATTTTTATTCTATTCTATCCCCTTTATTTGTATAATATTCTAATTATATTAGAATATTACATCTTTAAGAGTTAAATACTGTGATTTATCAATGTATAGCCACATTATATACAAACAGTATAAAGGGGAGTACGGATTAGCAGCAAAGGAGCACAACAAATAGAAACACTATGGATGTCAGACAGGCAAGGGTTAGTGTCAGTCACAATGGCAAATAAACCAGAACGAAATATTAGTGGAATAGAAAAAGAGGAAGAAAAACCACAACTTACAGTGTTGGCACTACTCTTAGAACTCTGCACATGCAAAAACAGACAAAAACAGAGACAAAAGGAACGAGAAAATACATAGAATACATGTAACACAGAGAAGACAAAGGAAAAAAGAAAGATGATTAAAATAAATAGATTTATACACTGTCAAATCAAATTGTTAACTAAAAGGTAAGACTGTTAATTGAAAGGATTAAAACAAATATAAAAAAAAGTTAAAATATTGTGCCAGAAGTATGTGAGATTGAGAGAGAAATAAAGAAAGATCTCCTTAAAAGTTGAATTAATGTACCATAGCTCGACGAAATTCAACTTTTTGCGAGGTTTACAAATAAGCTTTTTAAAATTGAATTGTTCATTACAGATCCATGTGAATTAATAGATTAAATAAAGTCACAAAAGTTAAATTATTTGATCTATTAAATCTCAGGAGATCAAGAGTGTTTATTCCCAGTCTGTGTTTGAGGTGGTTTGAGGACCTGAGTGGAGCTGCAGTTTTCCCCGCAGCCACAGAGAGGCGCAGTGGAGCCACTTACGGAAGGGGAGGTGGCGGCAGACAGAAGGGGCAGGATGCCTCCACAGGCGATGATGATGTTGTCCACCATCTGAGAAATGAGGTGGATCGTGTTGTGAACGAAGATGATGTTTTCATTGCTGTTCACGAAATCCATCACTGACTTGGTGGAGTGGCTGAAATGGAAAATCAGAGTTTGACGGATGATGCAAAAATCACAGAAACATCATCGTCATGGAGACTTCCGAGGAATCATTTGAACTTTTTGTACATCTTTAGCTTGATATCGTTTTCTAACCAATGAATAAGGGCTTGTTTTATGAGCTGATGGCATCGCATTATCAAGCCACAGTAACACACCAGAGGGTTGTTGACCCACAGTATTAGCAAAAAGCAGCACACCCAAATTTGTGCCCGATTATTCTAAAACTCACCTCCTCCACACGTGCACGTCCGTTTCCAGGGCGAACAGCAGGTCTGTGAGCAACCTCTGGTGCATGGGCGACCACTTGAATTCTGGGATGCGGAACATGGTGGTGCGGGGGCCGGGGCTGAACTGCCGCCGCTGCTCCTCCGTCATGGGCATGCCTCGGAAACCCAGGTCCACGCGAAGGTCCCGCTCCAGCTGCGCCGCCGTGCGACCATGAAGGGCCTGCGAGGGGGGAGGGTCAAAAACATATCTTACCGGTCTAACGTTTCAAGCTTGGATCACGTTCTGTTATGGTGAATCTAACGCACCTGAGTGGTCGCAGTCGTTTGGATCTTTTTTGCGTCCTTGTCTTTGCCGTCGTCGGACCTCTCCGTATCGGAGGTGGTGCTGGCTGTGTCTCCACCTGTCTTCAGCGCTCCGGCCTCCGCCTCCGCCCCGGCCAGGCCCTCCCCCTCTGGAAAGTCTGCCCTGGAGGCCCCCTGCCTCTGGGTCTGGCTCTCGGCCGCAGCGATGGAGCTGATGTCAGCGAGAGGGCTCTGGATCTTGAAGGGCCCGTCCTCTGGAAGCTCCCCGGGAGTGTGACTCTGCAAATCCGAGCCGCAGCCGGTCATGTGGGCCAGCAGGCTGAGGTCATCGCTGGCGGTGGAGAGAGCCGGGACCGGGCCGACTGGAGCCGGCTGGTCCGGACTGGGCAGTACCAGCGGGTCTGTGGCTGCCAGAGCCGGAAGCAGCTTCTCGTCGACCTGGAAGTGAGGCGTGGGGGGGGGCGGGGTTATATAACACAGAGGACATGTTTCCACAACAGTGGAAAAAGTTTGCAGCTTTTTGTATAGAGTAAGGAAGATAAGAGAGCAGAGATATAACAGTGACTGATTGATTTTATTACATTCTAGGTCAGCAAAGGGGAGGACACAGATAAGATTTTTAATTTATCAGCAGCAATGATCTCCACAGAGACTCCTACCTTGCTGAAGAGAAATCCGTTGTTGCTGGGGACACTGTCCTTCTCGTCAGCCAATGTGATGAGAGGACCCATGTTCCCGTCGTCCTCGATGACCCCCGAGAGGCTCAGGCCGACTCCGCCCACGGCCGGCGCGTCGTCTTTCGGCGCCAGATTCCCGTTCATGTTCTGGACCACGGAGCAGTAAGCGCTGTCCAGGAGCGAGTCCACCTCCACCAGAGGTCCGTTCTCCATTCCTCCCCCGCCTCCTCCACCCACCACGCTTCCACCGAGGCCTTCCGGAGACAGGTCCAGGTCGTCCAGCTTCACCTCCGTGGCCTCCACCTTCTCTGCTTTAATGTCCACCAGCAGGTCGTGGACCTCCACCCTCACCCCCGGCCCCGCGCCCTGCTCCCCGGGGGTCAGGGCCTCTCCGTTGGGGCGCTTCACCGCGCCCTCGGCCAGGAGGTTGCGTGAGTCGGCGCCGGCCCCCTCGCTGTATTCGGCCTCGCTCTCCGGCGTCTGGGTCTGGGAGTTGTCGTCGATCTCCAGGTTGCCGTTGACGACGGCCGCCGGCGTAGCAGAAAGCCCGGAGATGGTGGACACGGAGCCTTTCTTGCCTTTCTTCATGTTCTCCTCCTCCTGACGCTGGTACTCTTCGTACATCTTGGCCAAGTATTCCTTATGGGCCTCGTAGGTCACCTGTGACAGATGATGGGTTTATAACTGGTCACCTGACGGGAACACACGCGCTGACAGTAGCTAACCACCACATCAATAATTCCTCCATCAGATCCTCCTCATAGGGCTCATAGATCATCTCCCCTGAAGGCCTGCTGGATGAAACTAGGATAGTAGCCTAACGGGGCTGTCATCCATAATGTCCCCTCACTTTAACGCCGCCATGAGAAAAATGGGTGAGTTACATTTCCACCTCTGAGCCCTGAAATATGATGCAATCAGTCTATGATGAATCATCTCCGTTCTCACAGGTCACGGAATCAAGAAGTGCTATTAGCAATAATCAATATTTACAAATCAATCATGTGTTTGTTTAGCCAGCTTCAGTTTAAATATCAATACCGAAATTCTTTTTACTGAGCTGTGTTCATTTTTAGCGTAATAAAAATAAATACTCCGCAATGGGTCTCTCCAAACCAGGCCAGTATGGTTTTAACACTCAGACAGGGAAACCTAATGATATGTGACTAATTGTGAGTTAAAGGAAATATCTCAGGCTGGCTCTGAAAAGTCCTTGTGACAAATGTTTTGCTGATTCATCAGGAATAATTTGTCTCCCAGAAATAAAGCCGCTATGTAAATGCCACTCTCACCTTGGAGTGCGCGATGGACAGCGTATCAACCCAGACCCGCCACCCTCCCCACTCGTATTTGATGGCGTGGTAGAGCAGGATCCTAAAGATGTTGTACACCATCTCCGTTATTTTCTGCTCCTCGGGGTTCTTGGGGTTGATGTATCCGAGGGAGAACATCCAGTCCTGCCACACCGAGCACTGCAGCAGGCAGCTGGTTGAACAAAAAAAAACAAAAAACACAACACCCTCAATGTGAGTCGCAGTAATATGAAAATATAACTGCAAGAACCCTAATGACATGTGGTGGAGACGCTGCGCGGCTCTTACCGGCGGTTTTCGCGGCTGTTGCTGAAGAGTTTTATCATGTCGGACAGAAAGAGTCTCCTGACTTCCATCAACTCGGCACTGGGAGAGGAGTTCTTGAGGAGGGTCGCCACAACTTTCAAAATCACTGTGTGGCAGGAGAAAAAAAAATGGGGAATGGGAAAAGGAATACGGGGGAAACAAATAGGATTGTAGAATCAAAATATTAGTATTAGTATTTTCGTGAAAAAAGATGTGACGGACAGGAGGGTGTGTGGGTTCTGTCCCATTAAAAATAGAAAAATGCAAGACTTTTTGTTATCCTTACTGGGATTCTGGATCTTGACGGTGGAGTCCGGTTCTGGATGGGGTTTGTGGACCACCTGAGTGCACACCTGCTCCGTCAGAATCTGCACAGACGGAAGAATCCACGGGCATCAATGAAACACCTCGGACCCAAAGTGGACTAACGGGGTGCGCAGAGTGTGAAAGAGCCACCTACCTCATACAGAGTGTTGTAGGTGGTGACGGAGACGGTGTTGGTGTGCATCATCAGCCTCTCCCCCAACAGCGTGAACAGACTGTGTGTATGCATGATCTCTACCTTCCTCCTGCAGAGAGTGACACACACAAACACACACACAAACACACACACACACACACGCACGACATCACAGAGCTTGTCATCATAACAGGATTTAAGACTGGAAGCTGGCACTGACTGTCACTGGCCTGATTACATGTGGCCCTGTCAGTTTTGAAGAGGACGAGAAATGAACGCCATCAAAGGAGCTAAAGTCCGTCTGTAAAATCATTACGTCACATAATCTGTAATCACGACACAGCACCACACACTTAAATGAAATGTCAAAGACGGGATCAGATTTAGGATATTTATCTCTCACATCTTCAAGTATTGGGAGATGGCAAAAAAAAAAAAAAGAGTTAATGAACTGTCAAATTCAGGACAAATGTGTCTTTTTCATTAAAAAATACAGCTGGATTGACAGGTCAGTTTGGGAGACAGCTCTGGGGACAAGTTTTAAAACTTAATATTATTACGTGATTAAAATACATCATCTTCTCATAAGAATGAGTGTGACTTGGTGAGCTGTTTTATAATCCCCAGTACTCCAGAGACAGACGGGAATAATTCTAAGCCTTAACATCTTATTTGTGGTTTACATGGCTCTACGCTGACGCCGATTTTAAGCATACGCTGTCAATCAGATGTACTGAACTGAATGCATACAGTATAATCTGTGTGTACAAATAAATAACAGCATTAACAGGTGTATATTTTTTTATAAATTGATTTCAAACAATTTCTAACACAATAAATATGTCCAACCTTTCAAAGGACAAGCTCAAAATAAAGTTACTTATCAGAATTGACAGTGACCTTCATACCACAGTACAGAAACTCTAGTCTAGTCATAATTTAAATTGGTTTTAGTCAAAAGCTTTTGACCATGATTAAATATTAATATTAAAATATCTTCTACATTGGGGTCTGTGAGCCTCTCAGCCTTTTCTGATCCCATCACTAATGATAATGAGGAGATAATACAGGACTGAAGGCGCAGGTCTCAGGTGCAGAGTGGCAGCCTGCTCAAGAGATGTGCACAAAGAAACATGTATGTCACACGGGATGAATAAATCCCCCAGCATTCATTGCTGCTCATCAAGGCTCCCTCCCTCCCATTCAGAGCGGGCTGTCAGAATTATTATTCCGCCTGGATGTGATGATGAGGACATTATCTTAACGCACACACACACACACTAACAAACAGCCCCTCCACGGCTCACTGGAGACAGCTCTGCTGTGCGTCTTCACTTTCATCCGCAGTGTGTTCTCTCGCTCTCAGACCTAAACTCACTCTGGGTTTGTGTGTTGGGTAGTAAAATAAAAAAAACAAAACAAAACAAAAAACATTTAAGCCCATCTGAGAAACTGTTGTCGCTCTTTCGCCGAACACCTGACACCACACAAGGAAATACATCCGATAACCACACACAGGCACAGGAGACCAAGAGGCGCTTACTTGTGGCCGAGGTGCTTGAGGAAATATCCCAGGACTTTCAGGGCCTGGACCCGGATGCTCTCGCTCTTCGAGGCCAGGAGTTTGCAGATCACTCTGCAACACATGACGCAGCCACGTGGTTTACATGTCAGTGAGGGAGGTATACTACGTCAGATAAAGCCAGAAAGAACACAAACAAAAACAACCCAAGTGTTTTCGTCTGTGCGTAGTCAACACCTGCTGCCTCACAACTCAGTTAACATCCTCAAAGTCAACATGAGAGTGTGACTGGAGGATTTTCGTCAAAGACATAAAAGTAAAAGAAAAACATTTTTTTTTGGAGGCAACAAAACAGTTCTCTACCATGTCTAAAGACAACAGATGAGTAACCATAGCAACCAAAACGACTGTACTGTTGGGGAAATACCAACAGAATCTTTTTCAGATTTCCGATTTTTTTTTTTGTCATAAGACTACATTGATACAATAAAGATGAGGTCAATAGTGTTTTAACTTGTAAAAAAAATATATCTATATATAATATTAAAATAAACAAGTGGAAGTGTATTTGTTCCCCCCAAAAAAGATCTAAATGGAATGAATCAAATCATACGTAATAAAAAAAGATCTTAAAGATTGTGTGTGTGTGTGGGGAGCATTCACCTTATTCCATTCCTCTGATCAAAGGCAGGGATCATGGAGGCCGGGTGCTCAGACATGAGAGCCACCAGCAGCTGAAGCACGTCGTGGATATTCTCATCCTGCAGAGCAGAGGAGGCAGAGTTGGGCAGGTGAACAAAGGGGCGAGAGGACGCCCGGAGGGAGAGATGCAACGTGGGTTAAGAGGCCAAGGAGGGGGGAGAGAGAGAGAGATGCAGACATGCATGTGGCTTTACAGAGCAAGAACAGATATAATTGTAACAGAGGAGTTCTGTTCACTCTGTGGTTGCATCATTTTTCCATGCTGTCACAGCGGCGCGGCTGACTGACGCTCTCGCTCCTTGAAGTGGATCATAAATCCAGTGCCAAAATGAAAATGCGGCCCATTTCGCCACCAGCTCCACACGAACCGCTCACACCGTCTCCACTCCCACAGCTGGGGTTTGAATTTACCTCATGCATGGTCAGTAGGTAGTTGAGAATGCTCTGCAGCTCGTCCTCCTTCACGCCCCGGTCCTGTGGCACACACACACACACACACACACACATGGCGTCTCTCATCAAACGTTCATGATATTTCATGGTTTTCACATCCTATTAACCTCGGGTGACTTCACTTAAGCTGCAACAACCTCGCACACGCACATGCAAATGTGGCAACATGCTGATTTATAATGCGATTTTCTCCACACGCACACGCAAAAAACACAAAGAAAAGGGTTTAGATTAAACCAGTGGTCTGCAGGAGGGAGAAAACAACGGAGAGGAAAAAAATATATATAAAAAAAAAAGACGATTTCAAACCATGTGGCGAAAGATTTTCCCGCTTTACCTTCAGTATGAGTTGTTTGAGGAAGAGAAGCATGAAGGCTCTGAGCGAGATGATCTCCTTTTGGGATGGTCGTGGCCCGTCTGAGGGAACACACACACACAAACAAAAGAACAATTTCCTGTTAAAAATCCATTTATTTTTGAGATACCGATCAGTCTAATAAGTCTGTAGTTCAAGCTGAGCGGGACCCCACTGGCTCCTGAGATTGGGTTTTACGAGGCTTCCCGGAGAGCAGAGAGAAACATGTCAACACAAACACACACACACACACACACACGTATACACACACTGCAAGAACTGTGAATTGTAATTAAACCAGTGCCATTAACTGCAGAGGCAATTAAGCAATGTGGGCAGTTTTAGTTGTACTGATTTAACGGATTACAGAAAATATATGAGATAGATAAAGTCATCTGCAAACAAGTGATTGATTGTCCAAATGATCAAAAAAAAAACTACAAAATTAACATATATCTACTTTAAATCTCTGGCACTGGGTCAGTTCTGTGTTGGGCATCAAATAAATAATCAAGCTTGCCTCCTTGTAAAAGAACAAAACCAAACCCCAGTCTTCCTCTGTAAACCTATAGCACACTATAGTAGTTCTTGATTAAGAAGACAACCCACAGCTGGCATCGCATGCCCCTCGATGTTTTTACCGCAGATACACACCGGAGCTCAGGCTGAATGATGAGAGGGCTAAAAACAGCTGCCAAACAACTCACGAATGGCATATTATGCCCCAAACCCTCAAAGATGCATAGATTCTGAGCAAAGTCAGAATGAAATAAGAGTAGCGTTTTTTTTTTTAATTTTAATAAGATCACATTTTCCTTCAAACGTCCCAGGGGCCGCTGCAGGCAGTTATTGTTGACTTTGTCGTTTCCCCACTTATTGTTCTCCAGATGTCTTTAACAAACAATCACTCACCGCGCGACAAACTCTCACACGGCAACTGTTCTCATCAGCATTCTAAATACCCAACCGAGCTTTGTCAAGTTTTTATAAGGTGACGATAAACATTTACGAGGTTCGGCTTGGGTGCGTTTGCAACGGCACACTTTGCTGTGTCAGGATGGTCTGGAATCGGCCTTGTTTTAATCCCAGCTGCACAAAAGGGAGCAGCACAGCGAGTACAATCCGTGTTTATTGGGAGCTGAAAAAAACAAAAAAAACAAAACCCAAAAAATAAAAGCACCTTGTCGCTTCAGAGCCTTTCAACCGATATCTGACCCAAAGCTGCTTCGCCAGCGCAAGTCAGACGAGAGAAACACAAAAGATTCAGCAGATTTGAAGCTTCTCCCTGACTCAGGCTCTGCTGGCCCTGAATCACACGAGCGTGTTTCAGTCTGTTCACCTGTTCATCACCGAGCCCAAACACAACACCGGAGCGATCCGCTGTCATTCATCATCGTTATCTGTCAAGCTGGTACATATTGGTGGAATGGAGGCGCTCGCCATCCATCACGCTTACGCTGCAGCTCCACGTCAAGCCGGTGCACGCGGCCTGCGCACCGGTCGAACATGCGCGGCGGCAATTTCCTTTCAGGCTCTTTTTGTTCGCCGAGGATTTGAATGGAGCTTATAATCATCTCAACCACTTCCCAGGGGGTAGCTATAATTATCATCATTTCCTCCTTGAAATGTATTTTCTTCTACTCGTGCTCTTTATATGTCGAACGTTTCATTCAGTCACAGCTAAAAGGAATGAGCTTTTTTTCACTAAGCAATGTTCTGTGTTTGTGTGTGTGTGTGTATCGGTGTGTGTAAAGTGTGTGTGAAGTGTGTAAGGGGTGGGGCCCCTTGCAATAACGACACAACCACATAGATGTCATGGAAAACAGTATCTGCAGGGAAATGTAAATGTATGTTCATCCACGCTCAGCGTGTGTGCAACCAGGATTAGCTGAGGACAGTAGAATTAAGGAGAAATGTCCTTATGTGGCAAACCAGTACAATGCAAAAATACATAAATCAAGAAATATAATACAATTCTGTATTCTAATTTGAGAGACTTCAAAGGCAATGTTCAAGTGCGCCAGTACAAAAGGTCCAAGGTCTTTTCATCACCTAAAGTACAGCCAAACCCTTATTGTGTACCTGGAAGCAATTTTCCTACATATCCTCAAATGCATCTCTTTGTAATATATGGGAGGAAACTGGAGGAGGAACCAAGTATTTCTATCCAGATCAAACGCAAGTGCTGGCTAAAATTACACAAACACACACACAGACACACACACAAAAAAAATGCATATATATGCAAATAGGATTCATCCTCATGACTTCAAACCGAGGCGGAGCCGAGTGCATTTTTTCTCCACCGAGCCAATTGTGTATGTTTAAAATATCAATTAGAATGCAAATGAATCCCATTAATGCATAGAAGAGTCCTTCTGTGCAGTTAAGTACACACATGCAGACGTGCAAACCACAACCCGCACATTATCCTCTATATAGCTTTGAATGACCATTAGCGCACCTCTGAGGCTAATTGCTCCCGTTACCAGTGGTTCTCTATGGGACTGAATCCCAGCAGTCCTACGGCAATATCGCCAAACAGAAAGGAAGCCAGATAGCCACTTGATTAGAAATCCTAAAAAAAAAAAATCCTTGGATGTGCCAATCAACTCTGTGTGTTGCCGTGGCAACAGGGGATGGGTACACAGAGGGTCCCGGAGAAAAGAGGAGGTTTATTAAAGTGAAAGGCTTTCTCCGACCTCTCTGGAGCTCTGATGTGTGGCAATAGACGCTTTGTTTAACACTGTTCTCTGAAATAAATCAATTCTGATTTGACACTGTGGTGTGTTTGGAATATGATATTTTTTTAATATTATTGCGATTCTGTTTTCCAAGATAGATATGTCGAGCGTAGACTTGTTTTTCTCAGAAAGCATGGTCACGCATTTCAGTTTTAACTATTAGTTGTTGGGCAGGGGAAGAAATAGAAAGGAGAATAAGAACAATACCGACACCACTTCTGGTCAAATGCCAAGAATTATTTCACCCACGGAGCTGCTCAGCCTTGCTCATGTCATCAATAAAACAATGGTTGTGCAACGCCAACCTCTCCTTCGTATTGAAATGATGATCAAATAGCCACCTGTATTTTATTCCCCCTTGAACAAAGCCCTAATTTTCTTACCACACATTAACAGAGGTGCCTCTTTGATTGCCCATTCAAAGCCTCATTGATTATACATTTTGGGTCTTCACTCCGCTTCTTTTTTTTTCTTCTTCTTTCAGCTTCAGGCTAAAACCCCAAATTGATTAGGACGGTTCTTTGTAAGATCTCTTCAGTGGCTCACCTTGGAATGCTCATCTTTTTACCAAACAGTAAATGCTCATAGGGCAACTGAACACATTTAAAAGCAGGTGTCATTTGCATAACGTGGCGGTGTACCATAGAATTTAGGCTGAGTAAAAACTGAGATTATTAAGGGACCTTTACAAGTTCCTGAAAATGTCAAAAAGACTAATGGTGACAAAATGATATATTCCTTCTATATAAAGTATAACACAGTCACTCTGTCACGACTTACCTTTCCTGCTACGGTGGATGCATGATGCAATTATAGCCTCTCATGTATTGATGCTTTAGTACGTAATATAGTCTGTCACAGGAATTGAAGAATTAGACTATGCAGACTGTTTTAAAAGGGAAGTGTGGGGAAAGGTGATGAATGTTGTGTCAGAAATCAAATATTTAGCATAAAAATATCAGCTCCAGTGGAGATCCTCTCGTGTTTGACCTTCTCAACGGGATAATGTGAAGGTAGCCAAGAATATTCATATTTAAAAATGAAAAAAAACTCCAATGCTCTGTGTATGAATCAACAGAAGCCTTTCTACAGTGAAGTCGGCGGCATCTGTAAATTACACTAATGGAAATACACCAGCTACCTTTCCGAGAGTCGCTGATTTAATGAAATCCTTTATCAAGCCTGGTCGCTTCAAGTTTATTTGTATTGTCTCTCGCAATGTCTCACTGGGCCGGTTAGGCTTACGTCAGCAGCACTTTCCATTTAGGGAGGACAAGGAGCTCTAGATGGGATCTAACTAGATCATAAAGCATTTGGAAATAATAGCTATAGACAGCCCGACATACTGCTGGCTTTTATAAGGCCCAACGTCATTATAAACACAGATATACGGTATATTCCCGTATGTACACACTAAAAGTCTAACACTGACATCACAAATTCACGTTTAGATTCATGCAATGTTAAAATATTTGACCAATTTAAATCTTTGAACGTGGCAACGGAAGATGCTTTTTTCATAGTTTTTTTGGGGGGGTGAGGGTATGACTAAGATGCTGCAAAAACCACAAAGAGGGCTTTGGTACGTTTAACGTGAATCAAGAGCGAAGGAGAGAATAAAACCGTGTCGTGAAATAACGGAGGCACACATGCACACGTGCAAACCTACCCAGCCCTTTGGGGTTGATGCCGCTGCACTCCAGCGGGTTGATGGCCCAGTAGTAGTACTTGAGCGTGTGCATCAGCTGCAGGACGGTGCCCACGCGGCGGATGGTGGTGTAGATGGTGGCGGTGCCGATGAACTCCGACGAAAGGTACGTGTAGAGGGACAGCTGGACCTGTGCGCGCGCGCACACACACACACACACACACACACAAATCCATTGATTATACAGCGCATGTAGGTGCACCGACAGTTACAGTCAAGTACAAGCCGTCAGGCGCTCGTCGAGGGAGAAACAAATAATCTGAGTGTTTACGGTGTTCAAACAAAAATCCAGTTTTATTGTGAAAAGAGACAGTCACGAGGGGATGAGAAGCTTCCTCCAATAAAACGAAACGTGTTTTTTTTTTTTGTTATTTTTCCTTCCGACTTTGTGTTATTTTTGATGTATCTGTGCCTGAAGCCTTGGAGCATGTGAGGAGCTCCTTATGCAGCGCTGACATTTAAAGGGGGGGCGCTCTCCATTTTCTCATTTGCTTCTTCCCTCCTTCCCTGCTGTTTTTCTTTTCCCCCTGTCACTTTCCCTTCTCTCCATCCACAGATGCCAGACCGCGGCACAAACCTCCGAGCTCATTACGGTGACCACTGCGCTGAGGACTAGCCGTCACGAGGTAGCTCTGTTTAAGCGGGCCTGACCACACCGCGCCACGGCTCATCTCGGATGGAGAGCGCACTCGGCGGACCTTAAATGGCCTTCATAACATTCCATTTCACGTGTGTTTATCCGTGCGCAATTTGCAACGGCTTTGGCTGCAGAAAACCCTGAAATTCCTTCATCGCGGCTCAATGGTTTCGCGCGGCATCAACACTTGAGGCCTGCAACCAAACAAGCGTGATATAAAAAAAGAAACGGGAAAAAAAACAAACTCAGCGCTTTAATTTCTGTGTCTGCCGGTTATTAGAGATGATATTCACAGATGATATGCTCGAGTGATTTCATTAAGTCCCGAATGTGACCAAGGTTATCCCTGCCAGTATTGAAGGTGATGATAACATCCCGAGGAGATGACTGTAAAATATTAAAGCTCAGTGGGAGGCGGTATAAAGGAATAATACAAAAGAAGTAAGACTAAAGGAGTACAGATCTTTGAGTGCGTTGCATTTTACTACATCGATGATGCTTCTCATGGTCTCATTAAGACCCTGCTCCATAGTTGGATTTTCTACGGTCAATTTGTTTTTGTTTTGTGTAACCTAACCACCTTCAACTGTTTCATCGTAACTAAGGCCGCCGCTTCCTCTGTGTTGGACTCTCACGCGTTCCTTATTCTCCGGAGGGGCAGCAACTGCTTGCTGCTTCTTTTCTCCGTTGCACTCTGCAGATCGGTAACGCCGCACCGCATATCTCAGGGTCAGAGGGAAGTTTGACAATAATAAAAGAAAAAAAAGAAAAATCTGACCCTGCGGGAATGCCAGGAACACTAAGATCAGGGGGGGAAGGAGAGAGAAGGAGAACTAGACTTCTCATCTCATCCTGTCCTGGGGTCATCCTGTTTCCTTCGCTTGTACGTTTTGTCCTAATCCGATGCGCGACGTGTACTGCAACCTCCCCTGTTATATCATTGGGCACTGGCCACTAAGTTGTCCCTCCTTCCTTGTTTTGTGTTGCCTGATGGTGTCAGTATTCCTTTTATTCGGACAGCATCTCTTTTTCTATCAACCCTGTTGATTAATTCCGTTATTCTTCTGAATATCATCGTGCATTTTTTTTTTTTTTTTTTTTGCAGCAAGGTCATGATGAAAACACACACACACACACACACACATCGGCTGCTGACACACACGCAAACAGACCTTGGCAGGGGTGTGTATCCAGATGGCGGCGTTGAAGAGGACATGGTCACAGAGTTGTTTGAGGAGTGGCGCTCCATGAGGTAAACCATCCAGATACTTGGCGAAGGACAGGAACTGCTCGAGTACAGCCCTGGTGATGTGGACTCGTGATGACTGGACAAAAGAAAGGGAATACGAGTTGTC
Organism: Colistium nudipinnis; assembly: GCA_016785305.1. Taxonomy (NCBI): domain Eukaryota; kingdom Metazoa; phylum Chordata; class Actinopteri; order Pleuronectiformes; family Rhombosoleidae; genus Colistium; species Colistium nudipinnis. The sequence continues at coordinate 174,465 of JAFBJU010001076.1, forward strand.
ATGCGGTCAGACAGAAAGGACATGCCCCCTTCTTTTTATGCGTCACAATGTTTTTTTTGCCAAAAGATGTCGTGACAATTCCTGAAGCTTTAAAAGAGAGGATTCGCGGAAAAATAAAAAATAAAAAAAGAACACATATATGCCGTAATGCCCAACATCAAGAATATATGTACCGGTAGTTAAATAGGAACTGAGAAATGAGTTCAGCTAAACAAAATAAGAACAAATATCCCTCTTACTGACCTTCTCCAGCAGGTACCCAATCACCAGGAAGCCTTTGCCTCCCAGCATTTGCTCCTGCATGGCCACTGAGCTCTTCAACAGCTCCACCAAGAACGCCAGCAGAGTAGCACTGCAATATACACATTCAGTAATAAAGTCCTCACCATGTCATGCCTTTCCTCTCCACACCCGTATCGCACAGATTTATTTTTGTTATCGTTGTGTTACTGATGAAATTGGATTGATAGTCTGAGAGGTGGAAATGATGTGGAGACGCTGCCTGTTTTTATAACTGGATTAAGGTCCTTGTGCCAGAACAGTATCAGGATTATCTCGGAGCACAGACCAGCACATTTACGCCGACTTTCTAAAAGCCCCTAATCACTGCAGGTGATTGAGGATAATTGTCATGCTTACAAGATTCTCATTTGACTAATGCTTTCCCATTTTTTTAACCTCTTATCTCTTTATCTTTGCCTGTGCCTTCTCGGCCCATGGTAGGCTCAGCTGCTGTAGATGTTGCGCATCACTGGGTTCCACCACTCACCAGACTGTGGTGTCCACGCTGCTGTCGTTGAGCTGTTTGTAGTCCAGTTGAGCAAAGAGAGGAAACAGGACCTGGATGCCTCCTATAGAGTGGATGGCACTGTGGATGGAGTGGGTAACAATGGCCTTCACGTCCTGTGGGGACAGTAATGGACTGTCAGAGAAACGCACTGAACCGAATGTACACAGAGACACAAATCACACACTCACCCGCCGCCATTAAAAATTGAACAGCGCTCCTACACTGCTGTTACCATTGCAACATTTATGAGTTTTTCATTAAAGCTCAAAACCTGTAGTTTTGACCTGAGCATCACAGATGATCCCCGGAAAATATATATACATGTATATAAAATATTGAGCAAAGGTCATGATTAAATGATGATGTTTTTTGTTTTGTGCCCTGTAGATAACATATTGAAAATCAATTTCTATTTAACAGGTTCATAAAACCAGGAACTTTGAGTTGTTGGAGTGCAATAATGAGCACTTTTGGACTTCGGAGAGAAAAAATATTTTTTAATTATGTCAAAACCTCCATCCTGCTGTAAATGTAAATCTTATGCTGTCTTATTCCTGAAGTGAAGCGATAAAGGAGATGCAATCTACCCTCCAACTAGAATGACTATATACCGTGAATATAATTTAACGTCACTCACTTTCTGCCTTTGTAAGAGTGAAATCACAGTAACTGCTGCCTATATTGCGGGTGCATTTTTTTCCACACTGAGCAGAGAAGGAGACTCATAGAAATGGAGATGAAATATACAAAGAAGAACTGCCATTACCAAAGTGGAGACCCATCAGCCCTAAACTATGGCATATACATGAGTTTTAAAGCAAGGATAGAGTTCCAGCTGAGAGTGAAAACAATATGAACTTCACAACATGGTTTTTATGGCAGGCAGCAAAAGAACCTGGTGGCTGTTTTATTAAAATGTTCTTAAATATCTTCTTTATATTGGCAACTTCTGGGATAGGTGACTCACTAGCCTGACAATCAGACTACACTTCCATTTCATTGTTATTCCAATCATTCATGCATGAATTGCAGTACAAATCAGAGAAGTGTGTGTGTGTACGTGTGTGTGCAACCTGTAGCATGAGTGCATGTGGCGAGTGGACAAAGATGGAGGCGTTTTCCCTGGGAGATGATTCCAGGCACAGCTGGGCATCTGTGGCCTTGGCGTTGTAGGTGAAGGAGATGGAGCTGGCCAGCTTGCCATCGTACAACACCTGCTTGTGGTGCTCAGCCAGGTGGATGTCGCTCTCTGACTTAAATTTAAAAGTGCTCTGTAAAAGGACCAGAAAGAAGACACTGTCAAATGTGAGGGGAAAAAAAACATTAAATCTGAGGGACAATTGACTTGTCCGGAGGCAACAGATGTGTGTGTGTGTGTGTGTGTACAAGCTCAACACCCAAAATGGAGAGTGCTTAATTGCAGCATGTGTCCTGTGCAAACAACACAGCATTATCTTAATGAACACAGCGCTAACCGGGGCACTAATTCAATTAGGCCAGAATAAGAGATGGAGAGAGAGAGAGGGGAGCGGGGGGGGTGAGTGGGAGAGAAAACACTCGCAGCTCCAAATGTATCTTCTCTCTTTGTAGTCAGCCAGAATAAAATTATACAAAAAGAGTTCAGACACAAGCTGACGCTATGGAGTTACTCAATTTTTTTAAGTTATTATTATTATTTATATTTATCTGGCATATGCCAAACAATTTAAAGTTTAAAAGAGCTGCCAGGCTTCCCTATAGGAATATAGTATAGTATATATAGTTATGCGTACAACAATTACCCTATGTTAATTTATCTTCAGTGTGTGTGTGTGTGCGCGAGCGCGCATTTCTGCACAGGTGCAGCCCGGCCAACGACGGCCCAAGCTGACGCTTTGGAGTTACTCCATTTTTTAAGTTATTATTATTATTTATATTTATCTGGCATATGCCAAACAATTTAAAGTTTAAAAGAGCTGCCAGGCTTCCCTATAGGAATATAGTATAGTATATATAGTTATGCGTACAACAATTACCCTATGTTAATTTATCTTCAGTGTGTGTGTGTGTGCGCGAGCGCGCATTTCTGCACAGGTGCAGCCCGGCCAACGACGGCCGGTGAGCAGCTCTGCAGCAGCTCCAGGCGAGCTGCGTCCCCAGGTGCCTCACACAGCCTGAATGCGCAGGAAAGCCAGGGGCTCCTGCAGGCCCGTCTTTGTACGAAAACCTTTCATCTGAGGTCTACTGTACACAGTGTGCCCGAAGCAGTTTTAAACCGTGCAGAACTAAATTTCACACCCAGGCAGAGAGCACATTGCACAATGGAGACGTCTGAAGAAAACAGCTTCTGGATACTGTTGCATCTTTATCTCTGACCAAGGGCTGAACACTGCCCTCATATTTTCAGGCACTGTCTCCTTCCTTCCATATTAAGAACATATCAAGGCTTCTAGTCTACATCTGGACTACGCTTTCCACACACACACAGACACACAGACACACACACACGCAAGTCATTTTAGTAAACAACAAGAGATGATGACCCAGGGTAAAAAACGATTATCTCTAGAGCATGTGTGTTAAAGCTTCATCATTAAACTGAACAGCATACAATACTACAGCTACGTGGACGGATAATAAATCACACAACACAAACAAATTGCTCCTCAGTTCATTTTCAAGGTGAGTGGGCCTGCAGCATGAACAAGACCGAAGAGCCTGAAAGGGGAATTTAATTTACTTATTAAGATGCACATTTTTTTGCAGAGTAAGAGGATTTATTCTGGTGCATTAATGAAGTGTGCGTTTGTGTGAGTGCACGTGTATGTTTACATGTGCGTGCGCATGAATATAGTTGTGCTGGTGTCAATGTGAGTCTGTAGTTATGTTGCAGTGCTAAATGAGGGAGGCAGGTAACTTGCCTCGAAAAGAGCTTTGCTGACTCTTTAATATGTTGGGAGGTATGGACGCGTTAGATAGGAAGCAAAATGCAAGAGAAAAAAAGGGAGTGAATTTAAAAAAAGGTGTGCTTTAACCCATGTGTATCTCTCACCTGGTTCCACAAACACACAAAGAAATGCCCGCTGCTGACAGGCTGCAGATATGAAACTGGCCTGCCCTGATAATAAGAACACACACATCTACTTCACTCAGCTCAGCCTGTCCCTCTGTGCAATAATACAAACTAAAATTGAAATGTAAATGCAGAAAAACAAACTTCAGATCATTGAAAATCTAATAAAAACGCAACAGACGCGTTTGCAAAAAGACAAAAGCCCCACAGAAAAACAAGATGTTCCTCATCTTTTTATAAAGAGAGCATGGGAACGCTGAACTGCGCGCACACACACGCACACACACGCACACACAAACACAGATATTCAGTAGACACAGATATTCAGTAGACACTGCGTGCCAGGTGTCATCATGAGTCACGTCAAGCGAGCAGACCTTGAACAACCTGACTGTGCTGAAGGCTTTTTTTTTTTTTTTTGCAGAGCGAGTTTTTTTTTTGCTCCTCATTATTGAACAGTAACACCGACAGTGGCTGAGAGCGAGAGGCTTTATATAGCTACTTGCACACACACAACCAAAAACACACACCACACACATGTATATATATCTATATATTACACACAGATACAGTTCTCCTCAAGACAGATTAGGCAAACCCCCTGGAGCAGCTTGTCATACGCACACACACAGTCACCATCGTCTGTGTGAAGTCATGAGAAGAAGCGCTGGCCTACATTCACATTTACACACATGAGCTGAGCTTCTCCTTTAGCCGAGGACCGACAAAAAACAACCTGTGCACTAATCACAACAACACCAGCACAGAGGCCTGTAGCTTCGAAACCACGGAGCCATTTAATGGCCTCCTCTGGGCATCCGAGGAGCCCACTCTGCGTCACCCACACAGGCCATCATTTGGCTGATCGGCCTCAGGGAACCGTGGGCTGTGGCAGACAGACGAATCACCATTTGCAGCGTGTGATCATTAGGAGGAACATGCGAAGACATCTCGTCGCAAATGTGTCACACGCTATATGATGCAAGAGTTTGCGAGCGTTTGAGAGCGAGAGAGAGACAGAGAGAGGATCTCCGCAAGAAGGAAAGCAGATTCCATGTATAACCGTTGATATTATTAATATTGTATAATGTAATAAGTAACTGCTTGAAATACTAAGCTACAGGTCATGGATAACACAATTGCAGCGCGGCTGGTATTATGTTGACGGAGGCGTGCCTGACTTTATTCGAGGCCGAGGATGGATACGTCTGATAAAAAGTGCTGGGAATGAAGGTCATAAAACGGAGATCGCTCCGTAGGTTGCGAAAGCCACAGCATATGCTTTAAACAGACTGTATAAGAAAAATAACCAAACACAAGGATACTCTGGTGCACACTGATTGTGCAACAACAAGAATGACTGAACTAGTACAAGTTGGTAATAGGAAGCGGGGAAACACGACACTAAGTTACACCGACAATCTAATCCTCAGGCTGCACCATACAGTCTGGGGGGCAAATGATGCATCGTATTAATGTCCTGTGAAATGTGCATCCAATACACGAGAATATACGAGTATGACAAGGGATGCTACACGCTGCCGTCTCACCTTGTATCCCGGGCCGAGCTGGTGAATGGCGAAGATCTGAGCTGGATTGAGAGCTTCGCTGAAGACGTAAATGGCTCCCAGCTGACCACAAAACACCCGGTTGGCATCCGCTGTCTCCGAGGAGCCCAGGAAACACTTGTCATAGCTCTGGGAAAACAAGACAAAAAAATAAAAAAAATCACTTTTTGGACCAGAAAATTGATTTTTAGAGACTGATATATTTGGACCTGATTCAATGCAATAGGGAAGGAAGGGATAAGTGTCCTAATCTGTCTTTCATATTTGAGTTTATTTAAAGTTCAACAATAATTCAAGTTATTCATTGGCTGAACTTATAAACTACAGCTCCGCCCACCGTGAGTTGCCTTGAGTGAATAGTTTATTGATTTTCACATTTAAAGATGCATCAAGAGTCGATTCATTATTCATTTGCAGTCTGCGCTCATGTAGATTTATGATCTCATCATTTCTTATCCCTCTTCCTTACCTTTAAGGACAATTATTATTTCTGACCACTCGTCTATTTATCACAGTAAAATATCGACTAATCTGCTTTTGTCAAAGTGAAACAAGTTTTTAATCACGAGCCTTTCAGACCAAACAACTGATGGTATGAACACACCTGTTCCAAGTGTCACTTTCTCTCTCACACCGTATCGTATGTGTGAAATATATTTCACAGCAAGGTCGAGGATTTTTCTAACACACAATAACACCAGCCTTCACTAAAAGCAGCGACGTGACGAGCCAGCCAGGAAGTGTAAGGAAGGTGCTGCCATTGAGAGGTGAGACTGCCTGTCCCCTGCTAAATGGAAAAAAAGTTGGAAGTGGAAATTTGGGGACGAGCTTCCCTGGAGGCGGGCCCAAGGGCAGAGAGGAAAGCTGAAATGTTTGCCAGCAGCACCGGAGGAGGGGCGAGTGAAGTAGAGGCAAACTTATACTGGAACATGAAATTTACAGAAAAACGATTCAATGGTAAATATGAATCAAATTACGTAAAAAAAAGGGAAAGCTTGATGCAATCATAATAATAGTAATAATGCAGTATTGGTGCTCTTACATCATTGGTGTTGACGTGCCACGCCATATCCCCATAGGAGACCAGCTGACCGTTGACGTAGCAACGAATCTCGGAGTTCCTCCAGCGGTTGTAGATGTGGACGATGCTGATCATGTACCACTGAAAGAAATACACGAAAACAGAAAAGTTGTATATTTTTAAATTGACAGACTTTTTTTTTTTATGCAAAGACAACCTTATTTTGAGAGATTTAAATGATCCTAATTTAAAATTACAATATCAGCCTTAGCTTGCTTACCGTACACTATACTGGTGGCCAAATGTATCATCATGACTAGATTAACATAAAAAAATGTGTGTGTGTGTGTGTGTGTGTGTGTGTGTGTGTGTGTGTGTGTGTGTGTGCATATGTGTCTTTATTAGAGGATCCCTGGTGCACACTACACACAGGTTCTCACGTGTGCACATGGCTGGAAAGTGGTCAATACCATGGTTATACAAGCTCACACGTACAAACACGCACACATACACAAAAATTAACACATGCTCAGGGAGTGGACAAAATGCCGTGTGACACGGTGACTTCTAAAATTGATCAAATGAAACCACTGGGAACTTTGTTATAGGCAGTTCAGAGATTCTGCCCCTTCAGCAAATACTGCAGAAGGCCATCTCATCAAGTGGATGTGTGGGTGGGTGTGTGTGTGTGTGTGTGTGTGTAGGTGTGTGTGTGTGTGTGCATGCAAGGGTGCGTGTGTGTTTGTGTGTAGCCAAATGCTGACAGTGCGGTAGAGGCGCAGTGTTTAGGTCTTAATTGACAGACCTTATCTAGACTCAATAAGGCTCCCAGGGAGTGGGAGGAGAGATGGAGGAAGAGAGCCTCATCGAACAAGTGGCTCCGCATCCTTCAGCATCATCTTGGTTGTACAACTATGTTTGGTTTTGTTTTTGTTCTTACCTTGCGGGGTTGGAAATCATATTTCACACAGTGCTGGAAGCCTTTTCCTTTCGATTTCAACGACGTCACAATGAGACAGTTTCCCACAAAGTGAGCGGAGTAACCTATTCCTTTACTGGTGCGAAAACTGTGGGGAAATCAGAGAGCCAGAGAGAGAGAGAGAGAGAGAGAGAGAGAGGTCCACGTCATTGTGAGTTATCTGTTCCATGTCTGTGTTCCGGCATAAATGTCTACTTTCACATTAACGATGACTTTTAATGCCACATTTACATACACAGAGTTTTTGTGAGGCGGAAAGAAGTCAGGTGGTGTCTGTGCAGATTTAGGTGGAACTGAATGACTTGACATTTTAAATGTTTAGTCCTTGAAATTCCGTTCAAAGTAAACATTTATCATATTCAGTCTTTTTTGGTTTAATCTGTCAAACTGGCTTTATTGTAAACAATATACTCAATAAGTAGTTTTAACCACTTTGACGGCAAAAGTTTTAACTGCATTCAAAAGGAAGTCGGCACAAATAAAATGATATCTGCAGAAAAAACCTGCCTGGACACCTTTCACTCCCACACATCACATTGTTTGAGCCAGCAGCAGTCAGAAGAGAGAGAGAGAGGGAGAGCAAAAAAAAAAAAAAAATGTGAATTTAAAGTGCTGTCTTCACAGCAGCTCCAGGGGTCCTGGATCCCAGATACGGGAGAAACACCACTAATCCTCTTTCCTCGTTTTTTTTTCTTCTTCCCCTTTATGTTCATCACACGTAACCTCCACGTAAAAGAACCCTGTCTCACAGTTAAGCTTTTCCACGAAAAACAACAAGACACACATAAAGCAGACGTAAATCCCTCCAAAGTGAATCCCTGATACACGTAAGGAGTGCATATGGTGCGTTATCGCCGCCCTTTTGTGCAGGCCGGTGTCAGACGGGCGGATGGAGGAGCAGCTGCGGGTGGGTGATAAGACCCGGGCCAGAGGAGAGGGACCGCATCCTCCCTCCCTCGCTCCTCGCTTACCATGACAACCTGACAAATGATCACTAAGGAAACAGGGTTACACCCCGGTGCCTTTTTCACAATTGGAGCTTGTCCTCGAACGATGGTATCGAGAGAATATATGGACATTTGACATCCTTCCTGTTGCTGACCCTCTCCCTTTGATTCTTTGACAAAAAAAATTAAACAAAAAATAGAATAGTATCTTTTTTGATTTAAATGGTTCGCCGTTCATCAGTTTCCAAGGGTAAAAGGCGGCCGTGGCCGCTTAGCGTCACAGTGGAGAGGTGGAGGGGAAGAAGACGAGCATGCGGAGGAGAGGAGTTCAATTAAACAAAAGGTCAAAGCTAATGAGGCTTCATTGTGGTTAACAGTTCGCGCCTACAATGCTATAACGTGGCGGCCGGCGAGGTCCCAGCGCTGTACGACAAGCGGGAACATCCTCGCCCAGGAGTGCCCTGACATTTAAAAGTTATGTTCCAATTCATTATCGCTTCATCAACTAACTGTTTCTGTCTGTAATCTACAGTCTAATGAGATAAATGTTTATTTTTTCTTGTATAGGAGGATTTATTATTTTTTTTTTTTCAAATGAATTGTCAATGGATCTGATTAGTGAGACAACAGCGGATTAAATGAAGGAACTTTGATTATCTGCATCCACTACTGATTTCCTACTTTTTACCATCTCACTCGCTAAACTGGGATATTACGAGGCCTGAATAAAGGCTTGCGCTCTATTTAAATGCTTTCTCATAGTGTTATTGACTGCAGCGCACTCTCCTTTAACCTGTGTCATTTCAATTCCCTTCACTGGGTTTCTTTTTGAACCAGAAAGGTCCGCTGTCAGTGAAAAAATGGATCATTCAGCATCTTTTACAGTCTTTCAACAGTGGATTCCTTTTTCCTCAATTAACCGCCTGTGTAACGGCTCCCGCCAAAAAAAAAAACGATGTGTCACCGAGTCAACAAATGGAAGAAATGAAAGATTTATGAGCTTTATAATTACTCTGGCAGTGTTTAAGAGCGGGAAATTGACATTGAAGTTCAGAAAAATAACATTGGGACGATTCTACAGTGTCTTATGACAATGATTTGATTTAAACATGTACATTTAGACGTATAGCGCGCTACTTACCAATAGAGATACGGCTTGTCTTTATCCACGTTTATGTTGTTGAGTGGGTCCTGTCTGAACCACGTGTTGATGGTGAATCCGTTCTGGTAAGGCCATTTGGCAATGGGTGGCAGCGCTATAGCCTGGAGGGAGGAGCACGCACATCAGAGCGGCTCTTAATGTGTACAGCAATCGATATGTCACTCAGGTTGTCATTATTTCTACCCAACTCCTTGCACAGGTGTAGTTAATTGCTAATTAAGACTTGTTGACTGAAAACAGGAATGCCGCGAAGGATTCTTCAGTCATTTGTGCACACACACACTGAATGTGAGTGGGTCACTTGTGGCTAATAAGGCTCAGGTGTGGGTTTTGCCAGGTAATCTTTCAATCTCACCGCCGCACTGCGCCCTGGAAAGTTGAAGAAGGTATCAGGACCGTGTCTCTGAGGCATCTGGTTCAACACAGACAGGAGCTTGATGGCGTGTCTTGGCTGGAGGAGAGAATCAGAAGCAAATCATGTCGATCATTACGTGACCGATGCTGCATATCAGAGGCACCGGGGAGAAAATCTGTATTAACAAAAAAAAAACAACCATGGTGTGGCTCTCTACCACTACAACCCCACTGGATCAATAGCTGTTCAATCACCTCAGCCCTCCCCCGAAAACACCTCATCAATACCATGGCAACCCTTTATTGATCTGTCTCTGGAGAGGGCAGCTGGGGGAGGAGAAATTGGAAGAGAGAGTGAAATGGGGGCCGGGTGGAGGGAGAGAAGGTTGAAAGGGGGGTGGATGATGATGATGATGATGATCGGGGCTGTGGACCAGTGATCAGTGACCAAGGGGGGGTTGATGGGGGTTGAGTGGAGCGGAGATTGACCAGAAGGAACGGGGGGCTTTTAGTGGGCCAGGATGGTAGAATAAAGATTTGGATTTTTAAAGATTTTTTTTGCATGAAAGGATCTGAAATATCAGAGCTCCGTTTAATACATCTACTCTGAATAGAATGAATCTCATGAACAGACACTTAAACTGTAGCTATACGTTTAAAAAACAAATCTTCTACTTTGATCTATTCATATTGATGCCACAACCACATAAAAAGCCAATTTGCTATAGCAGCAAACGGTAAATGACCTTTTAAACACATTTAAATATATATATATAGTCCACATAGTGGTTAGATGAGCTGTGCTTTGGAAATTTCACCAGGAGAAAAACAATTAGAAATGGGCAATTTTTTCATTCACCTTCACCGCTGATTAGGCTCTTATTTATTACTCTAACAAGCGAAACACAATCAAACCTGCTTTTGGATTGATTAACTCAATTACAAGTGGGAAAAAAATAAAAAATAAAAAAAAGTTGAGCGTGAGTCCAATTGCCCTTGTCCTGACATACGCATCCAAATCAATCCAAAGAGTGACACACAAACACACCCTCTATAATTCTAGTCTATTAACAACCATCTGATTAAATCACGTCCAGACTAATGAAACACAAAGCAACTCATGCAGCATAATGAATCTCCTGTCACATAAATTCAGCTCCTATGAATTATAACTTACATATTAGAAATATTTGTGTTGCTGGTGCTGTTGTGCAGACCTTCATTTCACTTCAATTCATCACGGAACGTTTTTATGTATTTGCTTCCCATATTATTGTTATGACCAATACAATATCATGGGGTTGGTGGTGGACTTAAGCTCCTCCTCCCAGTGTGCTGGAGCATTGAGCAACGTTTTTTTTTTTTTCTTCAAATGATGTCAATTTCCAGTCCATAATGATATAATTATAATTTGAAAGAAAAAAATATGATTTATGACCTACAACAATAACACTCGTGATTGATGTCTTGGTGTATCTTATACAAAATCCAATGATAAAGAATCTAAAACTGAATTCTCTTTGCTCTGGGTTTATTATGCGTCTTACCCAGATGCCGTTGTCCCCTCTCAGCATACTGAAGAGCAGCTTCAGCTCCTTGACTGTGATGCTGTAACTGGCCATGACTCCCAGCATGTCCACCAGAAGGTCTAAAAAAAATCCACACACACACACGCACACACGCACAGCAGCAGAGCGTAAGTGTAAGACAGCAAAAACATGACAAGCCAAATTTGTGTGCGTCATTGTGTTTGTGCGTCCCGATGGGTGCATTTGTGAGTCAGCATTTGGAGCCCTCACAACTGACACACTGCGAGTGTCGAACAATGTATAATTCAGTGCGCTCAAAATGTGCGTTCCATCCAAGAGCTCCATGTGATCCTGTACAACATGCACACATCCTCCAATCTCAAGCAGGGTTGAGGTGCGAACATTACACTCCAGTAATGTCTTGTGTTGTGTTTGTACATTTTAATCAATACATCAAGTAATGTGACAGAATATGTGGTAAATACTGTTAATATTGGCCATAGTGACAGGATTGTACATTGTGTGCAAGAGACGTGTTCATGAATATTGACTTTTATAAACTGTATCATTCAACCCCCAGACAATATTCAAGGTCATCAAATCAAACCATATTTCAAAGTAAAATGGTTGTATAGTGTATGCACTATTCTGTCCAGGAGTGTCTTTTAAATGTCTTTAAAGGAATTGTTTAAAAAAGAATGGAAGAAAACTTGATTAACTGAGAGTTAGGGTCCCATCCAAAAGTTAAAAAAAACATCTATCCAAAATATATCTCATAAGTGTTTCCCCCTACTTAAAGCCTCTACCTCTGCTGGCCCTGCACTTCATAACTGCGCATTAGTGCATTTTCAAATGTCAAACACTTCTTTTCATGTGTTCACATTTAACAAGCAATAGAAACAATCTTGCCAACAACTTCTCTTAAAGCTGCAAATGAGCTCTGGCGTAATGGCTGCGTGTCATAAAACTGACAAATAGGAGCTCTCAGGAATATTTCCCTCGGTTTATTTAAGCAGCTTGTTAAAGGCTGCACCGGGTTTAGTCCAAAAATGACCTTCCCGTCACTTTGCACGGATCTGTGTGCATGTGGCAGAGGTACAGCACGGCGAGGCAATCTGCTTACAAAAGGCCCTTCTCTCCTGCTAGGCCTGTTGGACATGAATAGAGTGTCCCTCACCATATATTTAATTAGCCGCAGCCCGGCGATAGGGACTAAAGCAGAAGGCGTGCTCATCGAGGTGCTCGGCGTGAGAGGAGAACGCGGTACACAATGTCCTAGATTTAAAGGCCCTAAGCTCCGTTTTTGGGCCGATCAATCCATGTAGGTCATTCCAAAGCGCTTTGGAAAAAGTCTTGGAATCGTCAGCTCAGAAAGGGAGAGCATTGGCACTAAAACTGATTTATGTATATCTATCTACCTATATATAGATAAAGATAGATATATACTGTATATCTATATATATATATATGTGTGTGTACTCTGCCGTGGTGAGCGTTAATAAGTCATGTAAGGTATAAAACACATTATCCTGCAGGGGTAGGTAGGACAGAGAGGACACTGGGGGTGAGAAGAGAAGAGGACATGCACTCTGAAGCATCATTCAGGGTCAAGGCAAGGCTGATATGATCATGAAAAGAAGCAGCTGCTCATATGCTTTAAAATCGAGCTCAAAAAGACGCCTGACTGCAGGCCACACACACGCACGAGTTTTTATCTGGAAATATTGTGAGATCTAAACTAAACTTTTTTTTTTGTTCCCAATTGTATTGAAGTTCAAGACCAATTTCTTTTATTTGATCATAATGTCACAAATGGTGTTATCCCATCTAAAATATTACCCACTGAGTCAGTCCAATAAAGCCCAAATGTGTCTCATGGTTTCCTAACACGGTATATGGCTTTTTTTTTTCTCCTTTCTGTGGTTATTGGAATTGTTTCCCGCCCACACGCAGCCCACTCCTGAATTCAGGAACAGATGCTTTTTGTGTGGATTTGAAAGTCACTTGTTCAAAAAATCTCCACCTGGCTGAGATAAACAGCAGTTAAACTAAACCCACCTTCTCCATGGGTATTTATTATTTATTTCACAAAATAAACTGAGGACGGTGTGGGGATGATTCAAATTTCAGGTGAGTTTTTGCATGCCGTTATTTTTTTAATAAATAAGTGAAATATATCAATATGTTTATTTGTCTTGGGTTGACGCTGCAAAATGTATATTTAATGGGAGGGCGTATGTCTGCGTGTTCAGTATCTTCACGTACATCAGCACATACAGATGCATCTGCGGCTCACCTGCGATCATGTCGTCCACAGTGCTCATCTTGAGCAGCACCTGCTGGATGAGGCCCACCTCGGTGCTGGTCTGCAGGTTGCGCACGCTCTTGCGCAGGATGGCCGTGAACATGCTCCAGATCTCGGCCTGGCACGTCACCTCGCAGTGGGACAACAGCTCCACCATGCAGCCGATGCTCTCCGCCTCCTGGATGATGAAGTTCATCTCCAGGTCAAACTCGCCGCCCACCAGCTGGAGGAGGAGGAAGAGGAGGAGGAGGAAGAGGTGGGTAATAGGAGAGTTGGGTGGGGGTGAGGAGAGGGAGAACAAAAAGAGAAAATGATTTAGTGGAGCATTTAACCTTTCGTCGGTAGGAGAGGTAAGCCTGACTTCTGATGGATGCTGATTATGGTTAGGAACGCATTCCCTCCGCCGGGGGCCACACATACCGCAACAAATAAATGTCCTTCATCGGCTCACACAAACACAGAAAACCCACAACCCCCAACGCCTCTCCCCCTCTCTCTCTCTCTCTCTCTCTAATTTGGAGAGCGCAGCACTCTCCTCTGTGAACTACAATCATTCTGAAAAAATCCAGCAGGCACTAAAATGCTCCCTGCCAATTGCTTAGATACATACACAACGGTGGACGTGCAGACAGACACACACACAGACACACACAGGCTCTGATTAACACACCTTTCAGTCTGTGCCAACTCAGATAGCATTAGTCAGAGGACACCAGTCTTTTTAAGTCGAGTGCAAATGTTCCGCCTCTTGATGGCTGATGGACTGCAATTACATGTGGACATTCTGCCTTTCATATCACACACACACACACACACACCCACACACCATATGTGCTGGAAGTGTAGCCACTCAGCATTCTACACTATCCACGAAACCGTAGCCCTAACAACCAGCAAGCTACTGTGAGAGAACACCGCTGAGGTCATTTCGTCAGATGGAGCAGAAACACACAAAAGCGGACAGACGAAAGATTACGAGCTGGAATAAAGATAATCTGGGTTTGTGATTCTGGTCTTTTGCTCAGGCACAGAATAACAGAGAATAACTAATTGATAATCCGAGCACTATCCACGATGAAATGAAACGGAGAGTCAGTGCCACGTGACCAACAGATTTGGAGTCAATTTTTGCAGTCAGAATTTTTAACTGAATCAGAATTGTGTTTAATGAAAAAGATTGTTCTCGATGATTTGATTTCTTTGGATTATAATATATTACATATCAAGTAATTAAAAATAACCTTACGACATCAAAATGTATTCTGAGAGTCAGATCGGTCTCTATACACTGAATGAGATGAATTTATAATATTGTGTCAAAATCTCATATAATTTCATATGTTGTGTTTCTCTCATGCGCTATATCCTCATACATATGCATGGATACATATATATATGTATAATTCACATCATGGTATACATTCCAGGCCCTTGGAATTATTATTATATATTAGTTAGTTTAAGTCAGTTAGACTGTGAAGAAACCTCTTGCGTGAGATGTGAAATACCTTCTAGAAACTCCAGTTTGAAAAAGTCCAATTGCCCACCATGAATAACTCCACAAGACACTATGATAACCAGAAAGCCTGAAAACCAGACACAGACGTATTAATATTTCTGTGAAAAAATATCTGATTCAGTTCACTGAGTCTTTTCAGCTTCTACTAACATTAGAGTAAGTAAAGTAATATTTTGCCTTTTACCACACTTGACACTGATGTTCAGCAAAATATGAAAAAAGTTACTATTTTCAACGTTCAATTTGTGCATTATAAAAAGTTAGGGTTGAGGTACAAAAGGGGAAGCACCAATATCATTCAAATGTGACAGTCAGTGTGAAGCATGTGATTTATTACCGTAAGATGGCAAACCGCAGATATGCAGGGACCCAAAAAAAAAAAAACGGTATCATTCCTCAAAGAAACTCCTGAGGTGTGATTCAAAATAAAAAAAACCCAAGAAACAGAGGCGTGAGGGCGAGAGATGGCCTCGTGCAGTACCGCATGGACTCCTAGAATAATATTGAAAATTAGCAGAGGAAACCATTTTCATCCCATATCGGCCCATCGACGGGGCCGAGCTCTCCGGTGAGACCTTTCGAGATTAAGGGTTAAGGCCGGGTAAGCCACGTCTCCTTTTCTCGCCCATTAGATTCACAAATGTCACCTTGCCATTGATCAGGTTTCAGACTCGGTGCTCCGTCATCCAGACAACACCCTTCTCCTACCATCTCATCCCCGCTGTCGGACAAACTAACTGCCTCTCGTTTCTCACCCCCTCGTCCTGCCCCTCGCTCTCTCTCTCCCCGCCTCAGCGAAGTGAATTGATCCAGTGCACTCTCTGAACACATTAGCACAGATTAGACAGGACCCCTGAACGAGGCGCGGAATAAAAAAAAGGAGGAATTAATTCATCCGGCATCACATTTTTTCTCCCCCTCTCTCCTCTGAGGTTCCTAATTATAAAACTCACATGGGACCACCGCGCGTCCTACAACAGCTCTACGACCTGCCAGTCCGGGGATGCTTGGCACACCCTGCAACACAAGCTTAAGGCGGGATGGATTGTCTTTGCGGAAAGTCGCACAACGATATACAAACACACACAGACACACACCGAGTTGAACACAAGGACACACGTATCCGCCCCAAGCATACCTACACACACGTGCGGCACATGCATAATCTCTCTGAGAGCGAGAGGAGAGGGGTGACGCAAACCACGGCAACAAATTCAGTCTCGTGACCAACGCTGGGAAGAGAGGAAAAAAAACGAAAAAAAAGGAGGGAACGCAATGGGAGAAAAAGAGCGTGACCAGATAATGATTATCTCTCCACCAGCAGAAGCAGCATCTGGAAAGGAAGCGAAAAAAAACAAAAAAAAAACAACCTGCGTGACACTGGCAAGAGATGGACGGAGAACATCAGGAAGAGGACAGAAAAGACAGCAACCAGAGGAGAGAGAAAAAACTCATCGAAATGAAAAACCAAATCCTCTTTATATTCTCCATTTAATGTGGCTTCCATTAAAAATGGTAGATGCTTCGGCATTTCCTCGCCCCATTATTTGCTCAAGTAGGTTTTTTTTTGTTGTTGTTTAATTGACGTATAAATAAACATGAGGAAGAGGACAGAAAAGACAGACAGGCAGAGGAGAGAGAAAAACTCATCGAAATGAAAAACCAAATCCTCTTTATATTCTCCATTTAATGTGGCTTCCATTAAAAATGGTAGATGCTTCGGCATTTCCTCGCCCCATTATTTGCTCAAGTAGGTTTTTTTTTGTTGTTGTTTAATTGACGTATAAATAAACATGCCGCATAAATGGCAATAAGGTTGATCACCTCAACAGCCTGAGCGCACTCGAGCGCACTCCAAGCGCGCGCGGACAAAAGGCGGCTAATTTCGCTTCACGAGGCGACGCCATTCTTTTTTTCTGCGCAAACACCCGTAACCTCCGGTCTCTCTTTGTGGACCCACACGGAGGAAGCACTCACACAAGCGGAATGGCAAGTAATCGCATCAGTGGGCACGCACACGAGGTTTTTACTAGGCCCACCGTGTACCCTGGTACACACACACAAACAGGGAGGCTCATTATGCCACAGGCCTCAGGATAAAGGGCCTCGGCGGGTGAAGACGTTTTGTTTTGGCAGCATTGGGACGACTGATCGCTCCCCTCAGGGAACCCACTCATGACTTGTGTTCCATTCACAAGAAAATAATCAATACATAAATAAAACACAGCAAAAAACGAATTCAAAAATTGTCACCAATCAATTGATAAGCAAGTGACGATCTCTCCCCCGAGGATCAATGTTAAGGGATTTATCAACAATGGGCTGGATTGAGCGAGTCTGGATATTTTTATTTGCCTGCCGCAGATGATGCAATCTTGCTACAGCGGAACAAACAATTCAACCCTGCACAATGAATTTCTGGCTTCCGAAAGCTTTGATTATATTCTGTTCAACCTTGAAACACTTTCAGTCTGGAATCTCCCACTTGACTTATCACCGATGACTTATCTCCTCATAGTGTTGGATTATTTATGGGCCTCTGCAAAAGCTGCCTGTCAAGCTCTCCATCAGCTATTCAAACAACAAACGTCTCATCGCAGGAGAAGAGTCTGTTCCGCGCTTCCAGGTCACCTTTCCTCTCTTTCCTTTCTATGTTCTAACTCTGTCCGGGGCAGATTTTCTGCGGCGTTGCCCATTCCCACCCCGGAGGAAGCTGGCACTGCGCTTGGCATCGCTCTGGGACGTGTTGAGGAGGTGAGGGTTTTGAGCAAGGTGGGCGCCAGTGCCAGGCCCTTCTTCACACCACAAGAGCTTATATGAGCAGGCACCTCATCCGGCCCAAAAAAAACTGCTCACATAAGAGGCTGGAAAAAAAACAACAATCTCAACTCCTCTGTCCTTATCTGACTCTTTCTCACTGGCACTCGGCGTTATCGGAGGGAAAAAGATACACACGTCTCCAAAAAGTCCCAACATCTGAGCAAAAAAACAAACAAACAAGATATTCATAAATGACCTGGATAGCCGAGTAAAGCTCATACGACGAATATGACCTGTATGATCAACCAGTGATGTGGTTTTCTCTGGTGACCACCATCTCTGCTTTCCCGAGTGGCCTCAAATGTAGAGCGATTCACTCGATGCTGTCAAGGGACGAGCGTTCAGCCTCCCTGGAGTCTGTCTGTGCTAAGAATAAAGCGCCGCAACATTTTTTTCGAGTGTTTATTTTGCCCCAGAACGTGAGCGTTGACCAGGTAACGTGTCGAGGTACATAAGCGTTTAAAAAGACGTGGTTTTTCCCCAAGGGAGGTTTTGAGGTGAAGACCAGAAATAAAACAAATCACAAAATTGTATAAAAAAAATATTATATATATTATGTATAATACAAAATATTATATGCATGAAAATGACGTCTGATCCAGGTCTATGGAACTAACATTTAACAAAAATCTTTCAAAGTGTTTCAGCAAACAAACAAACAAAAAAAAAATATATATACAGTATATATTAATTAAACTTCTGGGTTTAATCTGTTTTTCTTGCATTTCAGACGTTCACTCTGAACATTGTGACATGAATAACAATTATTGCAATGGTTATAATTGGGACGTTTATTATTCTTTAATTGGAATCGATCTCTCGCAGACCCACCGCAGACCATTATGCGGAGCTGTGATCAAACGAGCCATTACGCCGCTCTGATGGCAATGACTGACTGCTTTTATATTGGATGACAATCCCGGCCGGCGCTGGCAGAGGAGGCACCTGTTGCCCATTACGGCCGTCAGAGATGACAGGTCAGAGCGCTGAGTGGACCCTCAATGGCCCACCTCCTCTGCCTGTGCACATTCAATTGTGCCTTCGGAGCTTTGCATCATCAATATGCAACTTCAAAGCCTCCGGGAGTGCGGCGGAGAGGTGTGTGTCTGTGTGTGTGTGTGGCTCATTGCTCATTGGTGTCCCCCGAGTGAGCCGTGGCCATTCAGTCCCTTTGTGTGCAGAGTGAGAGAGGAGACGAGAGGCCCATCTAGACATGAGATCACAGATTATACACTTAACGCTTCACCGAGAGGGCTCAGCAGAGCGCAGGAGAGCGAAATTGAAGGAGAGCGAGGGGATAAAAAAAAAAAAAAGGGGAACTACAGAAGTAGAAAAACAAACAAAGGGAATGAACTGTGTACACTGCAATAGGGGGAAGCAGACTGGACAGAGGAGAAAACAAAAAAGTTATTGGTTTTTTTTTATTAGGATGGCAGAGCCATTTTAGTGCCCACAGCCTTTAGTGGCCCGTTGATGACCGTGGCAAATCCCTAATAAGATATGGATTAGATTGGGGCTAAACTGGCCACAGAACACTGAATAATCCACGTTCTGTTTTCTGCATGACCTCATTTTTTGATAAGAGCAGCCGTTGTTTTTTTTGTCAAGGGCTCCAATTCAGATTCGGGATAAACTTCCTCTCTGCTTTCCAAAGCTTTAGGTTGAACAGCCGATGTGAGCTGAGTGGATTTAAACCAAAACAAGGTCGTTGAGAGTAAGTAATGCAAGTTCATTTTCTTGTAAGTGATAATATGCTGCTTTTCATGCCATTGCATCACAGTAACATCTGTTCAGTCAGACTAGCAATTTTATTCTCGGGGGGGCTTAGCATGGACATCTTTTATTATCATTTTTTTTGACATTTCTAAAAATAATCATTAGCTGAATTTATGATAACATCTTAAACTGCGTGATACAAGGTGTGAAAGTGGTACAGATGGGGATAAAGAGCTCCAATGCAAAAAAAGGCAAGTCCCTGTCTCTGTGATTGAGATCGGAAATGACATGTTGACTGACTATAGCCTCCGGACACAGGACTGCATTTCCCATGGGCCATTGTACCAGTGTCTGCACAGATGGCAGACGCAGCCCCAACTCATAAAAGCCTTTTCAGAGCATCGTCACACAGTCAGCGCACACACACACGCACACACGCAAGAGTCAGCAAAATAAACATAATCAGCCATGAGTGTGTGGGATCTAAGAGCATGCAACGTCAGGGTTTTGCTTCAAATTATACAGAAGGAGGGGGAGGGAGAGAAGTGAAAAAATCACACAAATCACAAGTGCAGTTTTAGGAAGGATGTAGCGAAAACAAGGTTTTATCAGACACCGCAAAGATTCACCAGTGATTAACTGTAAATAAAATTACACAGGTGGACATGAGGGTTGTCAAGTTCTCTGTGTATACTTGTATATGCCCATAGGCTTTTTTTTTTACTTTTTAAGCGCACGATAGAAAGCACATAGGGTGCAAATATACTGTATATTTATATCCATATTTATATTGTAAGAGTAAATGTGTGAAAGTATTGCCAGCAGACTAAATGGTTTTCCTTTATTGCATTTAGGCAAATACAGTTATCCTGAAAATAGATCAATTACACAATAATTAAACACAGCACTTCCGCCTCCAAAATAACAATATGCCTGAATGTTTCTTAGCTATTCAAACAACATGGGCACTGGACAGGAAAATGAAAACCACGTCAGTCTGAGACTAGCAAAGACACTTGGGATAGGCCTGGTGCCACATAGGGCCTATGCGTTTGTGTGTGCATGTGTGTGTGTGGTGTAGGGGTGGAAGCCAATAACATGCAAATGTCTATAAATGTCAGAACATCAGAGGCCACGCTTGAAATGAAAATTGCATTAGGATAAAGCAGCGTTTCCAACATTGCAGTACTGCATGTTGAGCTACATTATGGATGGATGATGAATCAACTAGTGTAAACTATAAATACCAGTTAGAAATATGGAACCATTCCTATGAGTGTCGAATTTCTGATGATGGTGTCACACAATACAACTGTTTAAAGTTACAATAGTAACATAAGGAGAAAAGTCTGACACAGATCTGAAAAAAACAGAGGCCTACTTTGCAAAATGACGCCACAGGCTGGTGCACAACCACAAACCTTGTTTATGTGTTTATGTGTTCATGTATTTAAGAATAATGTCTGCAGAAAAAGAAAAAAACAATCAATAGTAAGTATCAATACGAATTGACCATTATCAGTTGTATTGCACAACTCTAGTGCACAATTATTTCAAAGCAAATGAATTACATAAAATGACCTAAGAGTGACACAAGCATGGATCACAATCTTTGACTGCTGGAATTATTTATCCCTTTTTTTGCAAAAAAACTAAAAAACCCTAATATTGAAAAAGTGATTGCAATATCATTAGATCATTTGTTGCCTCTCTTTCATAAGGCCTACATTTCTGAAAAAAAGCTTATTTATCATGGAAAACGGATAGATCTCACATCCAACCACTCCCACTAATTGGACTGAGAGTGATGGGTCTGTATAGCACCTTCTTTCATCCCACCCCTGCACAACACTGGTGCGCGCACTCAATTTTCAACAGCCATTGCAAGATAAAAACCCCTAAAGGAGGTTCAAGCAGCCAACAGAAAATAGAACAGCACAACAAACACACACACAATGTGTTTTATTTATACACACACTGCAAGAGTGCAGATGGCGGTTAATTACAAGCTGATTCGTCAGCCACACACACAAAACTCACTTCCCTCTTTGACATCAGCACTGTTCTCCTCACTCTCACACATAAGGCATCCAAGCCTGATCCAATTCATGAGAAACTGAGAGAATAATAGAGAACAAGAGAAAATAAGCCACACTCTTTAATCACTCTTTTTTTTTCCCCCTGCATTAGGACTTTGGTTGTTTTTATCCTGACTGCTGCAAGTACAGACCGGATTTGGATTGAAAAATAACAATAAGCAAATATGGTGTAATGCAAACATGGATACTTGTAAGGGTAACAAAACATTAAATCTGCAAATATTGAAATCCTACTTATCCTTGCCGTTCAAGTGAAATGATGTATTAGGAATACATTTTATTGTCTGTATGTTCATTTAATGCCATAAAGCAAGAAATGAAACTCTGCTATACAACTTTATTTTGACCTGTGGAAATAAATTCCAGGACGTTTGAACATCTGGCCTGTGGCCAAAGATTTTTTTTTGTCAAGAGTGCTGTGCAAGGAAGGTCACAAATTCCAATCAACCAACCGCTACCTCCAATTTAACAAGAAAGAGTTTGCTCCTCTCTTCCATTAGACGACGCACATGCAGACATTTGTGTTCTCAGCACATAAAGCCGTACCCAGGGCACATTTCCCACAAAAATACCCACCAACGGGCTTCTCTATACGTCAAAGAAAAACAGCGGAACTATTGAGCGTTCCCCTTGTATTGGCTTGTCAGTTTTTTTCATTAACACTGCCAGAAACCAAAGAGGCAGAGCTGGATAAAAAGGAAGTGAAAGAAGGCAAGAGGGCAATACCTGCTGGGCTCTTTCTTCATGAAAAGGCCTCTGGTCTCCGGTTTATCACAGACCAGTTAAGTGTGCCTTTCCTCCCGCCTCCATCATCTCACTCAAAGCTTAAAACAAACCGTACACACATAATGGCCCTCACACACGCACACACACACACACACACACACACACACACACACACACACACACACACACACACACACACACACACACACACACACACACACACAGCGTTGGAAGTACTAAAGCTTTCTGAGCTATTCATCTAAAAAAAAAGCCATGTAGGTCTTAGTCATTGGCACTCACACTTTCCCTCCGTCCATCACAGAAGCCATTAATGACGGCATGAGTGCACACAATAAGAATGGAGGAGAGAAGAAAAAAGAAAAGAAAAAAACTGCAGGGATACAATGAACTGTCCCAAAATAATCCAATGATAATGAGGCACCACTGCATTAGCATATGACAAGTGTGAACAAAAAAATTCTGTTTACTGGAGTGGGCGGCGGAAGAGCTTTTTTTTTTTTTTTTAAGTGAAAAAAAATGTAAAAAAGCAGAGAGCTGCAACAGCAGCCATGCTCTGGACGTTTGCTCTGGGAAGGAGAGGAAATAAAACCAAAACGAAAAAAAAAGAAAACATGCATCAGCACAAGCAGCTCCTGATCGCCCAGCTGACACTTACAATACAAATCCTTCACTAACACAGCAAAAAATAAATAAACAAATAATCATTGTAAACCAGCCAAAACTGCCACTGGACCAAATTCAATCAATATTTGTCAAGGACTGAAAGCGTGCGAGGGCAAAAAAAACTAATCGGTGAGAGCTCCACGGTTCACAGGCGCCGCCGCAGCAGAGCAGACCATACTGTTTCAAGCCTGATAATCGCGGCGGGAAAAAGAGAAAAATCGGGGTCAGAAACACATGCATGTGTGAACACACTGCAGGACCGCAGCCGGCCGATCGCAACTCCGACTTCGTCCAACTGCAGTCTGAAATGTCTGCCACCTGATTGGCCAAAGAGGCTTAGTAAGGGCTCTAGCAATAAGCCGCTTCACATGCCATTGGACAGCAAACCGAAACAAAAAAAAAACAGGTTTACCTTTTTCGAAATGATTTGCTCGTTTCGCTCACACACACACGCACAATATATATATATAAAGATAGATAGATAACACGCCTTGATCGTTGCTATAATCAGAGGGAACTTTGGTCTCGATTGTGATCTTTAAAGGCGTGACTCTTATGGGACGGTTATGCTTTGTTGATTCCTATAGAATCATCATACCTGATCAGACAACGTATCTTAATTAACTTTACAATTCCCATAAAGCACATTGAACTTGGAGAATGGAATCATCTCGAAAAACATTTCACCAGAATCATATCAGATTTTTATCTGACTAAAAACCCAAAACCAGATGCAGTGGGCGAAGCACAGATTTATCCTCAACATCGGCTCAACCCATCAGATCTTAAGGGAATCTAGATTGTGCTGAAGCAGAGGAACATCCACAGTAGCCTTTGTCAGGGAAATGCTTGAGCTTTAGCAGACTTAACCAGGAGCTGTTATGAGTTATGTGTGGAGACCTCAGCAATTCCCTTTTAATAGAAAAAGGAGCAAAGGCGACTTCTATCAGCGGGGGAACAAAGAGGTCCAGGGGAGAGCAGAGCAAGAGAGAGAAAGCATCTAAATTGCCGCGGCACAAAGAGAAAAAGAAGAGAGTCTGAGAGGGGGGAAAAAAGAGTCAGTGGAGAAAAATAGCATCAGTGAGAGGTGATGATGGAGAGGACACCATTGAAAGGACAGCGAGAGAAAAAAAACAACTACAAACGAGACAAGCCACTGAATTCTCCGAGACAGGGAAAGAAAGCACGAGTTGAACGCTGCGGTGTGAAGTGTCAAGGTGTTGTCGAGGACAAGAGGCAGCTCAATTTTGCTCTCTTTTTCGTTTTTGTGCGTTCTCCTCCTCAAGACAGGCAGCAACGAGAGCATCCGCGTGCGTCATGTCACGGGAGCCTTGGAAAGGAAGGAAGGGAGGAAGGACTCGGGGCTGAGATGAGGTGCTTTAACAAGGCCTCCGCGCCCCGGCCTGCTGTCTCCACTCAAATGTGCTCCTTTCAAAGGGGCTGACAGGAAGCCCACTCCTACAGGGCATCCTGCACTTCAGTGGGCATATCACCGATGAAGGTACACACACACACACACAGCAGAGGGGAGAGGAGAGTTGCATGTCACTATGAACTCCGTCTTGGCGGGCATCTATTAGGTATGACTGGATGAAAATGTTTTGGTTTTTTTCTTCTGCGTTTCAGGTTCCATGGTGGAAGGAGAACGGCCTTCTTTGTCAGAGGCTGAGAGTTCAAAGGTCACCAGATAAGTCCTGCAGACCTGAGTGAGTTCAGGCCCGCTGGCAATTCCCGATGACTAATCTGTTTGTTTGGTTTGGCCGAGTGTGTGCTCTGCGACAGAATATCAGGCACACACGCGCGCACAAACACACACACGCGTTTATGTGTTCACCATCGGCCGAGACAATGGAGAGCACTGTTTCACTGATCCACAGCTGATCGAGGATAAGAGAGGCAGCACGCAGCCCCAACGAGACTCGGTAATCCATCATCATAAGACAGGATCGGGAAGGGCACGCGCATGCACGCACACACACACACCCACCCATAGACACACACAAGTCGAACTGGAAAGGTTAGTGGAGCACCTTAGTGTACAGAGAGACCACACACAGTGGACAACACATACTGTACATCCAAGATGAACAAAAGCCAAGAAGAGAGAGAATCGAATATGATCTGAATATTGTTTAGGGGGGAAGGAAAAAATATTCTGGTCCAAACAATGAGAACTAACTTTAAGTCTCGAGGTGTTTCTGTACTAAAGGCCTGTCACTACATCAGCTCTAGTTCAGAGTGTGTCGTACACACAGGACAGATTGGAGGACGGGTCGTTTGAAGCTCAGAATGTTTGAAGTACAGAAGCAGTAGCAGGGAAGCAGTTGTCAGAAGCAAAACCTTGAAGAGCAACATGAGGAGTTTGCATTTGTAGTGATCGACTACGATTTAGGATTTAAATCGCTTGCATCTCTTGACACATGATATATGAAATATATATTTTTACAAACCATAGTTTTACAACTATTTTTACAACGGGAAGTTTGCATTATTTAAAAAACTCTTGGGGCATCCAATACATGAAATCATTATTAACGCTTCTATTTTGATGGAATAATTTACAAACAGTGCCGTCATCCCTGCAGGATATTTTCGAGGAAACTAATAGATAACTAATGGATACAAATGTGCGAAAGTGGGACTTTATATCTGTTACTGCAAGAAACTTTGAATGATGGGAATCGGCGATGATTTCACTGCGTCACATCTGCAAAAAAATTATTTTGTTATTCAAACGGTGGATAAGTGACTTGAATACAGATTGTTTTATTTTCACGAGCTAAGAGCCATCAAAGGTAAATGACCCCATCTGTGTGATTTAAAAATGTATTTTGTCGTTTCAATCGTTTTCTATAAAACCGGTTAATGGTTTTATGTTGTGGCAGATGGGTCCAATTCAACTGAAATCATGTTAAATAAATAATAACACACAGACACAGTGTAGGGAGTGCTATCATCAAGATACTTCCTAATAAAGAAAATCAGGCTTCCCGGAGGACAATGTCTAAAGTCAAATTTAAACTGAAAAAATAAACAAATAGACAATCTCCTATCAAAATGTCACATTGACAGAAAACCCACACACAATTTACAGACGGCAAACACTAGGAAAATAAAACAAATCTTTGATTTCAGAAGGCTTGCAAGATAAAGTAAACATAAAAAAAAATAAAAAATAAAAAATCCAAGTGCTACGCAAAGTCTAAAACAACTCTGGGCATTTGGAAGGAAAGTGAGTGAGACAATTCTTCGAACCAAAAATACAGGCAGAAGTATTAAGTTATTAATAGAAAATAAATAAATAAAAAAAACCTGTGCAAATCCAGTGCCTTCAGCCAGTGCTGTGGAAGGAAATATTGTACAATCTGTAAATTGCACACGAAATGTCAATTTTGCCTTCATACATGATCTTGATGATAGGAATAGGCTTCTCTGTATCCACATGCTTGATGGGAGGCAAGGGAGCTCTGTGATATCAAGGTGGCTAACACGGTGAGTCAACACCACCGCCAGCTACTAGCTGCAAACCCTCTCCCTCCACCTCTTTCTCTCCTCCGGTGTCCCTGAGTGGGAAACTGCTCTCAGGTGTGGCGAGGATAAAAAAAAACTGCAAATGGCACCGATACCAGCCTTACCACAGGGGGAAACAATTGAAGAATCGGACTTATGATTGGTGTATTTATTTGCAGAATGATGCAAAAACTACTGATTTCAGATGGGGCTTGTTGTAGTTTTTTTTGTTACTTTCTTCCACTGTATTTTATGACAAAACAATCATATGAGGGCCTTTCATGATTACCTTTTATATTAATTTTGATATTATTTATTTGGTACAGACATGAAACAAACACTGGCCTTGTTGGACAAAGTATTTAGGCAGTAAAACCATTTTCCATCACACAATTGATGAACATCTTGGACTCGCATGCTGCCACTATCAGTGTTACCGGATGTCTCATCTGACTTTGATGACTTTTCCCCCAGGTATAAGATGCAGCCACCTGACATGAATTTTCTTGCCTGTAATTCCATAAGTACAGTGGTGGACACGCGTGTCAGTCGTGCATTGTGAGTAACTGCTTTCATTTGACAGTGAATGACAGCCAGCCTGCGTACAGAAGGCTATTATGGAATAGAGCGGTGGTATTTTTTTTAAAGCACTGGCAATGTTCTCGTTTATTTCACTCGATGACATCGACCAAAGCCCACAGACTTGACATTACAGGCACCATCACCTCACCTCCACAGGAATAAATTGGATTACTGTAAAGGTCTAAATGAACTAGTTCTCTTCTTCGGATCAAGTCATGCCATCATGTCAAAAAATCACAGCGGGGAAGTGTAAATATCCCGTTTTAAACCTTTCCCTTCATACAGTATGCAGCTCTCTGTCCTTAATGAAGTGGATTTATTCGACGACATCCTTGAGGGATGGTAGCTCTCATCTGCATTCTCTAGTTAAAGTCCATTTCACGTGGAGAACATGCAGCGCCGCCACATTGCTCACTCGGTGCAGATGGAGGCAATAAGAAAGGGGAATAGAAAAGGTTTCGGTTGGATAGCGAGGGGTAGACTCACTAACCAGTCTAATGTGGTGTTAAATGACTTGTTGGAGGTACTGATGCCGTCTGTCAGGCTGCAGGGGACGCACGATCATAACAGTGAGATGCTCCATGTCTGAGCTATAAAATAACATTAGCTGTTGAATGCTGAAATCACACACACACACACACACAACCGTCAGCCACTGCAGTATGCTGCATGATGAATAGCTACATACTTTGCTATACTTCACAGTAAAGCAGATGTATGTGTGTGTGTGTGTGTTAGGAGCCCAGGGAGGGAGGCGAAGTAGGCCAGCATGAATATAAGATCACGCCTGCCAGGCAATAATGTGGGCTACAAGAGGGAAGGGAGCAGTTTGGTGCGTGTGCACATGTTGGGCTTGTGTTGCCAGAGAACACATGCAGCTGGAGGTGCAGGAGACTAAAGCAAAAGGTTTGCAAGAACGCTCATTTATCATCTCTCAGGGATGTTGAGAGCGTAGATGCGCAGCGGCACACAAAACACCAGGTAATTCTAACAAAGCAGCTTGTTATAGCTGGAGAGATCAGCGCATCGTAAGGGGCCCGCCACACCCACACCCACCCATCCACCCACACACACTGACATACACACACACACACACTATAACAGATGCGCACATGCACAAACAGTGAGTTTTTGATCTAAATATGGCGTATAAAAAATCCATAGAAACACCCCCTCCCTCCCTCCCTCCCTCCTCCTGACAAAAACACACACTCTGGCGATGCACATTTTTGGACGAAGGAAAAAAAGACAAAAGATCCAGACACAATAGCATTGGCCCCACCAGACACAATTTTGTGGAAACAAGGAAGTAAACAATACAAATTAGAAGCATAAGCCTTATAAGAAGAATGGTATTCATGAAAACATCAAACAACTCTATTCAACTTCTATTCAGTAAAAACAATAATCTTTGACTTTTCACTATTTCACCAACTTCCCAACGTCGTAGAGACTCACGGTTTGAATGGTTGGATGCGTAAGGGTCAATATAGAGGGGACGTAGCCAACTTCCAGGTCTCTAGGACCTTCCAATCCCAAGTTATTTGCAGAAAACGAGAGGAGAGTTTATTCGCTATTTACCCTTTCTTAGCTTGAAATGCGGAGATGAGTGGAAGGGGACAGAGAGTGGAGGACAGGGAGAGGAGAGGAGCGGCACAGCAGACAGCTCCACTTCCTCCTCACAACAGGGATCATCCACTTTCATCCAGCAGCCGCTGTACCCACAACCAGGGAGTCAGGCGGGGAGGGCTGAGATTACACCCGGAGGTTAGGCAGACGGATGTGCTCAGAGAAGATGGAGAGGTAATGAGAGAGATAGAGGAGGAGGAAGGAAAAAAGAGAAGTGCCTCCAAAAAAGAATAGGACATTCCATTGCTTTGTTTTCACCTCGATTCCAAGACGGTGCCCTCACCCAAAATCCGACACGACTTATCCTCTGGGAAATCCCGAGAATCTGGAAATAGATTGAGCAAACGATGGATGAGAAGGAAATTTAGAGAAGTGGAGCAGAATGGAGGCGCTCGGAGACACGGAGAGGTGAACGAACGCTTTACCCCCGGATGCTAAAGTGCTCATGCACTCACACACACACACACACACATATAGAAATCAGAGCACCCAGAGTCTAACACAAATCATTTTATAATTTAGGCCGAAAGAAAAAGACCAACGCAGAATTCCCTAATGAAAGAACCAGAAAGAATCCGTATATCACCCTAAAAAGACTTCAAGTGTGACACCAGAGCACATGATTATGCCGCAGCTTGCCGGTCAGAGGATTTGGGGAGCGACGGAATTTGTCGTTTACGGGACAAATTGACATTTAGATTTTTAATTGGTTATTTTTTCCCCCCAAGATATTTGTCACGGCGTGTAAAGGGCTTCTAGATTCATCCGGCGTGCCTCGGAGCAAGGGAGCCGCAGCTTCAGCCCTCCATTCAACAGAGGCACGTTAACCACACTAACAAGCGTGCGGAAACTAATCTCGCAGAGTGACAATTGACTGATGAAGAAAAATGGCCCGTCGCAACTCCAAATGTCACGTTATCTCGACAACGGGCAGAAAAGTGTGCACACTACCCCTCACTACACCTACTGCCGCTTTGGCTCCTCAATCACCGGGAGCAGATGAGAGGAGCGCGGTGATGCAGGATGAGGCTCCGCAGGGGAGCAGGAAGTCATCAGACCCCCGCAGAACACCGTGCACCCGGACTGAGCTGCACTTAAAAAGCACCTGAATGACAATGGCAGACTTTTCGATTTTGCCATCTCAAACTCTCTGAGTGCATCTCATCAGTCTCTCCACCTTTCTGCCTCTGTCACTCTCTCTCTCTCTCGCTCTCTGAGGTTTCTAAAGTCAGGAGGAGGATCCTCCTCTGGCTCATGCAGAGGGGTCAGGACAGCCCAGCTGCGTGATGGATCGCAAAGTCACATCATGACCTTGCAGTGGAAGCCCCACCCTCTGTCCTCCACCTCCACAGTGTGTGCGTGCGTGTGTGTCTGTGCGCGCGCACTGATCACTTAAAGTGACAGGTCACCTCATGCAAAGATTTAATAAATAAATAATGCGTTTCTGCAGTTTCACGTTGCTTACTGGCTAAATCCTCGAGGCACAATCTGCAGCCTTACAAGAGCTAATCTTTCCCACACATAACTCCCATCCTCATCTCAGTCCTATAAAGCACTTGGTGAAGTGTGCATCCTCTTTCCGGGCAATATAAGCCTTGACATTTCAGGATTTCTCCCAACCACTTTTCCTCTCTTTGCTGCGGCATCTGCCCGAGGCAAAGGTTTGCCCCTCTTTCTGAGGAAAATGGCAGCAGCACTGCTGTAAAAAGTGAATTCAGTCGCAATATATTTAATATACATATAAGGCTGGAATTATTGATCAATCAATTGACTGGCAAATAGTCCTTAGTCGCACTCTCTCAGGTGTGGGAAATGTTCTGCTTTTCCTTGAATATGTACAAGACGACTTTGATGAAATGATATAATGTTATTTTTGTCATTTTAAAGAGCAGACAAATGAGATGTTTATATTCTATCTTTGTACACAGTTTATGTTTATTTGAGCATAAAATATGACTACAGTGATATTAATGGAGATTGACGACCTACACTACTTTTACAGCTTCACTGTCAGGGATGGAGTCAAATTTGACATAAACCAGGTAGGCCAATGTGTCCCCACTGTGGCACAAGAAAGGTTCTTATCTTATCTTATTCATTTTCATGTGATTATTTTCTGTTGTTTTACTTTTAACGCAAAGATGAGATGAGATGACATTTTCATAAATTAAAAGAAAATGAGAGATGTACGAAAGTTGCTTATTTCAAAGATGTTTAAACACTCTGCCAAGGACAAACGTTCATTATCAGTCTATTAATTGGATTTTTTGATGAGTGATTTTTGTGACTGTGTAAGAACATGATTATGCATTGTTATTTTCACTCTACGCAGTGCTGTAGAGAAATAGTTAGCCTATGGCCCGAGTCTGCGACCAAGGAAAAACACTTAAATTAAACAGTGCGTTGCAGTGACATTTGAAACCACCTCGGGCAAAATAGCAAATAGTTATCGAATGTGTTTTTAAATTTGGGGTGACCTGTTCCTTTAGAGGTCCGTAAGGTCTAAATCAGCATGTCAATGTCACAGTGCTCCAAGCAGAGGAGCAGGCAGACAAAAACAACACTCTTTTCTGACGCTGTCCTCGATTCCACTCTTCTCTTTTGTCACCTCTGTTGTCGTTTTTTTCAAGTACATCTTCAATGGGCTGAACATCAATGGGTTGCCATAAATATGCATGTGCTTGTACTTGTGCCAGATTGTCAATAAATAAACATTTTAATGCGTGCATGTATATTTTGGAAAGCGCGAGTGCCTTTTTTGTATATGTGTGTGTGTCTGTGTGTGCGCAGTGCTGACTCTGCTGACTCTGTATCAGGTGACCTTGCTAATTGTGAAGTGTGTGGACAAGAATAATGAGATGTTTGCTGACAGAGACTCAGTGGGACCTCTGGGAGAAATCAGGTGGGGATTGACACTGCCATCGTCCTCCTTCTTGCATGTGACTTCAGAGGAAATGGAAGGAAACTGAAACTGCACGGAGAGCAAAAGTGAACCAGACTGTGTCACCAATCTTTGTCTTTTTTTTCCCTCTGCCAGACAAACACGCTGTTTTGATCCCCAAAAAAAGGCATAAAGACTAGATAAAGCTGTCTATAAATACGCACAGCTGGTGCTGCGCTTAGCCACACGGACTGACAGCAGAGCCTGTAGAAGCATTCCAAAATATTTCTCCCAATTCTTCAAATATAGAATATGACAGTGCGGCTCAGATAGATGGATCACATGTCAACCCTCTTCCTTCTGTCGGCAAACATCACCTGGCCTCCTCCCTTCCGTGTCCATCATCACGATGTGGCAAAGCAAACAGCCTTGGGTGGAAGTGGCTGACCACGAACGCCACACATTCAACAGAAACAGCAGCACAGCGAGGGGGGGGAAAAAATAAAGCACTATCCTCTAAAAGGGCACAGGAGCAGTGAATAGAAGCAGTAAATGGATTCATCGTCACACCGGAAGGTAAAAAGTGCCAATTTTTGGGGGCGTGACCACAAAAACAAAACAAAAAAAAGACATCATCCCCAGCTGAAAGTGTGAATGGGTTATGACAGCAACAGCCAAAAAACCAAGTGTTTTGGTTTCAGAGGAATTCACAACACTTGCCGGAGCGATTTTACTGCATTTTTACACATTGCCGACCTGTCCCTCCTTTGCTCAGATCTGTATGAGTGTTGCAAACAGCTGACACAGACAAACCAGAGAACAATTACACCATGCAACGGTGAAATGAATATGAAAACGATGTGAATCATATGCTACAGCATTCACAGCCTCCGCATCTCAACCTAAGTGAATATCAATGGTGGCTTTTGAGCGATGTTTCCGAGCTGCTCGACATAACATGTATCACAAAATGCGGGAATCATTTGGAAATGTAATGTATGAAACAGATTCCAGGCTCTTATCAATCTACTGGAAGACACGCAGTCTGGCAGCACAGGAGGGTCCATCACCTAAGACACACAATTTGTCACCGATTTGCTCATAAACCATTTGTTTACTGGGGATGCCACAGCAACACATAAAAGTATGAAAAACATAGTAGGAAAATGGAAGGACAGAGAGACAAAGACAGCAAATCAGGGATAGAGAGCAAAGCTGTGACAGAAGCCCGGAAGTGGAAAAGCAACACCAGGTGGTCGAGCGTCTGGAGGCAGGCAGTCAAAGAGCAGTGTTGCCTTGACAACTGTGATGCCTTGTTGATGGTTATAGCTAAGCACCTCTCCAACAGCATCTCCCCCAACGCACACACGCGCAGACTCACATACACATAATTGATGTGTTTTTGTGTGCTTTGCATCTACTGCACCTGAAGGTTCAAGATTTATTATTATTATTTGAGCCACACCAGCAGCAGCGATGATAAACTGCTCTGTTGTTGACCACCGTTGTCACTTCAGCCAGATTTCAGGTCCAAGATGATATTTTTTTTGGTTGTCCTCTATCCTCTTTTCTTTCCTTTTCTCTCTCTACAGTTCATCACTTGCCAAAGGCCAGCATCATGCCTCATAGTGCAGGGTAGCATATCTGATCCAGCCGACAAGCCATCTGTTCTCCCACGCCGCAGCGGGACCTGATCAATACGGCCCGAGTGGACGGTGAATGTGGCCGCTGTGGTCTCCCACATTGACTGGAATAATAGATCAGCTTTTGGGTCACAGTGGACTCATTGTACCAGCAGCATGACCACTGAGGTTTCCTGCTTCCACACCTCTTTGTTTCAACTCTTTTAATTAAAGCGCTGGGCAGCAGAATTCCCTAACAGGCTTAACTATTGGCAGCTTTGCAAACCAGCCCTAATTGTTCAATTCAGGATTTAGCAAGTAAAGCTTTATAACGCAAACACATAGTGCTTTAATTTGTCAGAGTGTCGCGGACACTTGTATGTTCAATGCGTCCGGCCAACGCTTGTGTACGACGCACAGCCATTTATGATGAACATGATTGGATTTCAGCCCAACGCTGTGATGAGCTTTCACTGATCTGAGGTGGACCAATCCAGAGTGCTTTCCTCTTCCGCTGCATCAGCTGGTGATTTCTGAGCACATAGCCACTGCAGCATCCTACCACCTCATCCTCTTCCTCCACTCTCTCTCTCTCTCTCTCTCCTCCTCCCCCACCCTCCTTCAAACCCCTACTTTCGTTGTCCTCCTCCTCCTCCCCCCCTCTCTCTCCACCTGCTTTTAAATGCATGGCGGTGCCCTGCCTGGCCAGTCTATGCAGGCAGCATCACTCCAGAGTGGAGGAGAAAGCCGTGGAGGAGGAGGAGGATGGATGGTTATCACCCTGTGCAGCCAGGGAGGGGAGTGTTATGAGGCAAGGAGACAAGGTCAGAGTGAGCCAGCAAAGACCCCCTGCTCCACCGTGTAGTACCAATAATCGATCAGGAGATGAGAGGCGACCTGAATCCGCATGGTTCATCAGACTGACTGGGAGGAAAATGGTTTAGCCCAGCTGTAGGCCCTCCTTCTCATAGCATCCACAGAGTAAATAGGCCACTGCCAACATGGAACCCTGAAATAGTCAACCTCGAGAAACAGGCTGAATATTATATTATTCTGCTTCCTCCACAAAACAAAATGAATAATAATCAACAAAAGAAAATCTGATATTTAATATCATGCAGTAAACGCCATGGAGACAGGGGGAACATCCTGCCAGCCTCCAGCACACACACACACGTCCTGTATTCTGATCAGGCATCAGCCCCACAGACCTATGTCGGCTGTACATTTTGCCCATCTGTTTCGTAAGGGGAAACACCAGCACTGCCAAAATGAAAAAAAAAAAAAAGAAAAACACCCGACTAGATTATAATCCCTCTGCTGTGCTGTGCATTGCAGGCCCCGCTACGCCGACACAAACCCCCGGATGAAGGAGGGGAACGGATCTGGCAGCATATATCACATCCATACATACAAACACACAATCGCTGTGTGAGCCATGGCAACACAACCCACCAACACACACAACTGGCCTTCCTACACATCTCTCCTCATTGCGCACCGGGTGCAGGGCCCTGCCTCCAACAATAGGCCCGTGCATAATTCTCAGCCAATCTCCTCCACATATGTCGATTGATAGCATAATGCTAGCCGGCCTTTGTCCGTGTGGGATTATAATCTGAGCCATAGCTCGACGGAAGTGTGCACCTGCACCGGTTGGGGGGGCGCGGATGAATAATGTGTGAGTCCCGCGTGTTGTGCGCAACATTGTGACCATCCGCCGTTCGTTGCGACCTGCCTCCGCATCACCTCAGGACACACAACCGCACAAACGGCTGCACACAAAGTGCACACTACGTGATTGTCTTTTCCGTGTTGCACCGCAAACGGGTCATTTAGTCAACAATGGCTGGTGTTCAGATCCCCTCCATGCCTCGGCGGGGTCACATGCTTACACTCGGCTCCTTTATGCCTCACACTGATAATACTGCTTTATTTATTCCCCCAGCGTCCTCCTCCTCCTTCTCCTTAGCATGTTTTTTCTAAAAAAGAAAAACATCTACAAGGAAAATAAAAAAGGCAAAAAAAAATCCCCCTTCAGAACAAACAAATGACATCATCCTCTGAAAAAGCCACACAACCAGGGGAGCGAGGCATCGTAAATAAAACATAGCGGGTGAAGGCGCAGTGATTGTATGGCTGCCTCTCTCGCTCTCTCTCCCCCCTACACACACACACACACACACACACACACACACACACACACACACACACCGGTCCCCCCACACTCACCAGGTTCAGCACGGTCTCCACGATGTCCCGGTTGCTAACCTCCCCGACCTGGATCAGGCCCACCAGCACGGCGAATTTCATCTGGATATTCCTGATCGGGACGGCGGGGTTGATCACCCCGGCCGGGAGGACCATGGAGCCGCCCGCGGACACCATCCTCTCCCCGGTGGTGGAGCCGGGCGGAGGTCGTGGCTCTCGCTCGGTGTCGCTGAGCACAGAAGCGGAGCCCGGTGGTGCTGAAGCCGGCTTCTCGCTCGACATTTCCCCCTTCGGAGGCAGGGAGGAGGAGAGGAGCCGCTGTCTCTCACACCTGCTCTGCAACAAAAAGCATGGAAGTGCGCGAGGAGGGGGGGAGGAGAAAAAAAAAACAACAACGAGGGAGAGCTGTTATGTTCAAATAAAATAATAAAAAAAATATATATATAAAAACAATCCTCCTGATTTCACCCTATCCCCCTGAAAACGTGTGTGGATTCATAGGGCAGGAAAAAAAGGATGGAGGTCTGACAGAAGGCTTCTCTCTCTCTCTCTCTCTCTATGTGTGTGTTTCTCTGCATCTCTCTTCCCCTCGCTCTCCCATTGGCAGGTTGCGGTGGTGGAGGAGAGAGAGAGAGAGAGAGTGACGCCCCCTGTCTGCGGTGGTGCGTCCTCGCCACGCATGCGCACTATTGACAGTCTCCTGGAGGCTGCTGAGGCGGAATAACATGGATCCAACCATGCATGGGTTCATCCATCACCCCCTTAAAAACAGATGGATGTTTTTTTTTCTTTTTAGTTTTCTTTTATTCTTTATTATATTTACAGTTTTTGCAGCTGCACACAGGTAAACATTTTAAAATAAATCATAAACACCATAGGAGAGAGGGGGGTAATATTTTGGGTGCAGTGCAGGGGCATTTCAGTCAATTCATGCAGTTTAAAAAATGCCTGGTTGCCAGACAGAAGCTTTTTATATATCCAGCAGCCGTCCATCTGTCCCACTTCCCGCTGTCCCTAGTTTAACTCTGTTTCCTCATTAAGCGTAACAGGATTGCTCTCTCGACACTCATCTCCTCTCGTATGATTCTCTCATGACTTCACCTCTCTTCTCTCTTTTTCTGCAGTTATTTTTCACTTTTGGTGCACATCCTGCTACGTCATCACCTCTCCTCTTTATCCTGTCCTCGGGTGGAAAATGCATTACCCCAGTTTCTTATATGCCATAATGTGAAATATACAATATTACCTAAGGATTGTGGCCTTAGGGCCCTTTAACTCCCATTATGTTTTAACTCTACACATTTTTTGCAGGTAAAAACAAAAACAGCAGCACACACACGCACGCACACACATCTAATATGTGTCAAATGCATGTCTTATACATTTAAGTGGATACGTTTCCAGTGTCCTGCATGCTTGACTGTCTGGCTATTAATTTATACACATTTTCTTAAGGTCATGCCCTCATTTGAGGTCCAGCTGGTCGCTCATGAACACACACCGGCACACACGCGCACACACGCGCTCAGTATCCTCTGGCGGCTGCACAGTCTGTGGCTACTGGTTCACTACCTGTACACATACATAAGCCCGTTTCACACTCCATGTGGTCCTCCAACAGGACACATCTGCTGGGTAGGATTTCCATTAGCAAGGAAACTATACAGGCTGATTCGTCACTGTGTCTCTGCTCGTCTGTGTGTGTGTGCGCATGTACTGTATGTATGTGTGTGTCTGTCTGAGTGCATTTTCATATGAGCTGAGATGTCGTCTCTTTGATGTATCGCTCCTTATTTTTCTTGAGATGTCGGCTGTTGACAGGGGTGACAAGAAGGGAGGGGGTGACATGGGAGTGACGTGCTTCTATCTGTGTCTATGTGATTGTGTGTGTGTGTTTCCTATTTTGTGCACGTGCACACTGGAGATCATTAGAGAATTTCACAGATGAGCAGAGGCCATCTCGTGTTTTTTGCTCATTCCAATCATCAGCACAAAGGAGATGAAGGAGACAATCACTGCACACTGGCGCACATATCTTACATCTGTCACACACTTCCCTCACACTCAGAGGAGGCAGTTTCTCAAACCAGCACATGCTCCCTTGCTCTTGGATGTGCACACTTATGGGTCCACTCACGCACACACACGCACACACACAAGCGCAATCATACACGCACAAACACAATGGCAGGCTCTCCTAGAAACACACTCCTCATTGTTTTCGGACAAAGGCTTGCCTCTGCAGCTTTGTCATGATTCCACAAAAGACTTCTTGAGCAAGAAAGAAAGGTATTAACCGGGATCTGGTTGGTGATTGGTTTAAAAGCACCAACATTGTTCTGTTCCCCCGCCCCCCCCTTTCTCCTCCACCTATCTACCTACCACCTACTGTAACTCTCTCTCTTTCTCTCTGAAAGTAGACATGCAGTACCTGTGGACATGCAGTCATTTCCCTCTCTGTTCCAGCATACTTGTGTAGAGCAATGTGTAGAGCTGGTGTCTGTGTCTTGTGTGGGCTGATGATCACAGGGCTGGAGCTTCAGAGGGGACAGAGACTTGGTGAGGATCAGGCAGAGAGAGAGCAGCAGAGGTGACATCTGTCAGAGAAGCTCGGATCTGTGCAAACTGGAGAAAATGTAGTGGTAGTAGTTTCTTTTTTACTCTGTCTGTGTGTGTGTGTGTGTGTGTGTAATAAGTTCTGAATCTATTGCAAACGGTTGCATGACAATACTGATAATTCAGTCAAAGGGCATTACACAATTGAAATCAGACTTGCAGATGTACAAAGCGCTTACCTCAGTGGAACTGAGAAAGACTCAGGTAATAAGTATCCTGTTTTCACAGATGCGAGCGAGTCATCACCAAGATAGCTGTGCGTGGGTGGGTGTCCATGTCAACGCGTGTGTCTGCGTATAAGAAATAAGCAAATATACATGTAGATGGGCTTCGCAGCAATATCATACGACCTCTGTCAACAAATCCTTTTCCATGAAAAACCTTCTCAATTAATTTATCACAAAAACAACAATCTTTTTAAATAACAACCACCTACTCATACTGTTGTGTTTCTGAAAGAGGTGATCATTTATAATGGTTTATTTAGTTTCAAAGTTTCTGCCATCTCTATGTGCATTACATATATTCTTAAACTATTGCACTTAATACAGGCACTAAATTCTCTCCCTGGCATCTTTTACTCATTTGTTGAAAAGGAGAATTAGTAATAGACCCACACAGCCAAAAGTTCTCTCCCTGCACGGCTTTAGACAAGATTTTCTCTGTTGCTCCTGCAATCTCACGACTAAATACTTTCACCAGAAGGGTCATATTCCCTGTCGCACTCACTCAATTACACTAATACTGGGGGAACTGCAGAGGACAATCCTCAGAGGACACCACAAAGTAACGCATTAAAGTTTTCAAGATAAAAAGAGCGCCCATGTCTCAGTCGGAAGGAAAGAGAGGGGAGATGAGGGAAAAATGTCATCCTGCTTAAGTCTCACAACCTCAATATTGGCCATTGGTGTGTTTTAAGGATTACACACTTGGCTTATGGTGAAGATTAGACAATCTTTGGACTTATGAATCCCTTTCAAGACACATCTCCATGGATTTAGAATTGTGCAGTGATCAAGGTTTAAACCAGCCTGTTCTGTCTGAATAAAGGAAATTAAATATAGCAAATATTTTCTGGCACATATATATTTTTCTGTATAATGCATGTCACCTTAGCCAATTTCCTTCACCCAACAGTGGTAACATCCCGTTTGTTGTGCAAAGCTGTCACCAGGGATGAAGGAGTCGGTGCTTTGACAGGGGTCTCGACCTGGGATCAAGGACTGGGACTGGACTGCAACACTGGACTCCTGAACCCTGGTGGTGGCCATGAATAACCAAGCTGAGATGAAACAGCCACTTCAGTTTGATGGAAAAGCTTACATCAAGTGTATCGCCCTGAAGGCTACTGAGGTAGCAAGGCCAGCTCTGAGCATGTGTAAAAAAACAGATCTGCTTGTTGACAGCACGTGCACTTCAGTGGATTGGTGTGAATAAAAAAGTTTATATGCAAAGCTATGTTTAGGGGAAATTAATTGGGCAACTTAAATTGCATAAAAATGTGCAGAGCTATGACAGTGACAATTAAGGACCACCCTTTTTTTTGGCATTTAGTATAAAAAAAATATATTCGTTTTATTTTTGATGATTTCCTATTATATATTTGAAATATACATACTACACTATGATATAGATGAAAGATATAAACTGCTCTAGCAACATTTGGGCAGATAAATTTGCTTTCACTTTAAATCACGTCACAGAGCATAGAGTTTCTGAAAAATGCCAACCTAGAAATCTTTGGAAAATCCAGAAAGGTTATTTATCATCTCTAACCGCTGGAATAAAACAGAATACTAATTCTTCAAGCATGTAAATATGTGGTCAGGACTTTTGTTTAAATGTCAAAGGAAACCCAAACTGCTATTGAAAAAACAGCCCTTCTTTGGAAGCTTCTAAAATACTGTTCACTAATTTCTACCAATTTCGACTATTTTGCAGAGTTTTAGTACTATGAGAATACCAATCCCAGCCCATACACTCCAGTACTGTGTACTCACAACTAACAACATAAAATCATCAATAATTCATACTTATAATTTATTCATTTATGACCTTAACGTTGTTGTCTGGAAGAAGACATAAGATTATCCAGTCTCAGAGAATATACGTTTATTTTCCCTGTGTGCTCAGCTTTCATATTATGAACATGAGCAGCAACAGTAAGCGTCAATGCTTAACGATAAAACATGTTTTTAAGAAGCATATTTAAAAAGTAAACTACACACATGCTTTTCCTGACACTTTTAGACACTGCATTCAGAAATCACACACTGAGGTTAATGTATAAATGTATAAGCCTTCTGTAAAGGTCGAGTATCATGGAGCCTATGAACACGCATGCAGTGCATTTACACAAATGGTTAGGCGCCACCATTCTGTGGCTCTACAACCCAACACCCATGAAGCCCAGATCAAAAAAAATAACACACCTTAAAGATGAGAGCTTAATAAACCTAAAAGTACACAAAAAAGAATGCCAAATAAACTGAGAGGCAATCAAAAAAGACAAGAGTCCCCATAAAAACATTAACTTACCTCAGGTGGTAGCTCAGGAGAGTTTTTGTCCTCCAGGTGTTCCTCGTTCTGCTGATTATCTTCATCAGGATCAGGTTGAAGCTACAAAGGAGACAGGGGATAAGTCAGAAACACACACGCTTGAACATCAACAATATGAGCTATAATTAAAGTTTTTAATACTGATATATTTAATCAAACTATTTGATCAATATTTAGAATACTTATGGGGATCCAATGTCAGCCCCTTTGTTCTTATAAATACTGGTAATCACACACCATTTCTTTATCCAGTAATATGTGTCTTCTTTGTTGAGAGAGAAGGTCAACAAGGTGCCATTGATATAAAGATTTGTCCCAGGCTGAGGGTTGCCTTTCTTATTTTTTCCAGAAGAGGTCACTCTCAAATAATTTTCCAGGGTCACCGTGTGATGTAGGACATTGATGACACTACAAATCCCCGGGCGTGCTGAGAGCCCGCTCTGTCACATCATCCTGCAGCTTTTTGTCCACAGATCATTACTTCACTGTGAACATTGTGGCTGTGGCTGATTTAAATACACTCAGCCTCTCTGCTGTAAAATGGATGGAGTTGTGGGGGGAAATCAATGCTTTCTTCACCTGGCTAGTAATTGCTTTAGTTCTCCATAGAGTCATTTGCAACATAGTGTTCCTCATTTGTCAGAGCCCATGGAGCGGTGGAGCCAAACTGCCCCCCGCGGTATTTGAGATTCATTGACATTCAAGGGCCCAGCGTGCACCGCTTCTTCATAAACCCACTGACATGTTAAATGAGGTAGATGTTTAAATGTTTCATTTATCTCTGTGTGGATGGACACAGTGGCTCAGGCCGGTGGGCAGCAGGGTCTGTATTTAAAAACACCTTCATTGTCCTCTGCGAGAGTCCCCATCAAACATGGCTAAGTAGGTAAATGTGATTGAGAATTGATCCGGGTTTAGATTTTGCCCCCATTCGTTCACCGGGAGGACAGTGAGAAGAGTTAAAATGTCCTCAGGGAGAAACCCTGCCCCCCATGCCCCCTGATGCTGGGATGACTTTTCATTCACTCAGTTATCTGAAAAATATTTTCCATGGCACACTTTCCATTTTCATTCATGACCTTCAGACTCCAGCAGGGCAACAGCACCACTCAATGGACAAGAGAGAACAGGACAACCAGTGTTGGCTGTGATTTCCCCCGATAGTGTGCCGTGCCATATTACGGTCGGTTGATGCCAAACATTTCCACAAACAACGTTTTTTGTTGAATTCATTTATTCATACGTTTTTTTTTATTCTCTTGTTTAGAAACAATGGTTCCATTTTTACTCCTCAGCTCCATTTGGGGCCACTCGGCACCAAGCCGAGGGCTCATGTCAAAGTCACTCATTCACTCCTATGTCTTTTTTGTCTCTCTCATACACACATATTTACACACACACACACTGTTCTCCAGCAAGCAGCATCCACACAGGATTTTGGTGGCACTGTATAGATAGTGTATTATAGCAACACCATAGAAACATTGCTTCCGGCTGGAAAAAAAAAACACAAGGCAGTGCCATGACAGAGCAAGCTCTAATCTGCTATTGCTTTTGTAGAACGCTGTGTAGAAAGTTCACATTTCAGCATATCAATATGATAGGATGACCCTGAAAAGCTATGGTGGATCTGCTGGCACGGCACACAAAGAGTCATGATGGGCTCCAAAAGTCACATTTAGGAGCCCAGCCTGCACGATATATATATATCTATAGTGCAGATACACAGGTACATCCATGCACACGCCCACACATGCAAATTGTCAAACAAGCTTCCCAGAAGCAGTGAAATGGTCTCATGTCTTAGACATTGTATAAAATGACGAAGAAAAATAAGCAACAGTGATACCATATACAGAGGTATAATGATAATATACAATAATAACTTTAAAATAACATTTCATTTTGATAAGATTAACACCGAAAATAGTGAGTCAACAGTGATAGCCAACACGATGTATCGATAACAGGGTTAAAGCAAATGTATGGATCCTCTCTCTGCGATCCACATCCCCTGTGTGGTTGATTTTCCTGAAACTGGCGCACATTTCACAATGTAGTGTTCTCATGTAGCCATATTGTACTGATGTAGGTCATTCCTATGGAGGAGTTTTTGTATCTTCACAGTATCTGTAGAAGCCTCTATAATAATTAAGTGCATGCTATATGCATGGATATGTGAGGAAGTCCAGTTTTTCTTCATAAATTAATATTTTTTTCTATGATCCTCATTACATATAGTGGAGTTGTTTTGGTGTCCTTTTTTATTCTAAAAATAGGAATTGATTAAATATAATATGATCTGTGTTTCAGGTCTATTAGATAAAGTGTCTGGGAGGAGAAATTGTTATGAACAGCTTCTGCCAAAATGTCATATATAGCCCAGACAGGCCATGTGGCACTTGAGATACATTTCTTAAAATAATCCAATAAAAGTATTCTACTGTAACTTTTATGCCATCTTTGATTATAAATGATTATAAAATCGGATATAATTTTGTTAAGTTACGTCATCTATTCCAATAAGTCGCGGAGTCAATGCTAAATGTTTCCAATCTTTTGCAAAATACTGCAGTTGAAGAATGGATATTAATAATATTCACTGTCTACACGACCATAGCCTTCCAAAACCTGCCCACAATGAAGAGCCAATTATAAAAGATAATAAGATCATTTTTGTCAATGATATATAAAAAATAATTAAGAGCCAATTATATAACATACCATAATAAGATCATTTGTTCTATGGTATAAAAAAAAAAGCTTGGGAAAATAAATTAAAGAGATCTACGTCCAAAGATGCTTATAGAGACATACGTTAAAAAAGGAAACACTCTTCTCTGTGTGTGAATGACTGTAACTCATCAGTACAGTATGGTAC
Source organism: Colistium nudipinnis (assembly GCA_016785305.1). Lineage (NCBI taxonomy): Eukaryota > Metazoa > Chordata > Actinopteri > Pleuronectiformes > Rhombosoleidae > Colistium > Colistium nudipinnis. The sequence goes on from JAFBJU010001076.1 coordinate 218,227, forward strand.
AAGCTCAGTGTAGCTCAGCAGCATGTAAAGACACCGAAGTCTGGCTCACTCCTGGTTCTCCGACCAAGTTGCTCTTACATCGTGACCCAGGATGAAGCTGGTGTCCTGGGCGTCAGATCTTGGCCTTGGGGCTGGTGCTGGTCTGATCTGGATTGTGAAAAGAGGAGCGGATCCTCTGGGCCTCGTTAACACACAGGTGACCGTATGCCTTGTTGTACCAATCAGGGGATCTACCTCTGTAACAACAATAGCAAACATTTCACATTATTAATTGCAGTGTGGATTAAAAGCTTCATCATGAGGACACTTGAAGTCCAGCCCCACACCTGAGGTCCACTCTGGAGATATGCGTGAGCCTGGTCCTCTCCGTCCCACAGGGCTCCAGGAGGTACTGGCACTCCAGCACCACCCCCCTCACCGCTCCCAGGCGCGGGCTGTCGTCATGTTCGATGGACACGCACACCAGCGCGCACGAGCCTTTGCACAGGTCAGTACGCCACGATCTGAGGGACGAAGAAAGTCACAAAATATAATCTGATGTATTGTTTGGAAAAAAAACTACTCATTAGGACTGCACCTCATAATATATGTTTATTTATAATGTTGGCGCACAAAGATATGCCTTTTTTGGTGTAAAAAACTGCCAAAAACTCAAAAAATAATTTTGTAAATTAAATTGGATAGTTTTATACTGTAAAAAGCAATAAAATCACTCAAATCTTTCCGTATTTTAGGGAATATTTGCACAGCTTGCGCATGTAATTACTGCTGCTCATTATTTTCACGCATCATTTGGTATGGGCATGATGATCGCTCACAGTATCTTACTGCCGAATAATAAACAGCTCTATTAGGTGGCGACAGAATGCAAATGAGTGTCAGTCATCCTGACCTTAGTACCACATAGTCACAGTTGGGTTGAGGTGCCATGTTAGAGCAGGAGTACTGGTAGACGTCGGTCTGTTTATCCAGCGTCTCCAGGAACTTCTCCTGCAGCAGGTCCCTCTGCCACAGCCGACGCTCCCTCAGCAGCCGCTGCAGAACCTCACCGGGAGGCGCGCACACCTCCACGCACACCCGCCACTGCCTCAGAGGGTTACCGTCGCCCACCTTACACAACACACAATGTGTGACATGAGTTTTTGCCTTATTTTATAGTATTAATTAAAACTTGAATATTAATGATCAATTTCATTTCATTTTGGCTCACAAAAACTTGACTTGGGGCTGATAATGTCTTGTACTTTTGTGCGACACACTTGAAGAAACTCTTGATGAAAAGAATCATTTGTTTCTCTGATATTCATGATGATATTCCTGTGATTGAATACCTTTTTAAAGGCCAGTTCTGTTTGGTCAGCGGTGGAGCGCGACACCCAGCCTTTGCTCTTATCTTTGGCTTCTTTCAGGAGGTTCTGGATCAGGCCTTCTAAGTGCGCGGGATAGGATCCTTCCTCATCCTCCTCTTCTTCGTCTTCGTCCACGTCTTCCTCGTGAGCCTTGCACAGCTCGTCCAGCGGCGGCACCAGCAGCTCGGCCTCCATGTAGGAATTGCGAGACTGGGTCACCATCTCCTCTGGGATCTGGGGAACAGTGCAGAAATGGTGCATTAAATCACAGCAAACCAGCTCAGGCTGAAATATGACCGTGTCTGAAGCTGAAAATACACAGATACAACAGAGTGCAGCAACAGCATTTAAACCGAAACCACAGAGATTCAAAAACACGTCGTGCATACACTTTGTACAACACTGGACGTTTTAATATCCTGTCCTCCAGCTTTTAAATATTTTCCTCTGGCAAAAACAGAACACATAGAAGTCTTCGGAGTACAGTAAGAGAACAGTCCAGTATCCTCTGTTGTTGGTAAAGAAGAGTCCGCCTTTTGTGCTGAAAACTCCTCAAACCAGGTTAAACTAAAACACACACGGTAATCAGGCCTGTTTTTTTTTCCCATGGTCCCCGAGGAGATCTTCACCGACAGCAGCAGGACAGGCTCTACACGCCGACAGTCAATGTAATGATGATACATGGTTTTCGAATTGAGCTCATTAAACACCATTATACAGCGTCCTTGGCCAAGGCATCAGGGGAAACTTCACTCTGCTTCATGTAGTATGTAAGCATGACATGGTCATGCATTATTTCATGTGAACACAATGAATTGTGCAAATTCTATCAGTCATTTGTTCATATTTAGCTGTTTAGCGGAAACATAGAACAACAAAGAACCTGCCGTAAATCTTAAATCCTGACCTGAAACAGACGCTGGCACTCGATGATCATGTGTGCCAGGCCCTGAGTGGCGGCCAGGTTCTCATTCAGGTCTTTTTGGTCGGGTCGGCCTGTGGTGTACTTCCTCTGGATTGACCTTGAGGATTTGAGATTATGCAGAATAAGCAGAACATTAATCATAAGAATGCATTTCACATGGGAGAAGCTGGAGATTGTCATGTTGAAATTACAGAGAGCAGTGTTCATATTATCTGACATTTCAAAGACTAAAACTAACGTTATCCATAGTTTTACTCCTAAAAGCCACATTTAAAGATGACTAAAGGCAGGTGTAGGGTGCTTTTGTTATAATCACAGACTTTAATCACTGGGTTTTTTAATGGCATCATCAGTTAGATTGTGCACCTGGGTGACAGCGTGTCGTTCTTCAGGATGCTGAGATGGAAGAGCGAGGGTCCCAGACAAACGGCCAGGTTCATCGGCGTCATCTGGTTCTCCTCCACCAAGGAAGTGACGTCGCGCAGGAAGCACAGCAACGTCTGCAGAACCTCCCTGTTCTCGTCCGGCATCAACAAAATGGCCGCTCTGACGGCCTGCAGCCTCTGCTCCTTCGGGACGTCTACAGAAAGAGAAATGGGATGATTGATCAAGGGAAGGTCAAAGGTCCCAAACACAAGACAATGTTTGATGGATGACTATCCAGACAGAGATCAGCAGAGAGGTTGTATTTATGGGGTATGCAACACCCAATATATCTTGCTGTCACTCATGCATATTTCCAACATAGGATCAAACACACACTAAGAATTTAAAACGCACACTAGTCAAATATTGTTTTGGTCAGATTTAGCTAATGATGCCTTGAGTTCAGTTGCAGCATTTCACACACAATGAAAAATATTGCTATGAAGCAAAATAAGAATATCACATTTTCATTGTTGATCAGACTTTAAAGATGTGTGTAACTTATATCAAGTGTGAGTGGGCTGCGTTGTGACAGCTTCCATATTTTGTGCAAAAGCTGAGGAGGTGTCACAGGGTTCACAGCTGCAGGGCGACTTACACTGGTAAATATGCAGGAAGGTCTCCCCCAGCTTGCTGGTTAGCAGAGGCTCCGGCAGGTCTCTGAAGAACTGTTTGACCATGTCGGCCACGTCGTACGCCGACTGGTCCTCGTAGTTCACATAGTCCGGGGACAGCTCACACTGCTGCCTCAGAGCCTGAATACGAGACTTCACGCCAGATTTACGGAACAGACCCACCTGAGAAAGGGGGACGACGAGGCCAGCAGATAGAAATCGTTAAAAACCAACACTCGTCTGATGAGGAGAACAAAATGAACAGACTCCAGTTTTCTAACCTGGTCCAGACACTGGGCCCGGAGGTGGCTGAGGGCCTGCTGTAAACACAGAGGGAGCGGGAACCCACAGCGCTGGGCGTGCACGATGAGGGGGACGCCAAACACGCTCTTCTCTTTATAGTCCGGCACCTTGATGCGCTTCATAAACTTGGGCACAGACCTGGGAGCGATAGACAGAGGAGTGTGTGAAGAACGAGCGGTCTGTGCCGTTATTATTTATCTCTCCATGCTGATGAACAGCATATTGGGGAAAATACATTTGAACAGACATGGCCATTAACGACACAAGGATGTGCTTGTGTTGCCCAAATTGGCTTGGAAGATAATAATAATACTACACAAACTTTGTTGATGACGTTTATATGAGGAAAAAACACAACACATAAATTAAAGAAACATTGGGACAAGTTTATACTTTTGAAAAAGTGCAGTGCAGACAATACGAGCTCATAGACAATTGGCCTTTGGATTGGGTGGTATACTCACCATGTCCAGCCGTGTTTATTGGACATGGAGTATTTCTCCATGATGGCAGTGAGGCGGAGCAGCGAGAACTTCTGCAGCAGGCTGAGCTGGCCGGCTGATTGGCTGCTGATCTGCAGCGAGGATGCCGGCTGGTTGAGATGATCTGAGGTTCTGAAACTGGGCCATCTTAGTCTGTGGATGGAGAGAAAATGAATTAGTAAAGAGTTCAGCTTTCTCCTTGGCTTATTTATGTTGGTCAAAGACAATACAATATTGCTGCAGCTATATTTGCATGTTTTAAATGTTACTTTTATAAAAACAGTGTCACATGAGCCCAAATTGATCAAAAACCCCGATTATTTTTCCAGCCGCCCACCGTGGTCTGGTCAGCGAGGCCCCCACTCCAGAGTCCCGCCTCTCCCGACAGGTCCCCGTGGAGTCCGTGTCATTCAGGGAGACGCCGTCTCTCTCCCCTTCGCAGGGGCTGGTCCGGCCCTCCCTGTCCTCCTCCCCCGCCTCGCCCTCCGGCAGCACGCTGCGGCTCCAGTGGTCCACGATTTGCTGCAGACCGCTGACGTGCTGGATGATGTCGTCCAGGTGCGGGAACAGGTTGTCCTCCTTCTCCAGGTCCAGCAGGTCTCCCGTGCTGGCGTACAGGTGTGAGCCTGGCACGTTGTCATAGACGCTCACCCTGCTGCCCCGCGGGGCTCCCGGACACAGGGGCTTGGACAGAGGCTTATCGGACCAGGGCTGCACCGGCCCGTTGCTGGGCGGAGAGGGTCGGGCTTTGGAAGGGCGGCCATTGTTCCCGTGGTCGCCCGGGGAAGGCGCCAGGCTCTCTATGGACAGAGCTTTCGGGAAGGTGCCAGGTTTATGGTCTTTGGGGATGTGGATGAGGAGGTTTTCGTAGGAGTGAAACTGGTTTCGGCCAAACTGGTTCTGCCCTTCAGTCCTCTTGCCCTGAGACAGCAGCTCCATGTCCTCCAGGTACATGCTGCTCCTCTTGTTGGCCGCGCGGGGTTTCCTGCCAGCTGACTCCTTCAGGTTGGGCGCTAACACCGTCTCTCTGCTGGGACTCACACTCAGCATGGACTGGTCTGTACACTCATTGGTGGGAGAACCAGCGGACGCCTCACCGTCAGTGTGTTCAGGACTGTCTTCTAACTGGTTGATGGGAGTGCACTGGAGCACTTGCAGAGCCTGAGGCTCCTCCCCCTGTAGCACTGGCCCACTGATGACCAGCGGCGGCCTGCGACTTGAGCTTTTCCGACGGGTCGAAGGCCCCCACGTGCGCATGATCTCCATCCGACGCAGAAACTCTTTGGCTTTGCTCCGCCCTCCTTGCCCGTGGCGGCCGCTCTTGATTGGCAGGGAGTTGTAATGCGGCAGATCTCCGGGTGGCTGGTAGGAAGCGGACAGGGACGCCATGGAGATGGAGTCGGGCAGGGCGGAGGCCGAGTCTTCGGAGTGCAGCGAGGAGATTTCTGCGATCTCCTGCTCGCTGAGGTCGGTCAGGACGCTCTCGCTGCTCACCGTGCTGCGCAGACCCTCGCACGGACCCGTCGGGCTGATGTCATTGGTGCCGTCCAGCAGGAAGTCCTGCAGGCGAGACCAACGTCGGCTGCTCCACTCGAACGTCCAGCGTTTACTGATGGCCAATGGGTCATCTTCATCAGAGTCATCGCCCTGTGGGAGAACCGAGGAGGCATAAAGGTGGGAGTCGAAAAAATCTATTCTTAACACAAAACATTGACTTACTTTCTTCTTGGGGTGGCTGACGTCCAGTTTCATGGAGGCGCACTTGTTGAGAGTATTTAGACGTCTGCAACAGACACAGTCAGGCGATCACGAAGGAGCTGGTATAGGATGGATAAAGTCTGTCTACATGCTCAGTGTTTGTTTCCCCTCTGCATTATACGGCTCACATCCAACCTATGAGCCTTCTTTTCGCTGCCACCTCTGTCTTTCATTCTGCAGTTTGTTATTCCTTCATTTCCACCTTTGATCTTCTTTCCGGACTCTGTCACACCCTCCTCTCCTCCTTCTGCCTCCCCTCTCCATCTCTGGCATCTCTCTCCGCTGGGACTCATCATAACTACATCTCCCCCCACCCCAAAAAAACCCAGCCGACTCCTCCCCCATGCTTACTTTTCTCCTCCCTTCATCTGTCACCCATTCCACCCCCCCTTCCACTTCCATACTCTGGAGATCTGGGAGCAGCCCCCTTACCAAAAACATTCTCTTTGCAGTCTGTCCCCCCCCCCCCCTCTACATCTCAGGGGACGTGAGCAGCAGCTGGATAGAAGAGTGTTGTCTGCATTGGTGCCTTTCAAGTTGGGATCATTAAAAACATGTTTTTGGGGGCTGGTGACCTCTGTCGTTTGAGAGATGTTAGCCTCTCATGGAAACAATGGGAAATCCCTGTTTCTCAGTCCTCTCATACAAAGTGGCGGACAAGAGATGACTTGTTTCTCCATATATACGCCAGTAAAATACCAATAGGAAGCAGAAAGCTGTAATATCCTCTGTTTCTTCTGCTGAAAAAGTAAATACGTAAGTTGGAAGATGCACAGAGGGAGCCATTATTGTCTCCAAACCATATTCTTACAGATTTCGAATGCTACGCTCCATACAACTCGTATTATTGCAGGCACGAGCCTATAATCTAAAATAAAAACAGCTCTTTAAAATGTAGGCCTAAATTTAAAAGGATGTTCCCGGACAAGAGAGACCTCATTAGCTGTGTTTTACAGCTCCAGAGACAGAACTCAAGGGGGCCTGATGTGTATTCTCTCGCAATATATCCGTCAGGAGTCACTAACGCTATAATTACCACACCCTCCACCCTCATACACATTGGGGAGGCAGGGGGGCTGAACGGATAAGGATTAGGAGGGGAGTATGCTGGTGCATGCAGGGAAAAGTTCAATAAAGGAGTGAGAGATTTGAAATAGGAAGATCTCAGAGGTGTGAAAAGATACTCAACACACGCACACACACACACACACACACACACACACACACACACACACTCAAAGCCATCTGGTGGAGTGCACCGGCTTCACTCCTTTCTGGTTACCCTCACCCCTCAACCACTCCCCGCCTCGCCCCCCGAGGGCCTCCGCTCTTTGAATGGGAGATCAGAGAGTGGCAGAGGGGAGAGGGGAGGGGGGGGGGGAATCAAAGGCTGGGTGTCTGCGCGGGAGTTCGTTAAGGGTCAGGGTCGGACAACCAATGATTAGTGGTTAGCAGCAGGCCGCGGGGACGAGTCAGAGCACAGAACCAGCGGGAGCAGAGAAGGTTTCAGGAACTTTAATGGTGGTAAGTATGCCCCGAAATGGACAGGAGGACGATGAGAGGGTCTGCATGAGTGTGCATGTTGGTCCTCACCGACATAGAGGCTCCACCAGATCCCGGTCCAGGAAGTCATGGTCCCTTTTCACTGAGGAAATGTCAATTGGAAACTGGGAATCTAAAAGTCAGGGAGGAGGGAGAAGATAAAAGAGAGAACGAGAGACGGATATTTGTTATTTACGGAGTGGCAGGAGAAGGCACATGGCAGTTTTCTATCCTGCTTTGCATTTTTTACTTTGACTGAAGTCGGTGATGCATGGCACAACAGCTGCCGCTACAGTTGACACCTGTCATTGGTGTCTGAAGTTTACAGAATACACAAACATTTTCAGATCCAAGAATAACTTGGATTCCACACAATGCCAAAATGACTCAAGCCTTTTCTTTGGGTGATTCTCGGTGTGTGGTGGCAGACTGGAGGCATCATGCAGCCCGGAAGTCGCCACAGAGTCGCAGAGGCCGCGTCCATAACCTGACATTACTGGAGCTCACACAGTTATCTGAGATGTGCAGTGTGTGCGTGTTTTGTGTGTGTGTGTGTGTGTGTGAGCCTGCTGGATTTTAAGAGCGCCTTCTTAGATTACTGGGGACATTTCCTGTTTGTGTCTCAACTGTACGGGGGCCAGATTGGTCATCACGTGAATGAATGGCCATCGTTTTTGTGGAAGGAGAGTAAGAAGGAATACAAAGAGTCTGTGTGAAAAAAGAAAATGAGACAGGAAGAAAGAAATACTAAGAAAATACAGGACTGACAGAAAAGCAGTGGGCGAGTGGAGGGCAGAGGAGAGGGAGAAAGGTGGAGGAGAGAAAGAGAAGCTGTGAGAGTCCCAGCAGTGACAACAAGGCCTTTCCCATGACCCGTCCCACTGGACAGGAACTGAAGCCTGGAAATAGAATGCAGACGGGGGGATATGAAGATGGAGGGATGGCAGAAAGAGAAAAGAGGAACAGATGGATGGAAAATTAATAAGACGGAGAGACAGAGAAAACTAGAAGCAGTGAATGAACAAGGGGAAGGATTTGAAGAGGCCAATGGGTCAAATCTGGACTTTGGTTCCTCTGTGTGCTCATGCCTCGCTGTGCGTGCACATGTGTGTGTGTGTGTCTGTGTGCGTTACCTTCATAAAGCTGCGCGTACTGTGGAAATCCTGCTGCTCTAAGCCAGTCGCAAGCCTCCTTAGCCTCAATCTCTGTAAAGCAACAATTAAGCAGAAAGGCATGTTAATTACTAATGAAATATTGAACTATTTTGTAACACAAAAACCTAAGTTATAAGACTATGTAAATGGCCTAATAACAAATATCATGTTAATGGAGAAAGTCCAAATGATTTGCTCTTTAGAATAAACGCCAACAACAGACAAAATAAGAGTAAGAGTTAACAAATGAAATAAAGGACTCAACACCTTTTTATTTCCCTGATCCACCCCTTTTTTCAGAACACAGTGGAAAAATCTCAGAGGATGACATTTTCCTCTGGGAATTCACTGGAATGATGATATCGGAAAAAGCTGGAAGTGAGCCATAAAGTGAGGCAAAGTAAACCGTTACACACTTACATTTTACATTACAAGTACTTTTTAATGGATATAAACTCAGATAAAGCATCAGTGAGGTTTCAGCTGCTGATGCATAAATTTAACAAACCACCACACCCCATTAGCCGCTGCCGCCAGCTTCACCAGACGTTTTACAGGCGTTTTTTTACTGCTTTTTTCCGCTTGCATACGTATCGCTCTGCTTTACTGGCAGCCTTTAAAATGCAAATGTATGTAAACACCTACGTGGAACATCATTCCACTATGCCTTTATGTAGATATTTTGTGTTGACAAAGGCAGTTGAAGGATCTTGATGTATCTTAATGTAAATATGTTTACCATATGAACAGAGGCACCCATTCTAAGAAACACACCGATATACAGTATGAACATATTTAAATGTGTAAAAAAAAAATATAATTATGTATTGACATAGCAAGGATGAAAAGACCAGGTTAAGGACAATAAAATAAGATCAGAAATTGTCATATTACTGTAGTTTGAAAAGTACAAAATAATAAGTTATATGATCATTAAAAACAACATATTATATGATAATTTATAATAATATCTTGCACAATATTATCCCTCTCACTCTCATCAGATAAAGAAATACAGCGAGGTTTTTCCTGCATTTTCCTTCCACCACAGTGGCTGCTCTGGTCCCATACCAGTAGCCCACTCATTCCCTCTCCCTGCTCTCATTCATTGGTGTGAAGGTGCCGGCAGTGGATGGAAGAGGCAGCGCGGAAAACACACAGGGGACAAAGTTCAGCGTGGCAATAAAAAAGATTCCCAGTCCACCATCGCACATGAGAACGGGAGCAGGAAACGATCACCGCAGTCCAGCAATTACATCCCTCCGCCAAACATTCTCAGCATAGCTGCACGGGCTCAATCACATGCGAAGCGAGGGACGTGAGGTTAGATCATGAAAAAAAAAATATATATATATACTGTAAATAGACGAGGCAGAAAACCCGGAGAAGTGAAAACTTACTCAGAGCCTTCATGGTGCAGATGATGACATGCTGCTATTTCACTCTCTGCTCTGCTCAGACTGAAGTTTCCTCTCCATCCCGATCACACATCCATCCTCTCTGCAGCGCTCTCCCTCTCTCTCTCTCTCTCTCTCTCTCTCTCTCTCTCCTCTCCCAGCCGTGCGTTTACAGCTCTGCCTCCCTCCACCAGCCTTGCCCCACACAGGCGTTCTCTTCCCTCTAATTTACTTTTTCGGCCTCCTCTGTGTCACACTTTCTGCTTTGTTAGGAACCACGTACAATATCTCTCTCTATTATTTTTTTTAACGCCCTTTCTTCATTTTTATGCTACATGCTTGACTCCTTACTTCTCATGACCATGACTTTCCTTATACTCAATATAACTTTACATGACTTCCATAATTTCTTTCAGCCTTTCCTGGATGGTTAAATCATTTCCCCCTTTTCTTTACATTTTTCCTCGGCACTCCCTCACACACTGTCCTTCATCCAAAATCTCCCCCCCAAAAAGCATCCTCCTCCTTTCCTCCACTTTGTTCCGACAGAGCTCTTTGTTGAACATCTTCTTTGTTGTCCACTCTCATCCGAGGAGGAGATGTCTTAATGTCAGCTGGCGTGTGCAGGAGCCAGCCCCGAGGAAACAGGCCGACGGTGGGGTGACACTAACTCCCCATGTCAGCGAGCAAGGAGACAATGTCCTTCTCTTCTATCTAGGAGTCTACTGGACAATACTGCTGAGCAGATCGACGTGTATGCACACACACGCACACACACACGCATGCGCAAAGCCTCACAGATGTTTAGACCAGTACAGATGTTGCCCCCAGTGAGTCAGAGAATGCAAAAGGGATGAGACAGGCAGACAGCTGGGGTGGGGAGGGCAGCTGAGATGTTCAGAGCCTGTGAGAAAACCGCAGGCCGGAAGACCAACCACATCACATCACATCTTTACTGTGAAAGGTTAATCATCCTGACCATTCCAGAATATCACACCATTTTCTTTGGATTTGTTGACATTGAAAAGTTCTTGCAAACTGTAAATCTGATATCAGATTCTTAAATGTACCGTTACCGCAGGGTGGGGTCAAAAAGGACATAAAGTCAAGAAAAATACTGCCTCCCAGTGTTTTCAAAATCTCCATTTCCCCCAAACTGCTTTAAAAGAATAATTAAGATCAACACATCATTTCCTCCAAGTGGAAATACAAAACTAAGAACCTAATTCAAAAATAAATAAAATATCATAGAAAGTCCTTCTGTTACATAGAGCCACCAAATTCCCATCTACAAATTGCTTTAACCCCGATCAGAGCCAATGTGGTCCCCAGATTAAGTTAAAAAAAAACAACAACCCAAGATTGTGTACTTCATTACAGCACTTGTGCATGGGTAATTGGTGATACTTCTTTTTGTGAGTGCCCAAAATGCGCCAAGTGGCAAAGCCTCCGTCATTGGGGGAACAATGCGCTGCTATTCATCTGTGCAGAATTTAATCAAGAGATTAATTAGTACACAACCGCGTTATTAGTGGAACACAACAACACACACATTCGCAGGGGTCAGACGGAGCTAATCCAAGCTGCCCACTGTGCTCGTCCCCCTTCGCTCTATTCCATGGCGCTGCGCTCATGCTGGGTAGCATATATGACAACATCCAGCAAGCCCCCAGATCAACAGCAGGGAGGGCGGACAGATGGTGTGTGTGTGTGTGTGTGTGTGTGTGTGTGTTACATAATACACATCATGAAAGCATCTCAGTGTCCTGAACATGCACCTTTGCTCGTCCTGTGGATTCTCATTTCCTCCCCTTGATTCTCTGACAACCCTTTCCCTCCGTGTTTTGTCTGCGCCTCGCTGGGTCTCCAGGACCCCAAAGTGCCTGGGATGACATCACTTCCTGCTCTGAATTTCCCATGTGTCCAGATCGGCATGTGAGCTAATAACAGCCACAGGAAGCCCCCTCGGACTCAACATGTCAGTGGGATAATTGTACCCGAGGCACACTAATGGATAATGACAGCGTGTTTAACAGAGAGTTGAACTAGAGACTATTTACTTAGGTTTTGGAAAGGCAAATTTCAAAGTTGCTTATTTTAATGGGTCACTTCAGTCAGAGGCAATTAGATTACTGGAAGAGATCAACAGCAAAGATCCGGGCCAGAGAAGACACAACTTACAGTATCGGCACGAAGTGAGTCATAGACCTTTGACTAGACTACACTCACACACACACACAACACACAGACACAGACACACAAAAACATACACACACAGGATGCCTGGAAAGCCGCCATATTCCCACATAAGCTAAACCACTTAGTCCTTCATGTTAAAAGGTCACAAAGAAAAAAAAGTAGTGAAGAAGGCAGAGGAGAAGTGATGGGAGAGGAAGAGGAGGGGGCGGGAGGGGGGGGGGGATGTCTTTGGTGATGTTTTGCCCTCAGGAATTTACAGTAAAGCAGACCCTGGCATTCCATCAGCGCAGGTTTGAAATGTGACGGGTCCTGGTGCGACAGCTGTAACCGAGCAGATGAGCATAATTATTAACAGCGCCGGGGTTATGTTTGTGTATTGTGTAATGTATGTTATGTACATTATGTATGTGATTTGAACTACCGCAACCACAGAGGTGGGATATGACGAGATGGGATGGGACAACGCTGGAGTGTGATTCAGTTGTGTGTTGGGTTAGGGTCCTTCTTTCCTCCAGCAGATGGTGTTAAAGCAATGTGCGACCGCAGTGTGTTTATATTTCTGTCAGATTCTCACAGTTATTGTAAGTTGCCTAGATGGAAAAGATCCACTGCCTTTTCACACAAAAAACGCTTCCATTCAGGTTTACTACAGACGGGGGAAAAAATGCTCACCAGATTGCCTGAAAACTTTCAGACCAAGTTGTAAACCAGTGTTCTCCATCACGGAGAGGCATACACAATAATTGTATAGACTCTATACCATTTTTTGCTATACCATAGAGTATATACCATGTGGAAACTGATTTCCATTTAAATCTTGGCATGGTGCATTGGCTCACTGGCATATTTACTACTCTGGGAAATAGTTAATGAAACTTGTATCACATGTGTTTTTGCTGTTATAAGACAAGTCAAAATGGCCACCTTGTTTTAATTCTTTGCAGCTGAGAGCTGCTCCTCAGTTTCCCTTTGCCTCATGGGAGAACAGCGCTCATCAACGCGACGGTCCTGAATCTGTTTTCCGGACTGTGCACTGAAAACCTGCTTAGTTTTAGTATTTACTTTTGATTTGGGACCCTGCATATATTGGTTCAGTTCCACCAACCAAAACGTTCCACCAACAATAATTTCCCCTGAACGTCACAGGCACTTTCCTCAAGTGGCTCCAGCACATTGTGATTTGCGTTCTCAACAGCAGGCCCAAAAACTCTGGGAGATTGAACAAAAATATTGGCTGATGGGCAAAAAACTTCAAATTATTTGTATAATAAATAGCTCAAAAGTAAATGGAAAACAACACCTGGATTTTGTCTTCAGTCCATTGGTCATAAAGCAAAATGAGTGGCAGCAGTGTTAGATACGGCCAATTCTTTCCTTTTGACCATAAATACTTTGGCTGCTTTAAATTATGGACCATACTGAGACCATGTGTTTATTTATATAAATCTAAATGTTAGGGGGAGGCAACGTGCAGTGAGATATGTGAATGAAAAATGACTGCTTTCAATTGGAATCAGATGTAGGTTACCGAGGCCTTATTTTTTATTTTGGTCTGTCAGGCATTCGACCAGCTGCTTTGAAGTGGAATGCAACAAGGGTGTGTGTGTGTGTGTGTGTGTGTGTGAGAGAGAGAGAGAGAGATAGAGCGAGTATACAGTAATTGCACAGGAAGAGACGGAGAGTGAGAGAAAGTTAAATAAGTGATAGTGTATCACAGAGCACAGGCATAAACTTGCTCCTCCATCCACATTCCTCACCTGCCATAACTGTCAGGGATCACTTGGGTTGGAGAGTAAGACACCTCACACAAGATTTCACATGTTCCTGCACCTTCATCAGACCACAGTCACAGAGGTCAATCAAAACACAACACACACAATCTAACCGTAGTCATGAAAACAACCTCAGCACACAACAGTAGCCCCCCCAAAGAATCTCCTCTGCTGTGACAATTTCAGGAACTCCGGGATGTTCCGTTTACTCCCCGGGAAACATGAGTCATGTGACAGGAAGTGGAGGAAGTAACCATGGAATACAAAGCTGAGGAACGTGGGTTGGGGAGCCAGAGACAAAAACAATAACACCACACTCCTTCAGAGCTTGTTATGACTTCTCGGAGATTTATGAAAGACATTTTTGGATGCAAAAAGGCCTCCATATGTCCAACTGAGCAAAACCCGAAGGAAGCGGGAGTACTGGTAAGTGTGCGTAAGCGCCCGCCAAAGCAGCATACTATGATGAAAGAGAGGATTACATTTTTCACTTCCCAAATGCATGTCTATTCATTGCTAGTGTTGCGAAAACAGGACACTAAAAAAAATAAATTGAAAAAATGAGGAGGACAGATGCTCACATCTAAAAATCTTCTGTCTTATATTTTAAAACAAGCAATTTGTCTTCATCAAAGCTTCTACTGTTCGTATCTGCACACATATTTCTTAGCCATCTCGGAATGGACAAGCAGATGAGGGTAAGGCAATCAGATTTTTGTATAGTGGACAATATTGATGATGTGTGTTGTATATTCTTCAAGCTAATTGTAGAAACCTTGAGGTTTGGTCACATTTGCACTCGTTCTTCCCAAATACCATAAATCCATTCTGTGTTCACAAACCCCCACAGTGAGGGCTGTGTTGCCTGGTGAAATTATATCACATTTCTCTATCAAAGGGGCTCTTTCATGCACGGTGGATTTATACAAAAAAAAAACAGCACTAAATGTCAGCACGTGGTGACTGTGGTTGTGCAATCTAGGGTCAGATATTCCTTAAAACAAACGTATCTCAAAACTTTTTTCAGAGAATGGTCCACAAGCCAAAAAGTGAATGGTATTATTAACTGAGAGAGTTGAAAATCTTGTCTAAATATGATAAAAGCGACACATGATGGTAAGGGGTCCCCGAAGGAGTCAAATTCACCTTGCAAAGGATATGGTGCCATTAAAAATGGTGGACAATGAAGGATATGCTCCAAAAAGTTCAATCCAATAATCAGTAGCCTGGTCTGGATATTCTCAATAGTAGATTTAGAAATTTGACAGGGATTTGGGTTAAAAGGAAGAAATTGCTTCAGAGAAGGAAAAAAAAAAGAGAAATCCAACAAGAAGCCTGTTCATGATCAATCTCAGCACATCTGGAGGAACAAATGCGATAAAAAATATTTAAAAATCACGAGATAAGAGATAAACTCCTCCCTTTCTTCTGGAGCACCTAACTCATCAAATATCCAACTCAGATCACGGACGTGGAACCGTGGGTTCACTCTGCTGCCTGGTTTCTACCTTGCGCCAGTTTCCGCAGCAGCTGCTGGCGAGCGATGATGCGGGAGAGGCGCAGGGCGGAGCGGCGGCGCGGGGTGTCGCCCAGCCTCAGGTAGTACTCGTGGCCGTCGGGCGTCATGGCCTCCAGGCAGCTGGACTCCGTGTCGCTCGCCGTAGTGTCGTCGGTGTCCGTGGCCCCGCCGTGCGTGATGTCATCACTGCCCACACTGTCCTCGGCATCAGGCCATCCAATAAACACAGCCCCACAACCGTCTTCACCTTCGGCACTTCCTCCAGCGCCTGCATTGTCCATTCTGGCGTTTATTGTCCATCCATTGTCCCCGTCCTCCACACACTCCATGACCTGACAGTGGGATCCTTGCTTAATCAGCGAGCCTTCCTCCCTCTCACACTGATGAGGGTTTTGTGTGCGTGAACACTCCTTGTGAATTCCTGCCTGCCGACATGCCCTCACTGGAAGCCCAGTCAGCACCCCACCCGCCTCCTCGTCCTCCTCCCTTCGGCTCATCACATCCCAACAAACCCACAAGCTGCATCACACCACCTGACTCCCATGGCAAACTCCTTCACACACACACACACACTCATACACCCACACCATCTGTCTCAGCCGGGACAGGAGGAAGACTCACAAAATGCCCCCAAAGTTTTTTTTCCCTTCAGTCACATGACCAGCAGCCAATGCTGGGAGGGCTCAGGGAACAGTGTCCTGCTTCCTGACGCCCTGCCAAGCACACAATATGGTAAATGCCAAGGGCACATGTGCATTACGTGATCATTTGTGTGTGTGTGTGTGTGTGTGTGTGCGTGCGTGCGTGTGTGAAAGAGAGATAGACATGTGGGATGGGAGATGTGATTGGAAAAAGGGGGATAGGCTTGGAGAAAACCACTATCCCAAAGTGAGAAGGGAAAAGGCAGAACAATAGGAAGTGCGTGGGTGTGTGAGACTGCGCTGAGGAATGTACGTGGGATAAAAGCTATTGTTGCTAATGCTGAGTGGGATTCGAACATTATTTAGAATTGCGCATCGTCCCACACAAACATGCACATGCAAACACACACAAGTCGGGGGAAATTTGACCTCTGCATTTGGCCCATGTGTGGCGCATGCAAGCCACAGAGCAGTGGACAGCTGAGAGCGACCGGGGAGCAGATGGGGTTAGTGCCTTGCTCATGGGCATTAGAGGTGGCGTCTCTTTTGTTAGTGGCTGGGGTTCGTGAATCCGTCCAGAGGGAGACCGCCTCGACTGGGCCTCGAGCCGGTAACCTTCTGGTCCGATGCCTGTCTCCCTCACCACTAGGCCACCTCCCCCTTTCTTCTTTTTTTTTTTTTTTTTAGTTATGGAGAAATGTCCTATAAATCCACGCCATCGTACCACGGGACATTTATTATAACTCCACCAGCACTTGTACTCAACTCACACATTCGCTGCTCGGGTCCCAGATAGCAACTCCTCCTCCAACAACAAATCTGCCGTACAGCAGCTGCAGAGAGCAAAGCTTGACGTCTAAAATGTGTGACTGAACGTCGCCATACAGTGACAGAGTTATCAGATAAATGTATGGAATGCACAGAGAGGAGGAGACGCGTTTCATACTTTTACCCAGTTTCGTCAGGACAGTGATTGGCCAGGACAGAGAGGATATCAGGGCTCATTTAAATTTTATTTTAGTGAGGTGAGAGGGGTGTCAGTGGTGCGGGGGCTCAGGTGAAAAGTAGGTCACCGCAAAGTCAGTTTCAGGTCAGCAGTCGAACACACAGACACACACTAACACACACCTGATGTCACAGCAGAGAGGGATTACACAGGAGCTTTTTTTAAGTCTGCCAGTCAAACAGTGTCAGAAAGTTGTGAGTGAACCATCAGACATCCAAACCCACGTTGAACCCATATTCCAAATCCCACTCAGTCAAACGAGGTCAGAGAGTGACATGTGAAATCTGCCATTTCATTTGAATGGACTAGACTGCCCTCTTGAGGAAATCAAAACAATTAAAAATAATCAATTGACCAAAGAAGGTGAGGCAAAACGCACAAATAAACATTAGCAGTGGCACCGGCGGACACAGTGAAGTGGTGGTGAGCTAAAGGACAGGACTGTAGTAAGCAGTCAGTAATAGAAGAAGTCCGTCTCAGTTTCAGCCGACCAAGAGCTGGCATAGCACCTAAACAGGCAAACTGAACAGCAGACGGAAATAAATATTGAAAATGTATAAATAAACAGGTTTTGTAAATAAATATGTGATATGTGATAGATGTGAACATAATTCACTGGGTTTTAATCAGAGTACGGCACTGAGGCAGCTGCAGGCAATTGAACTAACAATGCTATATTACCAGAGCACAGAAGCTTTAAGGTTTAGATCTGTGCAGATGAATCTGCATCTCTGTTTTATAATATTCACTCATAAAAACACACACGCACACACACACACACTCACACCAAAAGCAACTAAGACCCACAAATCCCACACACAAAGGGAGATCCGACCCCCACCGCTAACCTTAAATCTGTGGGATTGCAGCAAAATCCAGGTGCTATTATAGACTCACGCGCACACACACACACACACACACACACACTCAACAACACACCAGTGATTGAATGCATCGTAACGTTGACGAAATAAATTTGACCACTGAGCCCATTTTTACTATCAGGACCTTGATCGGTTCATTTGTCAATTATAGCAACTCACCAGTTGTAATTTAAAGTTTCAAATGTAAACAAAGTGTAGTTCATCTTGCACCTATAGGACTTCATTTCTTAATCGAGGTGATATTTAAACTGCTTCTGCAACTAAAGATGTTTGAATATAGGAACACTTTTCATAAAATAAAATAAAAAAAAAAACCCATTGGACTAACTCTCAACATGGACATCATGATATAATATACCACTGCTCATAGTAACGGCATGGCCAGATGTGCACCCCCCCACCCCCCTTCATCTCCAAATGGGATCCGGACAGATGTGAACCTTGTGCCTTGTGAGCTGATGGGTTAAGCAGCGGGGCGAGGGAGGGCCTGTGGGTTTAGGGGGGTTTAGGGGGGTTTTGGGATCTGGCTGGAGGACAGGATGAAGGGGCGAGAAATAAAGAGAAGAGGATTACTGGGGCAGCAGGTGTTCCCCGCCGTTCCATTTAACCCAAATTCTTCCTCTATTAATTGTGTGAAAAACGCAACCTCGGGCACCAGTCGTCATTTGTGCGTAATAATCCATCCTTCAACGCTGGAATAGAGGCTAAACAATGTGGCACTTAGGGTTGCTTGAACACGTCCAGTGAAGGTTTGTGTTTGGGAATCTTAATTTGCTTAAGAGGTGAACGTCATAGTAATTATACTAAAACAAGGAGAGAGCTGCATCCCTCTTCCCTCACGTTCCTCCTTCTCGTCTCTGACACATAAATCTAAGAGAGGAGGATATAACTCATGCAGGCCACAGTAAATAAAGTGGAAAGCCCCTAACCTTTCCAATCTGCTGCATTGTACATATAGGAACATTTAACGGAATGCAGACATACATGACATGTGGTCCATCCACTAAATAAGAAACACTCTCTGCTCTGAATGAGCTCCTGGC